>OY723391.1:11691329-12201329 GCA_963210295.1 Ophion ellenae | reverse complement strand
ATTAATGGCATCCAGAGTAGAGCGCTCCTTTCTGAAGCCAAACAGGCCCTCCGCCAGTAGAGGGTCCACGACCTTCTCAATTCTGTTATGGATGATGCGCTCGACGATCTTTCCCGCGGTATCCAGCATACAGAGCGGACGATAGGATGAAGGTTCGTCCGGTGGCTTTTTCCCTTTCGGGAGGAGCACTAGCTTCTGCCACTTCCACTTGTCCAGGAAGATTCCTTCCTTGAGACACGCATTGTACATGCCCAGGAATATTGCCGGTGCCAACTTGATCGCTGCCTTGAGTGCGATGTTGGGTATCCCATCCATGCCGGGGGCTTTATTGTTGCCCACCCTGGCAATCGCCGTAAGAAGCTCTTCTTCAGTAATGGCTGGGATGTCTTCATCGACGTCCTCTTCGAGCTGATAGTCCTCCTCGGGTTGCTCAGGGAACAGATGTGAAACAATCTTTTCCAGGAGAGCTGCGTCCACAGGCGATGGCATTGGCTGCCTTTTCAGCCGAGTCATTACTACTTTGTACGGCCTGCCCCAGGGAGCATCTTCCACCTCGCTGAGCAGTTCGCCCCAGCTTTCAGCTTTACTCTGCTTGATAGCCTTTTTAAGCTTCAAGCGCGCCTTCCTATGCTGTTCTTCCAAATCGGGGAACGAGCGTTTGCCTCGAGCTCGTTGCGCTAGGCGGCGAGTTCGATGACACTGCCTTCGGAGGCCGGCAATTTGTTCGCTCCACCAGTGTACCGCCGGTCGGAAGTCGACATTACGTTTCCGTGGCATTGTGGCATCGCATGCTTCGGTGACCCTCTGCATGACCACCTCGACCTTCTCGGTTGCACTTTCCGCTGCGAGGGGGCTGGTGTCAAAAGTTTCACGAAACAAGTCCGCGTCAAACATTTTCGCTTTCCAGCCCTTCCCGTTTGTCTTCGGTGCCTTCGCTGTTCTGCTAAAGTCACCGCGAATCTCCCAGAGAATCGCTTGATGATCACTGTGAGTGTAGATATCACTGACTACCCAGTGGCAATGGTTTCCTCTTGCCAGGCTACTACTCACAAAAGTGAGGTCCACTATAGAGGAGGCTTCACCTTTAACAAAAGTGGGCTTTGTACCTGCATTAAGTAGTACTACATCCAATGAGGACATAGCCTCAAGCAGAGCTTGGCCCTTCCTGTTCGTCACTTTACTACCCCATTCCACAGCCCACGCGTTGTAATCTCCGGCTATGGCTACCGGGAAGCGTTGTTTAGCGTCTGCGACTAAGTTGTTGAGAAAATTCTCAAACTCATAAGTCGTCAGACTAGGCGGTGCGTAACAACTGTAGAAATGAACTCCTTTGACTTTTATTCTCACAAAACCACTTTCCGTCAGACTCGCAAGATCCTGAAATGGAAGTTTTCCGCAGGACCAAATAGCGGCCTTCCCACTTGCGTCAGATTCCCAAGGTTGCGTGTCTAGATGTCTATATGGTTCCGAGAATATCGCCAAGTCAGGCTTCAGCTCGCGCACAGTCTGCATGAGCAGGTCCTGTGCTGCTTCACAATGGTTGAGGTTCAGCTGGAGTACTCTCATTTGCATCGTTTTTGGAGTGCCTGGAGAGCCTGGAGAGCCCGCGTATACGCTGGACACCGGCTGCTACCTGCGATGTGGGCTATGGGTGCCCCGTCTCCCGCTTCTGCACATATGACACACTTTGCACTTGCTGTGCATTCGGCAACTTTGTGGCCAGTGTTACCGCACTTGATGCAGTCTTTAGCCCGGTCGACGTTGCTCTTGCAGTTCCGTGATGAGTGTCCAAATTTCCAGCACTTGAAACACTTTAGTGATCTCACCACCTCTCGGATTCTGCAATTACACCAGCCGACTCGGATGATTTCTGTATCCAGAAGTTTCCGGGCACCAGGCACCATGAGTCGTATTACCGCGGTCTGAGTTCTGCCATATGCTTTACGCAGAGACTTAAGAGAGTATTCCGTGACTGAATAGTCCGGTCCCAAGACTCTCTGCAGGGCCGCCGATATCTCCTCCTTCGTCGCGTCCTCTTCCAGGTCCTTGATCTCCAGATCAACTTCCTGGACTTTACTCCGGACCGTTGCTGATTCACCAAGAACACCTTCGAATTGGTTTCGCAATTCCGGTGCTTTGGCTGAGCTCTCCTTATTCAGAACGATCAGCAGATCTCCCGCGTTCGTTCTGCGTACCTTTTGGACGCATTCACCTGCATCCTTGAGCGCCGGATCCTTCTTTATACGACTCAAGATCTCCGCATAGCTCAAGTCACTCTATTTGTGGATGACGTGAGCGTTGGGCAGAGTCGGCCGCTCGCGAGGTTTCTGCGCCTTCTTCTGAGGCTGCTTCTCGGATATCTTGTGCGATCTTTTCTTTTTTCGCGCAGTCTGCCACTTCTGCTCTGATCTCTCGCCCTTATCCTCGGATTGACCAGCCAATGGCTCCACCAGCTGCTTCTCCTTCGGTTCCTTTCCGTCGGTCGACGTCGGTGTAACCCGCTTTTTCCTCTTCGCCTTGCTTACTTGCGTCGAGGTACCGCCCACGTCCATGCCTTCATCGTTCCTCTCCTTGTTAGGGAAAGTCGATTTCGCTTGGCTTATGGTCGGCGTGGTTTGCGTTCCTCCAGTCAACGTTGCCGCCTGTGGCTTTGCACTCCACGCTACGAGGTCCTCTATACCTTTCCAAGTACTGGTAAGCATAGGAACCCACCGCTGGATCTCCTTGTGGAGGTTTTTCTTCTGCTGGATAAAAGAGGCTAGGCTCTCCAGCGTCTTTCCGTGCCTCTCTACCAACTTCAAAATCTCCTTTCGGTTTCCACCTGTCTCTTCCTTTTCTTCACTTGAAACATTGTGCGCCATGGAGGCCAAGTGGCCCATCTCCGTGGTACTGCGGTTGTTCGATGATGACGCCCGGGAGCCCGCTTGATCACTCCCTGAAGGCGCCGGTACTGGGGTTCCGTACCCCTGCACCCTAATCGGTATATCCTTTATTGGACTTCCCATATTCATTTGTTATCGAGGTTTGTTCCCCGTGTCTGTGTGTGTGTGTGTGTGTGTGTGTGTGTGTGTGTGTGTGTGTGTGTGTGTGTGTGTGTGTGTGTGCAAGTGTGTGTGTGTGTGTGTGTGTGTGTGTGTGCAAGTGTGTGCGTGTGTGTATGCAAGTGTGTGTAACCTAGTGTGAGTGTACGTGCGCACACGCCTGTGTGTGTGCGTGCACTTGCACGCGACATGCGAAAATCGTCAGTTAGGAAAATCAATTGTAAAGAGTACTGCGAGAAGTAGAAGCTCAAGCCCAGCCGCTCAAAAACCAAACACAACGATCACAGTATTGCATTTGTCATCCGTGGATAATCGAAGCAAGCACGGGCGATCAATGTACCTCACTCGGGATCCTAGCTCAACAATCATGGCATTGCGTCCGTCATCCCGCACAGAAACCCGAGTGAGCCCATGACGCTCGCAGTCTCTCGATAGGAAATTATAATACACGCGCACGACAATAAAATCACGACAAACACCTCCATGCTCAAACACAGTAAGAACGAGCGCGAGATAGAGAGAGACGGCGCGGGAAGGAGAGAGAAGAAGAGGGGAAAACAATAAACACGAAGCGCGGGAATCTGACAGAAGGCACGCGGTGTCCTCGCTCCATGTCCCTCTAGACACTTACAAACACACACCGGCAACACACATATACACACACGCACACGCAGGCACAATCGAAATATGGCGATGTCAGGTCGACGAAGGCGAATGACCGGGGATGTCAATATCGTTGAATAAAATACATGCTGGAAGTTTCAAACCGTACGTGTAAACTCTGATCATACCTCGCCCCGCGGATGCTGGTCCCGACAACTACGCGGCAAAAAAATATATGTGGACAAGGTAAGGCATTTTTTCTCCAAAATACTCTTTCTTCGGGTACAGAGCACAAACTCAATTCAAGGAGAAAAAAATCTTGAAGATTCGCCGGAGTGGGGGATAATATAGGCAAATCATTTCAAATGTTGCAGTGGCGCCCAGCATGGGGCCCGAAAGGATTAAATTGCATTAAAGAAGTAAAAACTGGATAAGAAGAGGATACCGGAAAAGGGAAGGAACCGGAAAGATGAAGGGACCAAAACGCGACCAAAAAAAGAAGAATCGTCAGAAGATGGCATTGAACCCGGAAAAATTTCCGCGGGTTGAGCAGGCGGACTCTGGGAGCGGACTGCGGGGCCTTGCGATAGAACGGCTTCGCCATATCGACCCCGACCCCCAAGGAGGGGGATTTCACACTATATGATCTTTCAGGTGGGGCCCAAGCACTGCATATGAGAGTGAATGAGAGTTCGGAGGGTAAAACGAGCATGGTGAACAGCACGCGAATTGAAGAACCAAGGAGCGATGTGCCTCACACCCTCGGTCTATTGAATACTCAGGCCCAAGAACTGGCCTTGAACTCACTCATGACTATCTTGGAGCAGATGCGTGTTCAGCGCGAAGCAGACCACGCCACTCAGGAATTACAGCGTCTCAACGTAGAGAATACCTTCACTCAGTGGTTTTTGAACTTGCAGCAGCCCATCGACAACTTGATGCATGAGATTCAACACGAGATAGCCCACATGCCCCGAGTCATCACAACTACGAAGACTCATTCGCCTGCGTATTGTCCAATGAGTAACCCCGATACCGGGATGGATCTGGGAAGGAACCATGGACGTCAGCCGCGATTCAAAATAAGAGAAGAAGCGAGCATAAGTACACAGGTCCAACACGTGCCAACAACACGGCGCGACAGATACGGGGAATGCAGGCAGGGGCGCTACCAAGACCCGAAGAATACGAACAAGTACTTGGACCAGGGAACACGACAGCAGCGGTGGCGAATCTAAAAATTGAAACCCGCAAGTTTCATGGCCAAACATCGGAATTACCGATGCAATTCTTGGCAGATCTCCGGCAATATCGAGATGTCTATGTCCAAAAGTACAATTTCAAGACCCTAATAACTCAAAGCATGGAGGGGCTGGTCAAGAATTGTTGGGACATTGTCCGAAAATACGTAAACAATTGGACCGACTTCGAGAAAGAATTTCATCGATGATTCTGGAGCAGGGAGATACAGGACGCGAGAGGAGAGAACGGAATCTGAGACGAAGAGATCGAGGAGAAAATCCAGGAGATGGAAAAGCTAGATACATCGCAAACACAAACGTTCGAGAACCTACTAACAGAGCATCGAAACATGTTCTCGAAATGACCCGGCCTCCTGAAGACCTACCTACATGAGCTCCGAGTAAAACCACACACACCATCTCGAGCGACGAACTACCCAGTGCCGTTAGCGTACAGAGAAAAGGTAGATAAGGAAATAAGAAAACTGCTCACCGAAGGAGTCATTAAATTCTCGAAGCGGACAACGAGAAAATGGAGTCTACAGAAACGTTCTTTCAAGAATGCACAGGCGCCCAGTACATGTCTTCCTTGGATTTAAGGTCCAGCTTCTGGAAAGTGCCGCTCGCCGAGTAATCCAGACAGTAATCAGTATTCAGGCACCGGGGACGCTGCTACGAATTTTGCATTACGCCATTCGGCCTGAAAACAAGCACTGCCAGCCTCGTCCGTGGACGAGAAGGGGTGCTCCGAGGACTCAACTATACGATGAACTTCGTTGACGACTTGCTCTGCATGTTAAAAACGTTCAACGACCACATGCGACATCTAAAGGATCTATTCACAAGCATGGAATTTCATGGACTTACACTGAGCCTGCAGAAATAGAGGTTCCTCCGTAAAAGAGTAAGTTCCTAGGACACCTAATATCCTAGGAGGGAATACGTCCGGACCCGGATAAGATTTCAGCAATTCATGATTACCCAGCACCTAGGAACGCGAAACCACTACGAGGCTTCGTGGGTCTCGTGAACTATTACAGCAAATTCACCAAGGAGCACGGGCAGGCAACCGTCCCCTTACTCCAACTGATTCGGAAGGGTACGATGGAAATGGATGGAAATGGAAAAAACACCACGAGAAAGCCTTTAATAACGTCAAAACGAAGTTCTGCGAAACCGTGGTTCTACGATACTCAGATAGAGAGAAGCCTTTCTACGTACAAACGGACGCCAGCGACTTCGTCTTGGCAGCGATACTGTTCCAGAAGCCCGATGGCAACAAACCAGGCGTTCTACAATTCGCCAGTAGAACACTCAAAGTGGCCGAGCTGCGTTATGGAATAACGGAAAAGGAACTCTTCGCAATCGTGTGAGCGCTGGAAAAAATCAGGTATTATATTCTCGAATTAGCCGTCTTCAATATCACGGACCACGCGGCTCTCAGGTTCCTGCGAGAATGTAAACTGGCTCATGCTCGGCTTACACCTTGGCCCCCCGCAATTCAGGAGTACGACGCAAAGATCCCGCACTGTGAGGGCAGGAAGAACGTAGTGGCCGATGCATTGAGGGGATCCAATATACACCCAAACGCGAGGAAACCATCATCGCGAAACTGGCGAAGAAATGCCCGAGGAGATCACCGAGACCCGAAAAAAAATTAGGATCAGGCAGGAGGCAGACCAAGAGATATAAAAAATCAAGGACACTCTGAGTGGAACCAACCAGGGTAAATACGTGATCTACCAGGAAATCCTGTACAAAAGGGTCAGAGACAATGACAAGATTGTCCTTCCTAAGGATGCAGTCAAACTCATGGTGAATAGAATCCACCGGATGTACGGCCACGCAGGGGCGAAGAAATGGTACTGGCTGCTCAACAAAGAATTTTGGCACCCTCGACTCTACAAGCAGATTCGGCAAACGCTCCGGACGTGAGAATCCTGCCAGAAGAATAAGGTATCTACCCACGGAATCTTCGCCGAAATGCAGAATATCCTGACCGAAAACCCATGCGATCTAGTGTCCTCAGACTATTATGGGCCACTCCCGACCGCGAAACACGGAAACAAATATCACCTCGTCGCTATCGATGTATTCTCGAAACTCACCAAATTGTACCCATTACGGAAAGCCACAACCGTCGCAACATGACGTTGTTTGCACAGAGACTACATCCCTAAATACGGGAAACCGGAAGCCATTCTATCAAATCAGGAAACGCAGTTTACAGCAAAAAAATGGGCCAAGACGCTAGAAGACAACAACATTAGGAAAATACTTACCTCCATCCCTGTTGAAAGAACGAACCGCAAGTTGTTAGGTTACTTCCTAACGGTTCTAAAAGAAACCGATACAAGATGGTACGAATACCTGAAAATAATAGAGACGTCAATAAACGAAACACACCACGAATCCATCCGATACGTACCAATAAACCTTCACAGAGGCAAGAAACCCATACGACCATGACACACAATTCTGAGACACCCGGGAGACGATGGAGGTAGTCATCCAGCAATAATTATGGCAGCCTAAAACAATATGAGACGTCACCACAAGAGAGACAAGGAGAGATACGACCAACGCCACAAAATTACGGAATTCCAAGTTGGGAGTCACGTGCTGGCTGGAGCCTTGACTGTATCGAACCCTGCAACGAAGATATCCGCGAAATTTCTACCTCTGTACGAAGGTCCCTATGTAATCACCGAAAAGGCTGGGAATACATCATACGTACTGAAATATCCGCAAGAAAATCGTGAAAGAGGTAGGTTCAACGCGCGCGACCTACGACCATTCTACAAGGAACCCGAGAATGTAAACATAAGCTAGTCCACGCGGAAACAATAGGAATGTACCACGACGACCTACAAAAGAGAAGTGAAAGGAAATACACGTAAGAATGATGGAAAGGATTACAAGTTCCCGCAGTACGGGAAAAGCAATCCCAGACAGCAATTGCCCGAACTCAGACGAGACAACACCGAGCGAAATGAGGAGCGAACGTTCAGTGTCTGTTCAAACGGGCGAGCCCGTGACTGCATCAAAAGTTATTGAGGCGCGCCAATATACACTGTCTCACGCCCAGGACACTACGAGGAATAAATAAACCAAGTTGAGGCCGGCTAACACCAACAAATACCACCGAAAAAAATTATGAGTTTCCAGCGATTCGGAAGAAGCGATCACGGCATCGGCACGGCGAAATCTCGGCGAGTCCTACAGAAATTCCTCCCAAAAGAAACCAGCCCCCCGATCAGCGGAAATGCGGAATCGTCAACTAAGAACCGCACGGGAGCAAAGCTTGAGGATGGAAAGAGACCCCGCACTTCAGACGCAGCAGACACCGAGAAAGCCATCCGGCGGAAGTACTCGCGAACCCGGGTACAGACTAGGACGTGGAGACCCCCATCGAAATACCGTCGATGAGAACACACGTTGGAGCCAAACTCCCAGCACACCCGCCAAACTGAACATCCTTCTATGAATACAAGTTAAAGCTTGCTAAAATAATGACAATTCGTGGATCATTCTATGCCGTCGTATCATTATTTGGAGGGGCGTTGTATATATGTGTCTGTATATATATATGGACACACACACACACACACACACACACACACACACACACACACACACACACGCACGCACGCACATACATATATACATACTATGACGGGTATCGCGTGTTACTGTAGGCGGAGGAAGGGGAATTAATAATGGTTCTACAGTGATAAAATTCAAATATTATTTATTTAACATAAAATAATTAGGCTCGATACAATAAAAGATTCTACTTGATTAAGTACAAGAAAAAAGAATGAAGTTAGATTCGATGTAACGAATGAAATTCGGAAATAGTAATAATTTAAGTTTGGCTCGAATTAAACGGGTTTCCGGACACGCGAAGTCCCTCCTCAATTTCGTTACCCGTTTGAAATATTCTCGATTTATAAATTCCTTAAATTTATGTTGGGCGCCAGCCTTTCTCGGGCAACGCGCTTAACGCGTACCCAAAACATGCAACTCAAGAAAAAAAAGGTAAACAAACGCTAGCTCTATTTGCGTGTGAGACTCGCTAAAAAGTCGAACGGATGTCTCGGGGTATCGGGGACAGACGGGGTTCTCGAACGCGATGGCCTCTTACCACTTGGACCACGACTATTTTAATCTTTATTCTATATTACTCAAATTAACTTCGCGCAACGGAAAATAGACAAATGACTCGACTCGATCTGTCGCGCCGCGCTTTGTTCTCGCGGGAAATGTCACCCGAGTCGGCCGACGGTCGTGCTACACGAGGCTCGGCCGCAGCTACGCGCGCACGAGGGAAAATTTCGCGAGGGACACCGGGGATGCGCCACGACACCTTTTCACACTTTATTTGCGATAATGCTTCGACTATTTAACTCAAGCCCATGGCTCGGATTGACTCGCACTGATTTTATGATTCTTTAAGGAGGTACGGTGATTGGAGCGAATCCAAGATAAAAGGCCGATTTTAGTAAAGAGCATTGTCGAGACCTTCGTCCATGCGTATGCGGAGTTTTTACGAGATTTACCGTACAGTTTCCGAGTTATTAACTGTTAAAGTTGGTGAATTAGTCACACGTAGACGACAAAATGTGCCTGTCCTCTCATATATCGATTTTTTTGTGCTACTTGGAGCCAAGACACACGTAAAAAAAACGTACGGTTGCGTTCGTTGATTCGTTGTGATCAATAAGGCACCTTCAATTAGAAAACTCACCGCAGAAATAAGCAATCAATTTAGAAATAAAGTCGCGAAAAACGGAAGTATTCGGAGAGAGAGACGTCTCGTGACGTAACAGCAGCCGTCTTGCTCGAAGTGTGGCAACACCGGATACCCGCGCAAATTTGATTCGTCTATCGGATATTTTCAACGCGAATTAAAAATATGAGTGTGTTAGGGCGTACGGTTTTTAATCGATTATAAAAGGCCTTTCGTCGATATTTACTTTAAGTTATTTTATTAATAGCTAAGGCATCTCAATCTTTCTGGCGGCATATATACGACGCATCTATATATAAATTCAGCATGGAAGAACCGTCATATAAAATGAACGTTCGTTTTTATATCTGCAAATATTGTGAAAATTGGAAAAGGGAAAAATAACATAACAATCGATTAAATATGTTTTGACTTTAGACAGATTGGACATTGGACATTGAGGTTAACCTCAACGCAACGTTTTTCATTTGTATTCGCAATATCATCTTTCCATTTTCTAATTCTTGTCCGACAGAATCTACCTTTGTCTCTAAACTGGACTTCAGATACAATCCTGTTACTCTCTTGATGAACTTCTACAGTATTTTCATTCTCCATGTTTACCGGCTACAAAAAATAATAAGCCGGGCGCGTGTGACCGATGACAGGCATCGAAAATGCGACGATGCTAAACATCGACGATATGGCGTACTACTGAAGTCGACTAGTAGATTATTACGTTTGTTCTCATATTATAAAAATAATAAGTAGCTGGAAATGCAGTACTTAAAAAATATTTCTCGAAAAATAGGCCACACACATATGTCTAAAACGTGGCGGTATTATGGCGGAAAATAGACTCTCAGTTTACTTCAGTCGATTTCGGGAGGAACCGGGGAAGGGTGAAGGGAATAATTTAACGGTCGCCCGTGCGACAGAATTTTTCCCGTACTGAATTTACCGGCTTTCGCTATATATATATATATATATATATATATATATATATATATATATATATATATATATATATATATGTGTGTGTGTGCGTGCGTGCGTGCGTGCGTGCGTGCGTGCGTGCGTGCGTGTGTGTGTGTGTGTGTGTGTGTGTGCGTGCGCGTGTGCGTGTGCGTGTGCGTGTGTGTAAAAAGAAAAGAAAAACTCAGATTTTTGCTCTTTCGTTGACGAAAGAGCAAAATTAATGCTAGTCTTAAGTAATTAATGCTAGTCTTTCCATTTGTTAATGCAATTCTTAATTGCATTAACAAATGCAAGCAAATTAATGCTAGTCTTAAGTAATTAATGCTAGTCTTTGCATTTGTTCCCTTTATAGTTTGCCGTGATTTACTTTTTGGCGTAAGGTTCCTTTTTTTCTAGATTCGTTGTTTGCCGAAATGTATATATACATATGTTATCATTGTCTTCTTTTGGTTGCATCTGAAACAGTCTGAATTCTGATTAATTTGAGTGTTAGTGGGCATAGGTGTGTTATCCAGGATCCGGTAAGGTTGTTCTTCAGTTGACCAATGTGATGGATGAACGATACCTATTCAATCTTGATTTAAAATTATTATTTAGCTTTATCTCATACATGGGTTAATAGTGTCTGTCTTGATGGTTTGAAAATAAGCATAGGCTGAGCATATAATGAGAAATGGAAGTTATATTAGATTGTATGTAGCTGTCGTGTATACAATGTTGTTCATGTACTTGTTTAATGCTGGTACAATTTACATGGGTGAATGTAAAGCAAGGAAAACGATAATGATTTACCAAGGGAATAGGAAAATAGTAAGGAGGAATGATTCTATATATGATACGTATGTGTAGCGTTACACTAAAATACATATGCAGTTGTTTCTTAGTGCAATCTTGTAACGTCGTAATTATATAAAAAGGTGTGCGTGACAACATATTCGGGTTCAATTTGATCTTCATAAACCAATTTGGTTCTGTTTGTGTCTACCTAGATTTTGAAAATTATTCTAATCGGTTACTTCTAGACATTCGAATGGACTCGTATAGCTACTATCACGATCGATTTTTTAGTTCTTTAAATTAAATCATTTTTAACAATACGAGTTGTCGAGTTTGACACTTTGGTACTTTCGTTCGCCTAGCATAATATCGTTTTTCTGTTTATTTTACTCAAAAGTGTTTCCAGAGTGCCAGTTGTCGAACGTCGTTACAATTTCGGTTCAATATTTTAACATAGTTGTCAAATGTTAATAGTTTTTTTTTAAGTGGTATAAATGTTCATGGTAAAGAAGCTTTGTGCTGTGACTATTATTTATTGATAACGACTTCTTTTTATGTGTTGAATTCTAAAGTATCTCTAATTCTTCTAATGCGGTTTTACGAGGTCTACCGCGCCTGTGATTAGCAGTTGATGTTCATTGCTGATGTCCAGCGTTGTTTTTCTCGTGGCCTGCCAGGTCCACGTTTGGCAGTTGTTGATGTTCGTGGTTGATTGACTATATTTGTGTTTTTGGGGCCTTTCAGAGGCACTATAGCGGTGAGCATCGACTGTTAGTCAATCGGGTTCTTCCGTGGTCTGCCACGTCCACGTTTAAAACAGTCAATGTTGGTTGTTAGTTGGCCTGATCTTTTCGTGGACTACCACGATTGTGTTTAGTACCGCTTGATGGTTATTTTTCCTTTTTTTTTACCATCTTGGGGATGGTGATGGTAGGTTAGGCTCGGTATGCGCGTTCGATTCTTGTGCGCTATCTGATTCTTCGTCTTCCGTGTTGATTGTAGTTGAGCTGTGAGTCAGATTCTCTTCCATCTTAGCGGGGATCTTCTTTGTTAATTCTTCGTCGTCCATTATCGTTGCTTGTTTGTCGTAAGCTGTATCGTTGCCGGTAGATTTCGGCCCGCCGAAGTGTCTACCCGTGTTGATGGGGATCCTAGGTGGCAGCGCAGAGCTTGCATCTTTTCCTTATTTCTACTTTGCCGCGTCCGGCTATTGTTCGGCCTTTTACTTCTTCATTTGCGCTTATTTATTTTCTTCTAATTTCATTTATTCCTTCGTGCTGCTTGAGCTATATAATTTTTCTTCTTTGTGCTGCTTGAGCTATCTATTTTTCTTCTTTGTGCTGCTTGAGCTACCTATTTTTCTTCTTCGTACTGCTTGAGCTACTTATTTTTCTTCTTTGTGCTGCTTGAGCTATCTATTTTTCTTCTTCGTACTGCTTGAGCTATTTATTTTTCTTCTTTGTGCTGCTTGAGCTATCTATTTTTCTTCTTTGTGCTGCTTGAGCTATTTATTTTTTCTTCTTCGTACTGCTTGAGCTATTTATTTTTTCTTCTTCATGCTGCGTGAGCTATTTATTTATTTTCCTTTGTGCTGCTTGAGCTATTTATTGTTCTTCTTTGTGCTGCTTGAGCTATTTATTTTTTCTTCTTCGTACTGCTTGAGCTATTTATTTTTCTTCTTTGTGCTGCTTGAGCTATCTATTTTTCTTCTTTGTACTGCTTGAGCTATTTATTTTTTCTTCTTCGTACTGCTTGAGCTATTTATTTTTTCTTCTTCATGCTGATTGAGCTATTTATTTATTTTTTCTTCTATTTCATTTACCTTTTTCTTATTTATTCGTCTTCTTCGCTGCTATAGAATGTTGTCATTTTTGTTCTTCATTGATACCATTGATGTTTCGTACCGTTCTTCATCCTCGAACGTGTCGCTATTACGTTTACGAGGTGTTTTTGTATATTAATTTATCTCGAGGATTGTTCCTTGTCGTAAGGTGTGGTCGTCCTTGTTCCAATCTAATGAGTTCCATCTCCTCCGTTGATACTTCTGAGTCATAGTTGTTATCGTCGATTGATTTATTAACTTTTGGGTGTGCACTCCTTCCAAGTTGCATGTTGCTTAATCCTTAGTTTGTTTGTTTTGTCGTAATGAGTTTCCTTTTATTACTTTGTCCGGTGCTGTATTGCCGGTGTGTTCGTCCGATGTTGATAGGTTACGTTTGTCGCCCTGTTGAGAAATCCTTAATATTTCGTTTGATGATGGTTCCCTTGGCCTGACCGAGAGAATGTCGACCAGGCTTCGTGATGACGCGCCTACGGCGGCATTGAGTTTTCCGGGCCTTAATCATTAAGAGTCGCTTGCCATTGTATTACTTGTCGCGGTGGGTTAGCTTTTTTTTTCTTTTTACCATATACGTGAGTGCTCGATTATCTGTTACAACTATAAAGTGGTGCCCGTAACCACAGGGCCTAAAGTGTTTCATTACGTTTATGATCGCCAATATTTGTGCATTGCGTCTGATACGAGTTCCGATTTCGTGAGAGTCCGAGAGTAGAAGGCAACAGAATGATCAAATTTTTCGTGTTGTTGGCTGAGGATGGCGCCGATAGCGTAATTCAATGCGTCAATTATTAATTGGGACTCCTTATAGTCCGGATAACGCACGATTGGTTTACTTGTCATTTTCCTTTCAAGTAATCGAACGCTTGTTGACATTCCTCAGGTCATTCGAATTTTTGTGAAGCCTTCAATTGTCTCGTTAGCGGGAGACGGATTGTTGCGAAGTTCTTCACGATGCGTCTATAGGAATTCACTAATGCGTAGAATTGTATGATCATGTTCTTTTTTGTATTGGAAACTTGTACTGCTCGTGTTAACTTGGGTCTCGATTCCGAGTCGTTTTCTTTGATGACGTGACCCTGGTATTCGACATTGTTCTGGATGAACAAGCATTTAGCTGTTTGCAGCGTAAGTCCAGCATATTATAGTTTTTTTGCCGGTGGAATTCGTGCTCGTGTTCCTTCAGGTTGGTGGTGTACATGACGATGTCAACCAAATATACGAAAAAGGTCGGTACCCGGTGATCCCGATAGCGCGACATCCATCAACCTTTGGAAGGTTGCTGGTGCATTCTTTTAAACTCCGAATGGCATTCGATTAAATTCATAATCACCGTTCGATATTGGAAATGCTGTTTTCGGTACGTCGCGTGGGATACATCTCGGTTTGGTCGAAATCGGACGCTAAGCCCAGTATTGAGACCTACCTAGCAGATCTAGGCTGTTCGTAATATTTGGTAGTTAGTATGCATCGAGAGTGGTTTATTTTCCTAAAATCGATTAACATACGCAATCGTTCTTTCCTTTCTCGGAACTATCCAAACGGGAGACTTGTATGGCAATAACGATGGTTGTATTATTCCTTTTCCTGGTGGATGGTTGTAGATTTCCTGTTTGTGCACTTGTGGAACGAAATATTGGTTTGAATTTGTTGGTTTTTCGTCGGTTGTAAAAATGTCATGTTTAACAAACAAAATTGAATTCATTTGGGCTCCGGTCTCGACGAAACATTTCGTGTCTTTTCTCTAAGATCAACAGAATTTATTATTACTCTTGAAGGTTTTCGTTTCTGTAATTCCCGGCGAAATGGTGGCTTGTCTTATTATTTCTGTTTTATTATCACTCAATGGCTTGATTTGAGCGCTCCTGCGATTTATTTCGTGTCGCGCTGTCCCGTGAAGACATGCTCAAATTTTTCTTTACTAATTCTGTTACTATCTTCGTGAGTTCGCGGAGGTTTTCGTCAGTTATGTTACTCGTGCCTCGCGATTCCTGTGTATTGGTTTCATATTTTCGGTTGCGGGATCTGTTTCGCGAATTGCTGCGGCAGCCATCGTGTGAACTGTCTGGATGTGTGTAACAACGATTTTTGTCTCGAGAGTGACTCGAGGAGTGTCGTCTCCGTTGGTAATCGTTTTGTGAGTTTTGTTGTTCACTTCCGTAGCTGTTTTGGTATTTCCTTGTCGTGTTGCGTTGTTTGTAATGATAAAAATCTTGATAATCGTTTCGTGGGTCTTGTTGCCCGTTTTGATAATTGTTTTGTGTATTTTGTTGTCTGTATCTATATTTATTTTTGTAATCGTTTTGGAAATGTCGTTGTCCGTTTTGGTACCTGTCGCGTGAATTATTTCTGTAGCTACTGTATCCGTCTTGTGACATATTCCAAGATTTCTGATTATCAAATTTTTTATTTTGTTCTTCTCTTAAGTATTTTAGTGTGAAGCAATTCGCCGTGGAGTGAGTATTCGTTTCATGGTACTCGCAATATGGTTGTGGAGTTGAATTTTGGGTTTCTACAAATTGGATTTTCGCTGTCTCTGTTTGTTTTACTTCCGTATTTTCGTGACTTGTTCTGTTTCGGTTAATCGTTTGGCGCGCTGCTAGTTCCTGTTCTATATTACCTGCCCCTCGTATCGCTTCGTCGAGAGTTTGAACTCCTTGTCGCATTAGGATAGTACCGATTTTATCAAAGAGAGCGCGAATGAAGGCTCTAGTGACCGATCTTTTTACTTCCAATTTCCTGTTTTCGAGGTATTGTTGGTCTTCATTGCGCGTGTAGCATTCGTCGAGCCTATCCATTATTCGTTTCATAATTGTACGCGTTCGGGTTGCGTACTTTGCTGTCGGTTCATTATACTTTTGCGCTATTTCTTTAAGTTCTAATTCGAGATCTAACAATTCGATTGGAGTACTAAAATTGTGTCGCAAATCCGTAAGGAGTTCTTCGAGGGTTGTATAATTTTTCGTTTCCGCCAAATCGTGTGCGGTTCCTGTTAATTTATACTGTATCATTACAAGAAGTCGAGCATGTTCGCTCGGTGGAATTATTTTTGCTGCCTTTTTGCATGCGCTTATGAAGTTTTCGACGGGAATATTCTTGCCGTCAAACGCGGGGATTGGTTGGTATATATCGCGGAATGTTAAACCTCCGTACGCCATATCATTAACGCCTTTGATTTCGCTTTCGAAATATTGAAAGTTTGTTAAATTTTATTTTTCGAATATTGGAAGTTTGAAAAGTTTTCGATTTTTATTCTGTTTTGGATATTTATAGTGTGTAAAAAAAATGTCACGTTCGAAATATCTAAAGCTTATAAAAGATTTTTCGAATATTGCGAGTTCGAAAGGTTTTCAATTTCCGTTTTTCCTCCTTTTTTCAAATATTTATTACGTATAGACAGTGTTGTTTTCTTCGAAGAATTTCTTTTCTAGTTTTTGTTTTAGGGTTTGTAACATTTCATTTTTCGGGTTGTACGGTTCGAGACATTTTCAATTTTCTTTTTTTTTTATATACTTATAATATATAAAAATGTTGTTTCCTTCAAGGTATTTAAAATTTATAAAATGTTGTTTTTCAGTTGTTAAGAGTTTGAAAGGTTTTCAATTTCCTTTTTCCAAATATTTATAATGTGTGAAGATTTTATATTTCTTGAAATATTTAAAGTTTAAAAAAAAATTGCATTTTTCCGGGTATCACAAGTTTGAAAAGTTCTAAATTTTCGTTTTCTCTTTTTTTTTTCAAATGTTTATAATGTGTAAATAAATGTTGTCTTTCGGATTTTATAGATTTGAGATGTTTTCAGTTTTCGTGCTTCTCTTTTTTCACATATTAGTAGTGGTAATAGGCCGGTTCTAACTCAGGGATCTCAGGGGGGAGCGGGGCGGGGGAGTCGAGCGCGCGGAAGCCGGGGTATGCATGGCGGAGGGGGGGGGGGGGGATCCTGCATGCGGCAGCCGAGTGCGGGGTTCCGGCGGCGGGAAAGGGGAGGGGTGTTAGAGAGTGGGGATGCTAGTTTTTGGTGACGATGTCTTCCCGGCGATAGCTGAACCCGCGGGCGAGAGGGGGAAGCCGCTGTCGACTCTGTGGGGGAGGGGGCATCATAGAGTCGCGGGTCCTTGAAAACCCATAAAATCTGATAATTTATTATCAACATTTTATAAATATAAGCGGAGCATTTTTGTCTAGACTATTCACAGGAGTTTATATATATATATATATATATATATATATATATATATATATATATATATATTCATATATATAAAACACCTTAGACAAATGGGTGCATGTATGTGTGTGTGCGTGGGGGGGGGGGGGGGGGGGGGAACTTCCATTTATGGCTCGGAAAATTTTCGAGAGTGAGACAACGATAGTTCTCATACGAAGGGTTGCCCTTTAAAGCCCATAAAATGCTTTATTTATTGCATGCAGCTGCAGCGTTATTCCGAAACAAGTTTCAACCCGTCGAGGTTTCATTCCACAAGATTACGTCAAGATGTTCACATGTGCGAGTATGTACGCAGTGCATCCGGCCAAGCACCCCCTGGACTTGACCAAAAACGAGCTCGAACAGGTTCCAAAGGTCTTGCTCCTAAAGTATTGGGGTAACTTTATTGGTTTACTGTGGGATCGTTTGCCGGAGCATCATCGGAACGATAGTGAAGTGATATCGTATCTTCCATGCATGGAGCATTATAATACGCCACAGATGAAGGATCACATTGATGGTCCTCCACCCCAACGTCGGGACTGTGAAAAGTGTTGCGAGGGGGAAATTCTCTACGTGCGGGGTTCCCGAAAAGAACTTTGAAAAAGAGTGAAAATGGATCTCTCAAATATGAACAAAGTCAGCCTGATGGCGGAATTTCTCCCAACGAAGAAGCTGTCAGAACTCAACGTCCATTCGGATTATCAAATCACGGCCATGAGAGCTGTACAGACCAAGTTTGGAAAACGCTACATCATGGACGTTGCAAATGAGTTTGCCGTCTTCTTGCTAGCGCGGCTGGTAAAGGCCTTCGATCAAGATCTGAAAATGTTCGAGAGTATGCTGCAACTGGCGCGCAATGGTCAACTCTACATGAAGTACATTGGCGGAAAATACAACAGCGTCGAGTTTCATCGAGTCTGAGTATGGTGGAAAAGAACGCTCGTGAAGGCACGGTGGAAACAACGAGTTGAGCGGCAACTGGCATCGTCACCATTATAGAGTGCAAGGACTGTTTGCATCACAGTCATCATCATCGTAGAGTTTTCGACGCTCGAGTCTGAGTAAGGTGGAAAAGAACGCTCGTGAAGGCCCGGTGGAAACAACGAGTTCAGCGGCAGCTGGCATCGTCACCATCATAGAGTGCAACGACTGTTTGCATCACAGTCATCATCGTAGAGTTTTCAACGCTTGATGCTATGTAAAAATGTACATAAAACTTTTTCATCGAATATAATGTAAGAAAAAAAAATTGTCGTCAAACTGTATTCGCCGTAGATATAGGAAATAAATGGGGAACGATATTTGATCAAAATGTTTTTATTCATTTAAAAAAATCCCTCGCTCACACAACGCTTCCTACACAGAGAGCCAGCTTTTCAACGACTTTACATTCGCTTTGGCGCAATTGTATTTTGTATTGAAGGAATGATGGTGACTTTTAACGTTTGCGATTTTCGGCAACTTCTGCAGCGATGGACAGTCCAGAGTCTCCAGATCGATGACTTTTATTGCTGAATCCGTGAATCTCGATAGCCATGAGCACTTCTCGAATCCCTTGGCATAGATCGTAGGAGCTCCTTCCAAGATTCCTCGAATTGTCGTTCTAGCTGCCTCGTATGGTATGCCGCTGTGTTCCCATCGTATTCCATGATAATTGCGTTCCAGCCACTTGTTTGTCATTTTGTACTTGGCCGGTAAAGCGTCCCAGGCGAATGGTGCATCGAAGAAGAATGTCAGCGGTTCAGCGTTCTTCTCATGGAGTTTGACGATGGACATCTCCTTTAGGACAAATTCGTTGACGGGTCTCTTGAACCCTTGCACGTCGACGATAAGCTCCATGTTGACTGAAGTGGGCGCGGATCATTGGCATGATTTTATACCAATTTTTTAACCCCACCACTGATTGGATTGTGCTCGACAATACGATCATGGAGGATCATGCAGTACGCTGAAGTTTGCGGTGGAATATTGTTTTCCAATTCAAACTCAAGGCGCACATCAACAGGACCGGACTTGAGAGAATCGTTTTGTTTGGAGCAGTCAATGACAACGAGGGGGGCTTTTTCTAAAAATTCCATCCTACTCAGCCATGGTTCAGCCTCTTTGTTGTAATAGGTCGGTTGAGATATTAGATGAGATCAATAAATTATCATTACTTCGAACATTGGAAAGTGTGCGATACTTGAATATGAGTTTTCGCTCTTGGGATGTGTACGACTGTCCATCGCTTTAAAGCACAACGAAACATTCATGGACCGTAAAAGCTGCCTCCCAACTAGAGAAACCAAAATATGTAATTGGTGCGGTGCAGACTGGTAAAAAAGATAATGTATGGCAAAGGACATTATATTATTCACCGACTGCAAACTCACAAGTGCTAAACTTTATCTCAATTCAGCATTCTTTTCTCAAGATGATTCGCATTTGGACTTTAAAAAAGTTTCGACATTTTGTTCAATATGTACTCTCAATTTTGTAAATACCATTATGACTGCAATAGTGATCGTTCTTTACTAACCATCGCCAAGTATTAATGTAACGGCCCTCTCGCGATTAATGATTGATCGCATCAGAACGAGCCTGTAAAACATGCTACCGTAGATGTGTGAATAGAGTTCGAATGCAAAGAAGATTCACCACCGAATACAATTGCATATTGTTTTAATCTTACGTGATCGCGTTGTTGAATATTGTCCATTGACCGACATTATCCGCAAAATTGCATAGATCAGCAAAATCTGCGAGATACGAAGCATCATGTTTGATTCGCAATCATCATGGTTTAAAGTCGGCATATGGAAACGTTCCATATAGCATGGCTGAGGTTCAATAACAGCTGGAGTTGAAGGTTCAACGGACGACGACACGTGTCCTATCGTATATGTTAAGGGTCATGAAAAACGAGAATGGCTAGCTGATATAATAAATATAAAAAATGAGCTATTTATTGAGTCGTTGAATATAGACTTTGACGATATGGATGTCTCAAGTAAATTAGATGGAAGTTTTACTCTACGATGTGAAAAGCATAAAAACAGTTGTGCCTTACAAAATGTATTTAAATTCTTTAATTGGTGGCTGAATCATAAAGATTCATGCAAATAAAAGATATGTAACATTATGTACTTTTTATTCTCCTCACCCCGTACTTAGTTATGTCAGCATCACCTGATATCGGATTGTGCAACTGAATACAATATTACTTTCGAATGTGGAACTCATTTTTTTCGATGGAATTTGATTGAAAATAAATTAATATAATCGCCCAATGATAATCGAAATCATTCATCAGTATACGTTCGTTAGATGTTCGTGAGCCGTTTGTTGGAAGTTTGCGAGGCATTCAAAGATTTTCGATAGTGGTTCGTGAAAACGTTCCAGAGAGACTTCCGAAGACATTCATAAGACGTTCGAAGCCATTTGAGAGACGTTCGAAAACATTCATAAGGCGTTTGAAAACACGCATGAGAGGGTTCAAAGCGTTTAAAGAGACTTGCTACGACGTTCATGAGACGTTTAAAGATGTTCGTGAGACATTCAAGAGACTTTCGAAAACGTTCATAAGACGTTTGAAGACATTCATGAGAGGTGCGAAGACCTTCAGAGACTTTCGAAGACGTTCAAGAGATCTATGACGATATTTATAATACGTTTAAAGACATCGATGAGGGGTTCGAAGACGTTTAAGAGACTTTAAAAGACATTCACAAGGGTCTTGAAGACATTCAAGAATCTTTCGAATACGTTCAAGAAACCTTCGACGAGATTCGTAATACGTTTGAAGACATTCATGAGGGGTTCGAAGACGCTTAAGAGAGGCTTTTAAATATATTCACGAGGGGTTTGTCCAAAGACATTCATAATACGTTTGAAGACATTCAAGAGACGTTCGAAAACATTCATAAGACGTTTGAAGACATGCATGAGGGGTTCAAAGAGTTTAAAGAGGCTTTCTACGACGATCATGGGACGTTTGAAGATGTTCGTGAGACATTCAAGAGACTTTCGAGAACGTTCATAAGAAGTTTGAAGAGAGGTGCGGAGACCTTCAGAGACTTTCGAAGATATTCACGAGGGGTTTGAAGACGTTCAAGAAACTTTCGATTACGTTCAAGAGACATTCGACGACATTCATAATACGTTTGAAGACATTAATGGGTGGTTCGAAGACGCTTGAGGGACTTTCAAAGACATTCACGAGGGGTTCGAAGACGTTCAAGAGACTTTCGACGACATTCATAAGACGTTTGAAGACATGCATGAGGGGTTCAAAGAGTTTCAAGAGACTTTCTACGACGATCATGAGACGTTTTCAGATGTTCGTGAAACATTCAAAAGACTTTCGAAAACGTTCATAAAAAGTTTGAAGACATTCATGAGAGGTGCGAAGACCTTCAGAGACTGTCAAAGACATTAAAGAAATCTTCGACAATATTCGGAAAACGTTTGAACACATCGATGAGGGGTTCGAAGACCCGTGAGAGACTTTCAAAATCATTCACGAGAGGTTTAAAGACGTTCAAGAAACTTTCAGATACGTTCAAGAGACTTTCGACGAAATTCATAATACGTTTAAATACATTCATGAGGGGTTCGAAGGCGCTTGGGAGACTTTCAAAGACATTCACGAGGGGTCTGAAGACGTTCAAGAGACTTTCGACGAAATTCATAATACGTTTAAATACATTCATGAGGGGTTCGAAGGCGCTTGGGAGACTTTCAAAGACATTCACGAGGGGTCTGAAGACGTTCAAGAGACTTTCGACGGCTTACATTATACGTTGGAAGACATTCATGTGGGGTTCGAAGACACTTAAGAGACTTCCAAAGACATTCACGAGAGGTGCGAAGACATTCAGAGACTTTCGAAGACATTCAAGAGATCTTTGACAATATTCATAATACGTTTGAAGACATCGATGAGAGGATCGACGATGTTTTAGAGACTTTCAAAGACATTCACGGAGGGTTTGGAGACGGTCAAGAAACTTTCGAATACGTTCAAGAGACTTTCGACGACATTCATAATACGTTTGATTACATTCATGAGGGATTCGAAGACGCTTGAGAGACTTTCAAAGACGTTCACGAGGGGTTCGAAGACGCTTAAGAGACTTTTAAAGACATTCACGAGAGGTGCGAAGACATTCAGAAACTTTCGAAGACATTCACGAAGGGTTTGAAGGCGTTCGAGAAACTTTCGAATACGTTCGAGAGACTTTCGGCCACATTCATAATACGTTTGAAGACATTCATGATGGGTTCGAAGACGCTTGAGAGACTTTCAAAGACCTTCACGAGAGGTTCGAAGACGTTCAAGAGACTTTCGACGACATTCATGAGTTCTTTGACAATATTCATAATACGTTTGAAGAGATCGGTGAGAGAATTGACGATGTTTTACAGACTTTCAAAGACATTCACGGAGGGTTTGAAGACGTTCAAGAAACTTTCGAATACGTTCAAGAGACTTTCGACGACATTCATAATACGTTTGATTACATTCATGAGGGATTCGAAAACGCTTGAGAGACTTTCAAAGACGTTCACGAGGGGTTCGAAGACGTTTAAGAGACTTTCGACGGCGTACATAATATGTTTGAAGACATTCATGTGGGGTTTGAAGACGCTTAAGAGACTTTTAAAGACATTCACGAGAGGTGCGAAGACATTCAAAAACTTTCGAAGACATTCATGAGTTCTTTGACAATATTCATAATACGTTTGAAGACATCGATGAGAGGATCGACGATGTTTTAGAGACTTTCAAAGACATTCACGATGGGTTTGAAGGCGTTCGAGAAACTTTCGAATACGTTCGGGAGACTTTCGGCCACATTCATAATACGTTTGATGACATTCATGAGGGGTTCGAAGACGTTTAAGAGACTTTCGACGGCGTACATAATATGTTTGAAGACATTCATGTGGGGTTTGAAGACGCTTAAGAGACTTTTAAAGACATTCACGAGAGGTGCGAAGACATTCAAAAACTTTCGAAGACATTCATGAGTTCTTTGACAATATTCATAATACGTTTGAAGACATCGATGAGAGGATCGACGATGTTTTAGAGACTTTCAAAGACATTCACGATGGGTTTGAAGGCGTTCGAAAAACTTTCGAATACGTTCGGGAGACTTTCGGCCACATTCATAATACGTTTGATGACATTCATGAGGGGTTCGAAGACGCTTGAGAGACTTTCAAAGACCTTCACGAGAGGTTCGAAGACGTTCAAGAGACTTTCGACGACATTCATGATACGTTTGAAGACATTCATGTGGGGTTCGAAGACGCTTAAGAGACTTTCAAATACATTCACGGGAGGTTTGAAGACGTTCAAGAGGCTTTCGAAGACGTTCAGAAATCTTCGACGTCATGCATAATACGATCTTCGACGACATCCATAAACCGAAGACATTCATGACGTTTGAGTTTGTAATGTATGACAGCGATTTGTTGTGAATGAATGACAGCGAAACTCAAACGTCATGAATGTCTTCGGTTTATGGATGTCGTCGAAGATCGTATTATGCATGACGTCGAAGATTTCTGAACGTCTTCGAAAGCCTCTTGAACGTCTTCAAACCTCCCGTGAATGTATTTGAAAGTCTCTTGAACGTCTTCAAACCTCCCGTGAATGTATTTGAAAGTCTCTTAAGCGTCTTCGAACCCCACATGAATGTCTTCAAACGTATCATGAATATCGTCGAAAGTCTCTTGAATGTCTTCAAACGTATTACGAATGTCTTTGGACAAACCCCTCGTGAATGTCTTTGAAAGCCTCTCTTAAGCGTCTTCGAACCCCTCATGAATGTCTTCAAACGTATTATGAATGTCGTCGAAAGTCTCTTGAACTAATTCGAAAGTTTCTTGAACGTCTTCAATCCCCTTGTAAATGTCTTTTAAAGTCTCTTAAACGACTTCGAACCCCTCACCAATGTCTTTAAACGTATTATAAATATCGTCACAGTTCTCTTGAACGTCTTCAAAAGTCTCCGAAGGTCTTCGCACCTCTCATGAATGTCTTCAAACGTCTTATGAACGTTTTCGAAAGTCTCTTGAATGTCTCACGAACATCTTCAAACGTCTCATGAACGTCGTAGAAAGGCTCTTGAAACTTTTTGAACCGCTCATGCGTGTCTTCAAACGCCTTATGAATGTTTTCGAACGTCTCTTAAATGGCTCCGAACATCGTATGAATGTCTTCGGAAGTCTCTGGAACGTTTCATGAACGACTATCGAAAATCTTCGAATGCCTCGCAAACTTCCAACAAACGGCTCACAAACGTCTAACGAACGTATACCGATGAATGTCTTCGATTATCATTGGGCGATTATATTAATTTATTTTCAATCAAATTCCATACAAAAAAAAGAGTTTCACATTCGAAAGTAATATTGTTTTCAGTTGCACAATCCGATAGCTGGTGATGCTGACATAACTAAGTACGGGGTGAGGAGAATAAAAAGTACATAATGTTACATTTATTTTATTTGCATGAATCTTTATGATTCAGCCACCAATTACATATTTCTGATGCGATCAATCATTAACCGTGAGAGGGTCGTTACATTAAGACTCAGCGATGGTTAGTAAAGAACGATCACTATTGCAGTCATAATGGTATTTACAAAATCGAGAGTACCTATTGAACAAAATGTCGAAACTTTTTTGAAGTCCATATTCGAGTCATCTTGAGAAAAGAATCCTGAATTGAGATAAAGTTCAGCACTTGTGAGTTTGCAGTCGGTGAATAATATAATGTCCTTTGCCATACATTATCTTTTTTACCAGTCTGCACCGCACCAATTACATATTTTGGTTTCTCTAGTTGGGAGGCAGCTTTTACGGTCCATGAATGTTTCGTTGTGCTTTGAAGCGATGGACAGTCGTATAGATCCCAAGAGCGAAAACCCACATTCAAGTATCGCCCACTTTCCAATGGTCGATGTAATGATAATTTATTGATCTCATCTAATATTATGTGGGGCATACGCCATTGTATCTTGAGTAATTCAACTTCTACCTCTAGTAGTTGATGATGACTGAATGCACAATTATTGCCATCGCGTGAAGGTATTAGAATTAACTCATGACGAGCATTAATTTTCGTAGAAAATATATTTTATGTACAGCACTAGTTTTTCCAGTTCTGTCACAAAGTATGATATGAAATCGGCGCTGTGATGTGATCGATACTATGATAGTGATTCATCATATGAAAAACACATGTGGTAATCAATAGTAAATACTTCATGATATTGATACATATCCTCTGCTACGTTCTTCGCATCAGTCTTTGCACACTCTCATCTTCTCTCTATAATTAGTTAAAAAAGCACTCCAAGTAGGCATTTACAGTGAATGGATGTGTTGCTTTCCAATTGGAGTTGATGATTTGAAGCCACTTATTAGTATCATTTGATAGTCGGATGGCGCAGTGCTTTATTGCTCCATAATCGATCTCATGTGATTGCAGTTTATCCGTTGATCTAAAGTAATGCCGACACCGGCGAAATAATAGATTGTTGTTTAATTCGTCTAGCACATATGACGATATAGTAATTGTGTTAACTTCATACACCGATGGCATATATATATTTTTTAATGGTTGTCTCTGTTCTGCGCTCACGAGGCTTGACAGGTTCTTTATCTATGTGATATGTCATACATTGTTATCTTCGGTATCTTGTATGTATAGCAAATTGATATGCTTTTCTTCTTTTTATGTTGAGCCATGCGTATCGGAGCAATGTCTTCTTCGGTGGTACACACATTAATGGATAAATTATTTTGAAGCAAATTTTTTTTTTAATTTCACCTATAGTTATTGGGAATTCAATATTCGATAGATTCAATACCGTTGAATAATGCATGTAAGAAGATCCGTGGTCACTGTTTCGTTCAGCTGGGTATAAAGCTGTAACTGTGACCCATGCGAAACGTGCATTATCTCTTGATTGCACATTAATCGCAGCCCTCATAATCATTATTTCCCGTGGCAATGAGATATAACATTTAACGCGTATTGATTTATACTTATTTACATTTATTGTAAGATTACGTATCTTTTGTAAAGCTCAACCACTTCCACGTTGTTGAAATTCATCGAGCAGAACTTAAAGTATAGACCATCAGGCGTTCAAGTCGAGTTCTCGCCACATTAACTCATCACCGTTGTGTCCTGCACCCATGTATATAGAATGCCTGTACATGAAATACTTCAATCCTTCCAGATTCGGTATTTGGCCTATCAATGACTATTGATGTTTAGTTGATAATCGGTGGCGCTTAATTCGGCTTTGCGATTTCAGTACTTTGATTAACTCGACGATCTGTATCTCCCACACAGCAAAGTCGTCGATCGAACTTAAGAGCGTGGCTTGGTTGTGCAAGATTTCTTCTGATGGTTCATTGTTGTTCTCCATATTAAGGAGTTGAAAAGTCTTGCCAGAGAGATATGTGAACTCACTGCTTCATTCAAAGTGTGGCCACTTTTGAGCGCTGCCGACGATTAAAAATGGTCTCCCATCAGAAAATATTTTTGTCGTTCCCTTCTAGCTCGGAAAATGTAATAGAATCACCTCCACCAGAGTTTTTCAATATCACGCTGATATCTTTTAACATGGAAAGCATGAAAAATAAATACACACGCAGAACGAGCCGATCGGGGTTCAACGGGAGCAAAAAATAAAAGTATTTTTGTGAGTATTCCAGACCGCGAGTGCATCTATGCTCAAACGGTGCATGCAGTGGGATCAGTGGTAGAAGCCTAAAAAAAAGAATCTCCGGCCATAGATCCACAAAGTTGATCGTTTTGTAATAAATACCTCGTTTTCGTATGTGTTTTGGATAGCCAAGACATTACTTGTGCGGAATGTTATTTTTTCAAAATGTTCCCTATGCTCGGAGGCTGGCATTGAACGTCGACGAAGAAAAAAAATTGTCTTTATAATATGGCTGATTTGGTAAAAACTGTATAGCCTCAAGTGTCACTTGAATAGGTTTGATATTGCTCTGCGGAGAGCGCTATGATTCGTGACAGGCTGGCCTTCATACATACTGGAACACGTGGCAATATATATTAAAAACTCGAAGATGCTCTTTATAATACGCGAGTTCAGTCTCCATGACCTAGACGCGGTTCTGTAGAGATCGCGAAAGTCAATGATTGGCGAGCCTGGCCAGCTTTCACCTCTATGAGTGCACACTTTTCTGGACAGCAGATGCCTACCCCTACAGGGATAGTTAAAGAAAAAAAACGTTCGTTTATCCCCTGGTCAGGATGCACTATCTTGCAAGGTTTTTTTCTGCAATAAGTCCCCACCCTACTATAAGCCTATGAGGATCCAAAAATCGAAATCCGAAGAAGGATCGGAACAGCAGTTTTCGCCATTCCAGTCGTCACCCTCCGAGGTGTCCTTGTGGAAGAGTCGGAAAACGGAAAATCAGTTAAGAAAAATGTCGAACCAAATTGAAGTGATCGATCTCGTCGATGATGAGATGGAGGTTGTCGTGAATATCGCCCATGACGACGAAGTGGAAGTTGGGGTAGACGGAGACGTTATTGATATCGCCGATGATGACGATGATTAGTTTAACCATGGGGCTAACTTGTCCAGACCTGCATGATCTCAAGTGTCGGCATCAAGGCTTGACGTTGCACTCCTTGTATATATTATCATTCAGAGATGAAAAACTAAAGCCCTGTACAATGCAAATGCATTTTTTTCCCCCGGATCACTGTCTTCGTCACATGCTGTCGTAAAATTTTATGGGTTTTCAAGTGTGGACCTATGGAATGATGAGGCTCAAGTTGCACATGCGAGGCGATAGGGTATGACGGTCCCTGGCGCTCGACGTAAGAAAAAAAAGAGTCGTAAAATTTGAGACTTTCGGACGAGGTGGTTGAAACGTTGCCGTGTATAACAGCGTCTCGGACATGAGCCTCCGTCGAGATAGTTGAAAAAAAGAACATCTGGATAAATTCATGCACCTTTTCTTAGCCCTCTACGTGACTTCTTAAGAGACAACGTTACACACACACACACGCACGCACGCACGCACGCACGCACGCACGCACGTACGCACGCACGCACGCACGCACGCCCGCACGCACGCACGCACGCACGCACGCACGCACGCACGCACGCACGCACGCACGCATGCACGCATGCCGACCTCCCCACGACCGTAGCGCCACCTTGGCTTCCCTACACGCACGCACGCACACACGCCGACCTCCCCACGACCGTAGCGCCACCTTGGCTTCCCTACACGCAGGCGCGCATGCACGCACACACGCCGACCTCCCCACGACCGTAGCGCCACCTTGGCTTCCCTACACGCACGCACGCACGCACACACGCCGACCTCCCCACGACCGCAGCGCCACCTTGGCTTTCCTACACGCATGCACGCACGCATGCACGCACGCATGCACGCACGCACATACACACAAAATACCCATCAACCCCCCCCCCCCCCCCCCCCAGTCGCTGCACGGACCACATGACCCCCCCCCTCCACATAGGCCTCTCTGTGACGTCACACGCTCCCGGCGACCTCCCCACGACGGTGGCGCCACCTTGGCTTCACCACTTTTGACACACAACCTCCCCTTGAGTTAGAACCGCTACAGCTATTCTACTTACCTCCATTTACTTGTGAAAATTAGTTTTTATGAGACCTAGACACATTTAACATTCGCCGCCATTCCTTCGGCACTAGAACATAACCTCCTTAAGTCTCTTCTATCACTTGCGCTACACTTCTCCCATAAAATGTTCCATACGATGTTCGGTTACTACTGCTTAAGGCAGTCATCTCGTGTGAAGGCTATTTTTCCGGGAATTTTTTTTTGGGTACTAAATAAACATACAACGGCGAACTTTTCACCACATATTTATACATACTTTGACCACACTTTAAAATTGTTCAGCCCGAAATCGTTGCTGATTGCTGAAGTACACGACAACTTAGCCACTCATCTTTTAAAAAAGTGTTTCGCGGTGACCACGATTGCGGACGTACTGCTTATCTGAAACAAAAAAAAACAAACGGTACTTTAATCTGTGAAGTATGAACTATACTGTAAAAACAAACGCGTTCTTTCAAGACGCTTCACGTGTGTAACCCTGTCGCCGTTTTCAACACGGCAACTCATGTGTTGATGTTGTAACGACACATTTTACGCGCGTTCTGTCAATACGCTTCAAGCGTGTTGTTTCGATACACTTTAGGCGTGTAAACACTTGTCGCCAATTTCAACATGTTTAAAATGTGTCGATGGCTAAATCAACACACTTTTTGATGTGTACTTGTGGACGCTTGGGAATAACGTACAAGACGTCACGTAGGCATACGTTTAAAAATAAATTAAAAAAAGGTTTCTCCGTTACTGGTGTTTTATTCCGATGGTTTACTACCATACTCGATGAGTTCCAGTCGTCCTGAAATCAATTCCTGCGAATAAATTTTATTGTCCATACCCGGTTTCGAACCTACCTAACCTAGTTACTTCTATACCTAATATACGTACGCTAACCATTGTGCTATCGGCTATACTTGCGGTTTTTCATCAAGAAACGGAGTCCATGGTACATTGAACGAGAAGAGTAATGAAGACATTTCACATTTTATGTATATATATATGTGCGTGTGTGTCTACACCCAACGCGCATAAAATGTGAAATGTGAACAGAAATTTCCTTCACTACGAACAGGAAATTTCCTTTGCACTGGACAGAAAAATTCGTCCGCAAAGAATAAAGAATTTTCTTTGCCCCGAACAAGAAATTTCTCTCACTTTAAACAGACAATTTTCTTTGCCCTCGACAGAAAAATTTGTCCGCACAGAAAACAAAAATTCCTTTGCCCCGTACAAGCACTTTTCTTCACTCCGAACAGAAAACTTTCTTAGCACTAGACAGAAAACTTGGTCCGCACAAAATGAAGAATTTGCTTTGCCCCGAACAAGAAATTTCTCTCACTCCATGCAGGTAATTTTCTTTGCCCTCGACAGAAAAATTTGTCCGCACAGAAAAAAAAAATTCCTTTGCCCCGTACAAGTACTTCTCTTCACTTCGAACAGAAAACTTTCTTCGCACTGGACAGAAAACTTGGTCCGCACGGAATAAAGAATTTACTTTGTCCCGTACAACCAATTTTCTTCACTTCGAACAGACCATTTTCTTTGCACTGGACAGATAAATTGGGCCGCACAGAAGAAAAAATTTTCTGTGCCTCGAAAAAGAAATTTCTCTCACTCCAACTGACAATTTTCTTTATCCCGAACAAGAAATTTCTCTCACTCCGAACAGACAATTTTCTTTGCCCTTGAGAGAAAAATTTGTCTGCACAGAAAACAAAAATTTTGTGTGCCCCGTACAAGCAATTTCCTCCACTCCGGACAGAAAACTTTCTTTGCACTAGATAGAAAAATTGGCCCGCACAGAATAAAAAATTTCGATTGCCCCGAACAAGGAATTTCTTTCTCTCCGGACGGACAATTTTCCTTGCCCTAGACAAAAAAATTGGGACGCACAAAATAAAGAGTTTTCTTTGCCCCGGACAAGAAATTTACTCCACGCTGGCCAGAAAAGTTGGTCCGCAAAGAATTAAAAAGTTCATTTGCTCAGAACAAGGAATTTCTTTTACTCTGGACAGACAATTTTCTTTGCCCTGGACAGAAAAATTGGTCTGCACAAAATAAAGAATTTCCTTTGCCCCGAATAAAAAATTTACTCCTCTGGACAGAAAAGTTGGTCCGCTAAGAATTAAAAAGTTCATTTGCCCGGAACAATGAATTTCCTCCACTCCGCACAGAAAATTTTCTTCTCACTGAACAGAAAACTTGGTACGCATAGAATTAAATTTGCCCCTAAGAAGCACCTTTCTTCACTCTGGACAGAAACTTTTCTTAACAGCGAACAAAATATTGATCCGCACAAAATAAAAAATTTTCTTCGCAGTGACGCACTACCAAAAAATTATTTTATATCTACGTTAATAAGCTGAATGTTGCACCTGAGCAATGGTTTCACCGAGCACATTATTTCTTCATTCATGTAGGTGTGCACGACGAGCAAAAACGTATGTGTTTCGCTTTTAAAATAATACAATTCGCAATTGAAAAACTCTTTCGCAAGTCCGTGCATAACGTAGCGAGGTTATAAAGCCGCCATATTGTCATATCAACTCACTGAACGCATGTTGTTTGTGGTACACGCGTGCAAGTGAGTTGTTTCACAACGCTTTGTATCGTTCGAGTCGCGTGTACGTACACTAAGTGTGTTGTTTGAAAGAACATGGCTTGATTCGACACGCTTCATGTGTGTTACATTAAGCTTGTTCTACAGCAACATATTTAAAACGTGTTGTTACCAAGAATGGTATAGAGAGTATTATTTCAACACGGTAAAATAAGTAAACCACGTTGTTTCAACGCGTTAACGAGGTCCTACATACGTTGTAGGCGTGTTGTGTGTAGCTTCAACACACCGACAACACGCTTATTTTTTACAGTGTAGTTTTTGAACTAGGATTATTAAACAATATTGAAAGGTAAAGTTTTGGTATCTTGTTGAACATTTTTTCGTGAACTTTGGTGCGTTTTCACGACTTCTTCAACATGGAAAAAAAAACGACTTGATGAATCAGAATTGTCCTAGTTTACAAAGCGTCTACATAAGTACTGAATAAGTCATTCAAATTTCAAAGGAATTCGTTTGATATATTACGAGATATCGTGGTCACCAGTTTGAAAAATACAGTTTTGAGAAAAATGCGTTTAAAGGTTCAAATACACCCTTAATCTGCTATGCCTGGTCCATAAAGTGAACCTTCAGCTTCCTCAAAAAAATCCTGCAAAGCCGATTGTTGGTCCCTGACACCAGTTTTCGCTCTTTTGAACCAGTCGCACCGGATGACTGCCTTAAGGGGTCTTGTCACTTTAGACGCTAGAAAAATGCTATTTTCATAAATTTTTGTATAGGTTTACATTATAGATATTGATATAAAAGTTGTTACACTTAATAAATACACTTTCGAAATACATTTAAACAATTCTTTTTATTTATTTCAGTCACTATTTATAGACAAAAATGGTACTTAAAAAAAGTCCAAAAAGAAATGTAGATCTGCGCTGTTGATGAAATCTCGGAGATGGATCATCCGAAAGAAAAAAATCAAACGGTTTCAGATTTAGTATGTTAATAGCTATAGCGCATATCATATGATTTTTTATATATGCAAATATAACAAAATGGCGGTCATTTTTCCAAAAAAACGTGTTTTTTCACCGTCGTTGGCAGAAAAAGTAAATATCAAAGTTAGAAAATTTCTTGATATGCGTTATAGCTATAGTTGTAAAGAGTATGTGGTTAAAATTTCATAAAGATCGGTTCACTAGTTTCAAAGATTTGATCAACAAGCCGTCGAAAAACGTTGTTTCGAGAAAAGGCGTTTAAAGTTTGTTTGGGTTACGGAAAAAATTAACTTTGAAAAATATTTATTTCGAAAGTGTATTTATTAAATGTAACAACTTTCATATCAATATCTATACTATAAAACTATCAAAAAAATTCATGAAAATAGCCTTTTTTAGCGTATAAAGTGATAAGACCTCTTAATAGAACTGGCAATGTGCTCCAAGTCACTCTCGATTTATTTACGCCATAGCTTTCGACAACCCTCCATTGCATATTTCTCCTGAAACACAGAGAAAAAATCTCTTGGATCAACGAAATGATTGAGTCATAAGTAGTCAACGAAATATCGAGATGAAGCCCCAAAATATTTTAATATTCCATGTATTCGTAAGTTCGATGGAATGAATAATTTAAAAACACATATAATATTCCATTCTTTTAATACATAATTTGTTGTCATTTTTGAATGGCGGACTGAGTCGACCCAAAACATTTTTTCAGTGTAGTAGCCTTGCTGCATCTAATGCAGGGCAGTGCATGTATAAACTTTGATTTTAATCCACTTTATAAATGTTTTTCAAAAGGAGAGAATAAGCCGAAAGGTGAACGCTTTAGAACTTTTAGCGGTGTTTGTAGGCTTTGCGTTAGTCCTATCAGTCGTTTATTTCTGGAAAGTCCGTTCGTTTTCCAATTACATGGAGGACCATGTTGGAATACCAGAGATGCCATACAAGGTTCGACCGGAAGGTTTTGACGCCCTGAAGAGTACATTTTCGAGAGCAAAACAGGCGAGTAGGAGAGTAGATTAGCTATACGTTGCGTGTGCGTTCATAGGATGAAGCAGCCTACCCATTAGCCTTTGTCGAATAGAGTTTAAACGAGCCACACTATTCTCGCCTAAAATAACATTTACATTACTCTTGGCTAATCGATGAAAATACATCCTAAAAGCTTGTCAATCTTACACCTGTGCAACATCAGATGTTAGAGCATACAGATTCGTATTTATCCACCAGGTTTACTTGTTTGTTTTTTCTATAATACGTAAATTGAGAAACTCGAGGCAATGAACAGATCAAACTCGAACTGACCGCCAAATTGGTTTCTGGTCGATCAATCGATCGGCCTCATTCGACGTTGTACGTGTTTGGACTTTTAAAATCAGGAGGAGCAAATAACTGATTCTGAAAGTTTTCTCTCTAGCGTAAAAGTGATGCCGTTCTTTGATCTCTTCAAAAAATATTTGGCTTGGCCATCTTGCTTTCGTATTCCTCCAGACTTACCCTATATAATTCCCAATAATAGTGCGAAACTTTTTGGCCAATTTCATCAACCTTCTACTTGCTGTAGCTGATCTTCGTTAGGACACTTTTACTGCTTCGGAATATACGTAATAGGACCATTTGGCTCCATTGTACCATAAAAAGAAATTGTTTTAGGTGCTGGAAAAGTTGAGGGACCTAATTTTTTTTCTCATGCTGACTAAACTACGTTGACTTAGTTGGCCCTATCCAATTGGGCAAGGAAAGCCTTGGGAATTGGTAATACAGTAATAGCTTTGTGCGCGTATATAAGCTTCGATTCTTCTACTCCCTGTCACTACTCTCATGGCTTCGCGCTACAAGCTTCTCGGAGATTGGACACTAAGTGGAAACGAATTCTGGGAATGACTTCGAGAATACCGCGGGGCTTTTATTTTAAAGGTCCTTGAGGCGCATAAATTCGACTATTAAAGGGTCTTCTCACTTTAGACGCTAAAAAAGGCTATTTTTATGTATTTTTTGGACAGGTTTATATTATTGATATTGATATAAAACTTGTTACACCTCATAAATACACTTTCGAAATAAATTAATAATGTTTTTTATGTATTTATGTAACCCAAACAAACTTTAAACGCGTCTTTCTCGAAACAACGTTTTTCGATGGCTTGTTGATAAAATCTTCCAATCAACTGAACCGATCCTTATGAAATATTAACCACATATTCTGTACAACTATAGCTATAGCGCATATAAAGGATTTTTTAAAATTTTGATCGTTATTATTTTTTGCCAAAAACGGTGAAAAAACACGTTTTATTTTGTTTTTCCAAAAATGTGCGACATTTCGTTATTTTTGCATATATAAAAGATCGTATGGTATGCGCTGTAGCCATTAACATACTAAATCTAAAACTGTTTGATTTTTTTGTTTCGGATGATCCATCTCCGAGATTTCATCAACAGCGCATACCTACAATTTTGTTAGGACATTTTTTTAACTACCATTTTTTTTCCTATAAATATTGACATAAATAATTATTTTTTTAAATGTATTTGGAAAGTGTATTTATTAAGTGTAACAACTTTTATATCAATATCTATAATATAAACCTATCAAAAAATTCATGAAAATAGCCTTTTTTAGCGTCTAAAGTGAGAATACCCCTTCAATTCAATAGAAGTTTTAGTACATTCTTATCAAAAGGAGATTTAAAAAAGCAGATATCCCAAGAAAACTTCTCAAAATCGAGAATAATGTAAAAATTAAATGGCATAAAATCATATTTAAAAAAATGATTCCTGAGGTTTTATACGGTACTATCGTAGAAGAAAATAATTGACACCCCCCTAACTTGGTCAATTTTTTCTCGTGTCAGCAGTAGGCGATTGGCTCAACGAATCGCAACGTAACAACAAATTTATTTTCCGCCATTTTTCCTCATGCCGCTTCGTGTGTACATAGATAGATCCGGACATCGCTCGCGATATCGATACAGCCTGAACTCCCTGTAAAATAACAAAGGGCTGCACATTTTTTGCCGATTTCCTATACTTTTCATGTAAGCGCAGTTTTCGAATTGATTTTCACGGTTCACAAGAAATAAATCACATCAGTGAACCGTAATATGATTGCCCGGAAAATAATAAAATTAATTTAAAAATAGTGTACCTGTATCGCTTTGATAAAGGTACACCGCGATATGAGACTCGTTTGTAATAAAGCTACAATCTCGCTTACTTGGAAAATTGCATTGAAGCGCTTAAATCGTCGTGTACAAGCGGTCGGGTGATAAATTAAAGAAAAAAAGGTATTGCTTTTCTCTGCACGTTTGAATTTATTCGATGTGATTTTCGAGAAATCGATAAACAGGGTGAGGCACTAACTGTTGCCACCTTGAATGTCTCTGTAATTATCGACGTCACAAAAAAAGGTTTGAAACAAAAGTTGTACCGTACGAAAGGGGTCATCAAATGCGACCATTTTTTTTACCTCAGTGGAGGCGCTGTCGCACAGTAAAGGTCACCTCCACTTTTTTAAATGGGACGGTACATTTTTTTTCAACTATCTTGTAGAACATCGAAAACTGCATAAAAACATTTAGGGGTCAAAGTCGTTCAAGGTCATATAAGATCAAAAAGTGACATGATCTTTATTTTTATGTGAAATTACTTTTATTCCCAGTAGATGTTCAAAGTGATTGCCATTGGAATCAATGCAGTATTGCAATCTCCTCATCACGGATTGTGTAGAATTTCTTATCACTTCGGCACTTATCGAATCACAGGCTCGACGAATTCTCTCACGCATATCATCCGGTGTAGTTGGATGTTCTTTATAAACAAGATCTTTTAAGTATCCCCACAAGAAAAAGTCCAGAGGCGTCAAGTCTGGCGAGCGAGCCGGCCACGATACAGCTCCTCCGCGTCCAATCCAACGATTTCGAATTTTTTTTTGCAATTTATTTCTAGCTATCAGCGAAAAATGTGCCGGGCACCCATCGTGTTGATACCACATTCTGTTTCTTGTTTCTAAAGGTATTTCTTCCAATAACGGACCTAATGTTTCTTGAAGGAATGTGGTGTACTTCCTACCATTAAGATTCCCTTCGATGAAATAAGGGCCTATGATTCTATCCCCAATAATCCCACACCATACATTAACCGACCACGGTCTTTGGTGTGCAACTTGCCGCAGCCAATGTGGATTTTCAGTTGCCCACAAATGCATGTTATGCAAGTTAATATTTCCATGATTCGTAAATGTTTCCTCATCAGTACATAAAATCCAATTAATAAATGAGTCATCTCTCTGAATCTGGCGTTGAGCCCATCGGCAGAATTCAGTGCGATTCATGAAATCCGTACCAGTTAATTCCTGGTGGAGACTGATGTGGTAAGGATGATATTTATGACGATGTAGAACACGTAGAATACTTCTTTGGCTTACGCCAGATTCCCTCGCAATTTGACGAGAACTCGCACAAGGGTTTCGATGAACAGCGGCAAAAACACCAATTTCCGTTTTTTCGTTAGTAACTCGCTTTTGTCGGTTACTTTCTCGACGGCTTAAGGATCCAGTTTTCCTCAGTTCAGTGTACAAAATTTGAAATGTACGGCGTTTAGGATGAGAACGTTCAGGAAATCTTTCAGCGTATAAGTCTCTAGCTCTTACTGCATTTTTCTGAAATTCTCCATAAATTAGAAGCATATCAGTTTGCTCTTCAAAAGCATACATCATACATACATTCGCTTGATTCATTAATACTAGTCCCACCATTCTTACTGTCGTTATCTTGGGTATGTTTGGGCGAAACATGGTACAATGTTCCATGTACATAGAGGTTTGATGCCGTTGTTTACATACAAGACAATGGCAAGACTTCGGCGATAAGTGCCGAAGTAATAAGAAATTCTACACAATCCGTGATGAGGAGATTGCAATACTGCATTGATTCCAATGGCAATCACTTTGAACATCTACTGTGAATAGAGGTAATTTCACATAAAAATAAAGTTCATGTCACTTTTTTATCTTAAATTACCTTGAACAACTTTGACCTCTGAATGTTTTTTATGCAGTTTTCGATGCTCTACAAGATAGTTGAACAAAAAATGTACCGTCCCTTTTAAAAAAGTGGAGGTGACCTTTACTGTGCGATAGCGCCTCCACCGAGATAAAAAAAATGGTCGCATTTGATAACTCCTTACGTACGGTACAACTTTTGTTTCAACATTTTTTTTGTGACGTCGATAATTACAGAGATATTCAAGGTGGCAAGAATTAGTGCCTTACCCTGTATATATATATATATATATATATATATATATATATATATATATGGGTGACTTTTATAAGGTGGACAGGTGTTTTTTGAGGGTCTTGCGCGGTGATTTTGCACCTGAAAAAAATTTGATTTTTAATGGTTTTTCACGCTTTCTTTGAAAAAAAATATATCGTATTTTTGTCATGAATAGCGTTTGCCAGAGAAAATAGCGTATTCTGGAAAATAATAAAAAATCCATTTTGCGTGCAGGAGAATGAAGTTTATAAAGTTCCGAATACGGAACACTCCCGTAAAACTTTATTTGTGCGCCCCGTCATGGAGAAAAAAATTATCAAACATAAGATTTAAAGTGGATAAATCGGAATTTAATCAGTGGAACAAACGAGCTAAGTCAGGCACGACAATGCTATAGGAAGTGCTAGTCTGCTGACGGCACAGCTGCAACTTCCGAATGGTCGGCTGTCACAGGAAGTTGGTTCAGAGTCCGATGATATGCGGTAGAGCCGAGGGATCTGAATGTGTCCCTATCTGAGAACTTGATTCAAAATAATGTCAATTTATAAAATGTTCGAGGATTCCATGCACTGCAAATACCATTTTCAATAATTTGCGATTCGCTAACAACTTTTGGAATAAATGATTCTAGCAATACATTTTAAAGTAATTTGACGTGGAATTATTAATTTTTACCAAATACTACGAGATTTTTGTTTTTTAATGTTGCATAAATTATCTTCACATGTTGTAGTTGAAGAATTTTTGGATTTTTTATGAAAAAGTCAAAAATAAAAATGCTCGTATAATTTGACAAAAAAAATATTAATTTCACGCGAAATTACTTTAAAATGTATTGATAGAATTATTTATTGCGAAAGTTATTAGCGAATCGCAAATGATGAGGAATATTGTTTGCGGACCATGAAATCCGCAAACATTTTCGAAATTGAGATTATATTCGATAAAGTTCGCAATCTATCGATCAAGTTCAATCGATTATCTTAAACCTCAATCCATAAAGATATTTCAGATTATCGGTGATTTCAGATTATCAAAAATTATCGGTGGAAAAAATCTGATAAAAATCATGGTCGATCTTTAGACCGTACTTCTACAGGAATAATAAGGTTGTTTTCTTCCTTATTTTCGATTTTTTAAAAATAAATATTAAATGAAGAAAATGATCTTGGACGGGACGAAAACGACCCAGGTTTGCGAATCGCGGGTTAGCATTTGCTCCGCAATGGGTCAGATTGAGTCGAGAAATCTGACGATGCTGCGACAACGACGGAAGGAGCATTATTTATTTAACAAAGATAAAATCGGTGCTCGCAACGTTTCTAGGAGCCTCAATCGGAAATTCCTGATAGTACTGCCCCGGATCCGTGTCCGATTTTATCTTATTTCCGGTCAGATTGGGTCGAAAAGTCTGACGATCCTGCGAGAACGACGGAAGGAGCATTATTTATTCAACAAAGATGAAATCGGTGCTCGCAACGGTTCTCGGAGCACCGATCGGACATTCCTGACATTACTACCCCGAATTTGTCTCCGATTTTATCTTATTTCCGGTCAGAGGGCTCGAGAAGTCTGACGATCCTGCGACAACGACGAAAGGAGCATTATTTATTTAACAAAGATAAAATCAGTGCTCGCAACGGTTCTCGGAGCCTCAGTCGGACAATCCGGATATTACTGCCCGAATTCGTCTCCGATTTTATCTTATTTCCGGTCAGATTGGGTCGAGAAGTCCTGCGACAACGACGGAAGGAGCCTTATTTATTTAAGAGAGATAAAATCGGTGCTCGTAACGGTTCTCGAAGCACCGATCCGACATTCCTGACATTACTGCCCCGAAACCGTCTCCGATTTTATCTTATTTCCCGTCAGATTGGGTCGAGAAGTCGGACGATCCTGCGACAACGAGGGAAGGAGCATTATTTATTTAACAAAGATAAAATCGGTGCTCGCAACGTTTCTAGGAGCCTCAATCGGAAATTCCTGGTAGTACTGCCCCGAATCCATCTCCCATTTTATCTTGTTTCCAGTTAGGTTGGGTCGAGAAGTCTGACGATGCTTCGAGAACGACGGAAGGAGGATTATTTATTTAACAAAGATAAAATCGGTGCTCACAACGGTTCGCGGAGCACCGACCGGACATTCCTGACATTACTGGCCCGAATCTGTCTCCGATTTTATCTTATTTCCGGTCATATTGGGTCGAGAAGTCTGATGATCCCGGAGAACGACGGAAGGAGCATTATTTATTCAACAAAGATAAAATCGATGCTCGCAACGGTTCTCGGAGCACCGATCGGACATTCCTGACATTACTGCCCCGAATTCGTCTCCGATTTTATTTTATTTCCGCTCAGATTGGGTCGAGAAATCTGACGATCCTGCGACAACGACGGAAGGAGCATTATTTATTTAACAAAGATAAAATCGGTGCTCGCAACGGTTCCCGGAGCCTCAGTCGGACAATCCGGATATTACTGCCCCTAATTCATGTCCGATTTTATCTTATTTCCGGCCAGATTGGGTCGAGAAGTCTGACGATCCTGCGACAACGACGGAAGGAGCATTATTTATTTAACAAAGATAAAATCGGTGCTCGCAACGGTTCTCGGAGCACCGATCGGACATTCCTGACATTACTACCCCGAATTCGTCTCCGATTTTATCTTATTTCCGGTCAGAGGGCTCGAGAAGTCTGACGATCCTGCGACAATGACGGTAGGAGCTTTGTTTATTAAACAAAGATAAAATCGGTGTCCCTCTTAATCCCGATATACAGGGTGTCCCTCTTATCTCTGCCACCGGAAATAACTCGGTAATTATCGACGTCACAAAAAAATGTTCCAGACAAAAGTTGTACGGTGTGAAGGCGGCCATCAAATGCGAGCGATTTTTTTTTATTTCGGTGGACGCGCTGACGCACAGTGAAGGTCACCTCCACTTATTCAAATGGAATGGTACATTTTTTTCAACCATCTTGTAAAGCACCTCAAGCCGCATAAAAAACTTTAGGGGGTTATAGTCGTTCAAGCTAATTCAAGGTCACCTATTTAGATTTGTATCATCGATACTGACCTTGATCGACCTTGAACGACTTTGACCCCCCAATGTTTTTTTCTGCGGCTTGAGGCGCTCCACAAGATAGTTGAAAAAAATGTACCATTCCATTTAAAAAAGTGGAGGTGACCTTCACTGTGCATGGACACCTCCACCGAAATAAAAAAAAAATTGGTCGCCTTTGATGGCCCACTTTACACCGTACAACTTTTGTCTGGAACATTTTTTTGTGACATCGATAATTAACGAGTTATTCCGGGTAGCAGAGATAAGAGGGACACCCTGTGTACATAGACCGGGTGTCCGATTTCAATCGTACATCTGATTTATCTCGAAAAATACTGCTCCGATCAAGTATTGAGTATACTATAACTCTTAGGGTTCAAATGAGGAGTTAAAAAAAAACACTTTTTTTCCAAAATTCAAAATGGCGACGTTAATATGGCTGACATGTTACAAAAAATAGAAACATGCTTTTTTTATAAAAAAAATGTTAGCCCAAAACTAACAACTTTTGTAGGATTGTTTTTTTATGAAGTCCATAATTTTCAGGTTAGAACACTATTTTTTACTATTTTAGCACTATGCAGAATGTACCACGAGCAAGTAAAGCCTTTAACATCTCTAGTATAAACGTTCGTGTATGTGTGGGTTGGTTTGATAATGGAAGTGACGAGCCGTAGAGACCTAATCCTAGTTTGGGTTTGTTTGGGTTCTCAAACAATCCCAAACAAGCTGAAGCAAACTCACACTCATATACCCATACACACACAAGCACACTTACACTTAGGATGGTAAATACTTTACCTCCTCGTAGTACATCCTGTATAGCGCTAAAAAAGCCGAAAATGGTGTTTTCACCTAAAAATTACGGACTTTATATAAAAAAAACCCTACAAAAGTTGTTAGTTTTGGCCTGACAAATGTTTTGGTAAAAAAGTCATATTTCCATGGAAACATACATGTTGGCCATCTCAACGTTACCATTTAGAATATGGAACCAATTTTTTTTTATCAACCCCCTCTGGACCTTAAAAGTTTCACTATCCTCAATACTTGATTGCAGCAGTATTTTTCGAGATAAATCAGGAGTAAAATAAAAATGGGATACTCGGTATAATGAAACTGCAAAGGATATTCGTCTGTACTTTTTGAATGATTAGAAACTTTCTTTACATATCATTTATACGAACTAAACCACATCGAGAAATCGTATTTAAAAAACAGTTACATTCCTGTTATTTTGCGCGTTTATAACTCGAGAACTATTAAATCGATTTTGATTAATCTTTCAGAGAAACAAACCCTGTACTATGGAATATCATTTAGGCTATTGAGCATTATGTTATGTATTTAAGGCCTTACATACGCGATTTTCGAAGGTACCCTTCTAGACGCGGTTGAAAAAAAATTACGCATATATTGACAATATTTTTTTTACAGATCATCTATGCACATGGTTAAGTATATGTAAAAAAAATTCGAAATATCAACAAATGTCGGAGATATCACATAATAAAGAAATGTATTTTTTTTGCGCGCGCGATGATGGTGAAAGTTCTCGGCATCGACGTGGGTGTCTGAAAAAAATGAACATATTTTTAATTGCATAATGAATGTTTCTTCAGTGTGAACCAACAATATTGTTTAAAAAAGATTATTATAATAAAAATTCGAAACTCAAACTTTGTTTACTCAATTTTCTGTCGGTATTTTATTTTTGATATTTTTTTGTGTCCTTGAAATTTATGTTTCTGTGCTTCACACGATATGTGATGATACTAAGAATACTTATGTTGTAAACATTTCAAAGCGATCTGAACCTTCGTTCAAGAATTAGAACTTTCAAAAGGTTCAAAAAAGTGAATCGTGGAAAAACGGCTTCGAAGTTGGCGGTCGGGCGCGCCGCGGGGTATCTATTATAAATGCAATCTTTCCTTATTCTTGGAATTTTGGGAATTTTCCAATTCTGTAAAGCTTAAGATATTCCTAACCGTTCAGGCTAATGGAATAAAAAATAATAGAAAATTTTTGAAATTTTTCGCGTATATAAGGCCTTAATTATAATTTCATTAAACAAGCATACCAACAAACAAACATTCCGTTGATTAAGGATGAACGCAAAAACGAGTGAATAAACAAATCGACACGCAAAAATTTACGAACTATGATGGGTTATGGGTAGTTCTTGTAAATTTTTGAGATTCAATTTACAGATAATTATTTTTAGAGAGGGAGGGGATGAAGAAAAAGAGGACGTGATAGGTTTCGGTCGATCGGAATCCGACGCACCGAGATAGCCCGAAGCCTTTACAGATTCTTATGCAAGAATTTCCACAAACCCTTCGAAAATAAAAAAGAAACGTAAAATAGAGGAGGATGATATTTGCAATTGACAGCATTTGAACACGGGCGAAACCGAGGGTACAGCTGTATATATATAAATATATATATATATATATATATATATATATATATATATATATATATATATATAAACCTCGACGAATATTTTAGACATGGAAGCATTTTCTTCCCGATGTCTATAGAACGTAATGTACACGTTCTGTATAATTGAATGAGAAATGACGTTTCGATTACAGACAGCAACTTTGTTCTGGGAAATGCGCAAGTCCCGGCGCTCTATCCGATCGTCTATTGCTCGGATGGATTCTGCGAGCTTACGGGACACGCGAGGGCTCAGATTATGCAAAAGAGTTGTGCCTGCAAATTTCTTTACGGACCGGAAACCACAGAGGAGGACAAGGCAAAGATATCGAAGAGTCTCGAGAGCAAGTCCGAACTCAAGCGGGAAGTCGTGTTCTACAAGAAGGACGGTATGTTTCGCGATTAATTCTTCGTATTTTTTATCATCCGCGCATTGATAAGATAAAGTATCATAATGGACGCAACATAGGCGAAAACTATCGTGTGTGTCGAAAAAATGCCTTAGACGCGATACGAAAAAATATTAAATATCGTATTTTCGAGTCAGATTATATTGATTTTGGCCACCGAGCGCGAAAATTTCGTATGTATTTCAATTTCTCTACTCGGATACTCTGGCCGTGAATTTTAACAACGAAACGAGCTCCGGAACAATGCCGACCGCCGCTGCTGCCCCGAAGCTTGAAAAAGTTTTGTGATCTGAGTCGGAAAAAGAAATTCACAGTTCCCACTGGTCGTTTGGGCATTTTTGAGCGGGGATACGTAATAACGCAAACTTAAAAGTTTCATGCAAATTTTAAGCGATTGTGCTGGGAGAGCACGTTTAATAAAAGCCCAGTGGAAATGCCAATTTTTCGATCCGATCCGAGTCGAAGTTTTACCCTATTTTGACTCCGCAGCTTCTCACAGTGGTAAGGCATAAAGGTCGCTTCGAATTTAATGTAAAATTGTGCGTGTGCGTGTGTGTGTGCGTGTGCGCGTGTGTGTGTGTGTGTGTGTGTGTGTGTGTGTGTGTGTGTGTGTGTGTGCGTGCGTGCGTGCGTGCGTGCGTGCGTGCGTGCGTGCGTGCGTGCGTGCGTGCGTGCGTGTGTGTGTGTGTGTGTGTGTGTGTGTGTGTGTGTGTGTGTGTGTGTGTGTGTGTGTGTGTGTAATAATGACGTATATATAATAAAGTGTATGGGGCATTCCATGCGTAGCGAGACAGGTTTTGGCCGGGGGTTTAAAAAATTTTCGTTCGTTAATATATCGTTTTCTTATATCATATAAAATATTTCCATATAGTTATGAACTCCAATTAAGACTTGGTTTTTGTTAAGTCCTAATCGAAAAATAAAAAAATAAAATATTTTACATACCTTTAATTGTGTGTCCCTTAGGTGTCAATACAGCAGAAATTAAATCTGACCAGCGCTTTTTAATCGAAAAAAGCGCTCTTTTCAATAAAGCTAATGGAATATTAATCCGATTTGTAAAGAAAAATGGATAGCCAAAAAACAGAGAAAAAACCCGTTTTTATTGTTTTTCGGCCCTTAGGGTCTACTGAATTTTATCAAAAATTTTACTGAACATAGTTCAACACGTGAGAAACGTTCTGAAAAACGTTTTCAGCTTGCCTTTATTTCTTGTCCACTGGCAATTAAATGTGTAGTTATTCCGTAAATAGTCGACGCTTCCTTTCCATAGGAATTCGTTTGGTCAGAACTGGACACCGCTTATCGGTGCTTAGTTGGAAGAATCTCATGGCATTTGATTGGTGCGTTGGTTGGGACACAATACTCGCACATGATTGGGCGACGCACCCCGTTCGGACGGTCTGGTCGACGGAACTGCCTCTCCCCATGGTCCGCGTGAACCGTGATAACCAGCTGGTTCATCACAGCTACGGTCTGTTTAATGAACAACTCAAAAAAGTCTATATTTTGGAAACATAGGCGGTTCACTTGGTTCATTTGCGATGGGGAGAAACTACTGCCACAATCCGTTCAACAAAAAAAATCACAAAAACAAGCGTGCGCGCGTGAAACTGGTGACTATGTACGAAATCGAGAGGGAGCCATCATTTACATTAGGACTTTATCTTTGTAAACAATGTCGAATGACAATACAATGTCAACCTCTGGCCTCGCATGGACTTCCGCTACCGAATGAAGAAATTGAAAACAATCGATGTGGACCGGAACCGGAAAGTGCATTTGGATCTTCAGATGAATCAAATTGCATCGAATTTTCCATAAGTCAACCTGGACCTTCTAACAAATCGGATATTATTGATGTCGCTATGAATCAACTTGATCCTGAACATTCAGCAAAATGCGATGCTGGTAATCTCGCTACAAATCAACGCGGATCGGCATCTCGAGATGATAGTGACGCGGAAAATGACACAAGTCAACCTGGAGGTTATTCTCAATATTCGTCAGTTAGTGAAGGAAAGTCTGAAGCAACTTCATCATATCAAAGTTTCGCAATTTCCAGTCACAATAGTGAACTTCAAAGATTGCTCGAAGTCGTAGATGAGTCGCCAATTTCGAAGAAACGTAAACATATCCTTAAATACTCTTCTGCTAAAAAGCAGAAAGTTATTGGGACGGTAAAAGAATTTTTGAAAACTGGTTTGAATGAATCTGCAAAGACAGTGGAGGAAAAGAAATGTTGTACGATGAGATGATACAGCAAATTCTTGACAAATTTGATTTTTACTTCTCGTCGAGATGAAATACAGCTTCTCACTGTTTTGCCGCAAACTCTGTCGATAAACGAAGTAATGTCTGAGTTTAATACAAGTAAACGGATGGTACAAATCGCTAAACAGCTATACTCTGAAACGTGAGTGTAATCGACGCCTGCTGCCAAAGCTGGAAATGTACTTGATCCAACCACTTCGACAACAGTACAAGCATTTTATCTCGACGACGAGAATAGTCGTATCCTAGCAGGAAAAAAAGATTTCGTCTCTGTTACGCAACCTTCTGGCCTGCGCGAAAGAATGCAGAAGAGATTAGTTCTCTGCAATCTGAAAGAGTTGTATCGGAATTTTCGAGACAAGCATCCAGACATAAAAATTGGATTTTCACGATTCGCTACTTTACGACCACCGTTCTGCATTCTAGCGGAGCAGAGTGGTGCGCATACTGTGTGCGTTTGTACTTCACACCACAATGTTAAACTGAAGCTCGATGCTTGCAGAATCGGACAGCTCACTTCAGACTGGATCGTCCCGCTGAATGATTACAAGGATTGATTGAAATTTATAGTATGCAAAGACCCCACGGTAGAATGTTTTTTAAGTACGTGCAAACAATGTCCCGGTACCGAACCATTGATCGAGATGCTTAAAATGAAGTTTGACGACGCGATGATTGACACAATCAAATTTTCTCGTTGGATTTCAGTAGACAGATCAACGATAGAACCTGTGCAGATGTCTGCGGATGACTTCGTAGATACTTTATGTTCTGAGTTAAAAACGTTGCTTCTTCACGATTTTATCGCAAAGCAACAAGCGTCGTACCACCGGACGATCAAGGAAAATCTTCAAGAAGAATTCGTCCTCGATTTGGACTTTGCCCAGAATTACGCATACATTGCACAGGACGCTTCTCAGGGATTTCACTGGAATAATGACCAGGCAACGATTCACCCGTTCGTGATTTATCATAGGTCCGAAAATGGAATTGTCAACAAAAACCTGACGATCATCTCTGATTGTCTTGACCACGTAACGAGTTCAGTGGATGCCTTTCAACGGATTCTCGTTCAATACTTAAAAGTCCAATTTTCGGTAAAAAATGTTATTACTTTTCCGATGGAGCCGCACAGCAATACAAAAATTGTAAAACTTCATCAACTTGGTTCATCACAAAGAAGACTTCGGTGTGGATGCCGAATAGCATTTCTTTGCCACCGCGCATGGAAAACGTGCTTGTGACGGAATATCAGGCACAGTGAAGAGACTTGCCGCACGTGCAAGCCTTAAACTATCTCCAGAGAGACAGATTTTGACACCACAACGGCTTTTCGATTGGGTGAAGCAGAATATCAAAGGGATCGACTTTTGCTTTAGCGCGAAAAGCGAGTATGATCCAACAGTGACATTTTTTAAAGATCGGTACGCGACGGCTAAGACCGTACCCGGGACACTAGAGTTCCACGCAGCCATACCAACTGAAGATAAACAAATTAATTTCAAAACGTATTCCTCTTCTACAGCACCGGTCACAAAAGTTATCGTGAAGCGTTAAAAACACTGCAAAAAACGACCCTTTTCAGGGCCACCATATACTAACTGTCACATCCGGAAGGGATGAGAGCATAATATTTTTGTTTCCCTCTTTGTTGCCTACGCCTAGCGCAATAGCACGGGATGAGGGTAAAAAGGGGTAGTGCGTGGGAAAGAGTAAAATTAAGGAATTGACACGATGTTTTGAAATTGAGGGATAATTCGACAGACTTGGTGTACGATTGACACTATGTTGTTTATTGGACGATTACCAGACGGTTTGAAGCGATCAGGTTTACGATGAATGATACAAAAAGAAACGGTAAAGTTAGCTTACATTCGTTGTGTTTGACACTCGGTCGTTCGCTCGCTCGCTCGCTCGCGTGGATGTTTGTTGTCGCTCGCGTTACAAGGGCCTTCGCTCTTGGCCTGGTGCGCTCGCTGGTACAATTGCTGGTAAGACGCTCGCAGGATTTTCGGCTGGTCGTGTATATACTTGACGTGTTTACTACGACGGCACTACGTGTAGATAGAAATATGAACGGCGCGCAAGGTCGATGAGTTGAGATTGATAATCACGGACCGATGATAGAAATTATACAAGTGTAAAATAAAACTTTTGTAACTCGAAAAATGAAGACGGTACGTATGAAAGATAATCGGAGATATTCGTTAGGCTTCTGGGTTAAGACTTGATACAAGGAGTGATTCGGTTGACGGAAATATTGGTTGACGGGAGACTGAGATTGAATTTGATAAAGATTATCGGGAGACTGAGATTTAGACTTGATAGAAGAACTTGAGTCCATGGTAGTTGACGGGCGACTGCTTCGACCTTTTGCACACTGACCCTTCTTGGTTCGCATGCGAATTTCGAGTGAGTGGGAGACAATCTTTGGTTTCTCTTCTTAGAAATAATGGCGCTGGTGGAAGGGGCAATTTCGCTTTGTTAACGGAACGTGCATGAGGTGTGTAGTCGAAATTCGCGCTAAGCCGTTCGCGATACCGCGGTGACCGTTTGATTCGGACGGCCGGATGTTTTCATACTCCGCTCTGGTTACCGGGTCGAATCATGCAGACTTCTCTTTGTCCCCATGCGGATGGCTTGCGTAAAGTTTTTGGAGTGAGTGCCTGTTTGATTTTTTTGAGCTGCGGCTTTTCGTGGAATATTTGCCTGAGATCATGTTCTTGTTGAAAGCCATTGTGATAGGAAAAGTCAATGACTGTGGCGGTACTGCTATCGTGTATATATCGCTATTATTTGAATATGCTCGCGGAACGTGCGCAAGTTCCGTTTAACGCTTAGATTTATACATTTAATACGCTTCTGACGGCAAATGAGGATATTGGGAATAACCGAGATGAAAAACCCTAGATGAGAGAAGGGATATTCGCTAGGATGTAACATAACGAAGAGAATATTTCATGTTGGAATAATAGATTTCATACATTTTACTAATGCTAAACTGGTACCGTATTAGCATTCACATTGAGTCACATGTTCACTTCATTGGAGTTCTCGCAACACAATATTAATCCAATTTAATTGTTTAAGACAACTTATTAATTTTATTGCCAGTGAATAAGAAATAGAGGCAAGCTGAAAATTTTACCGAACGTTTCTCACGTGTTAAGCTATGTTCAGTAAAATTTTGGATAAAATTCAGTAGACCCTAATGGCTGAAAAAAAATAAATACGCATTCTCCGTTTTTTGGCTATGCATTTTTCTTTACAAATCGGATCAATATTCCATTAGCTTTATTAAAAAGAGCGCTTTTTCCGGTTGAAAAGCGCTGGTCAGATTTAAGGGACACACAATTAAAGGAAAGTAAAATTTTTTTTTTTTTCGATTAGGACTTAACAAAAACCAAGTCTTAATAGGGGTTAATAACTGTATGGAAATGTTTTTATATGATATAAGAAAACGATATATCAACAGACGAAAAATTTTGAAACGCGCGGTCAAATCTGTCTCGCTACCATGCGTAGCGAGACAGATTTGACCGCGCGTATGTGTACCCCGTATGTGTATGCGTGTATACGCGTAGCTTTCACGAACCGTATATCGACATCCGTTAGTGCCTAAAAGTGGAGAAAAGAGAAATTTTTCGCCGTTCAAGACGTTAAGTGGGAGTGGCACATTTTTCAGCTCCATTTTTTTTTCTTTTTTTTTTCCATCCAATTATCTTCTTTAAAGAAAAAAAAATTGCTGCAGGAGCTGCGACCGGTCAAAAAATATTTAGAGGTTGCTCAAGCCTCCCAAAATTTCACATTTTCATTAAAAAATCGATTTTTTTTCGTCGACTTCTCACCCATGAGTTTTACGCTTTATAATTTTTAAACTTACCTCGCGAAAGCTCTAGCCAGCCAATAAATACTCTGGGTTCGTTCAAGGTTTTCGAAATTAAACATTTTTGCACAAAAAATAAGTCTCGCATGCACTATAATTCCATGTAGCATAAAAACAAAATAAACAGCGAAGTGTTACATATTCTGAATCATTTATTATAACAATTTATAACAATCACCAACTAGACGATATGTGTTAATATGTATTATTATGTATTATTGTATTATGGCCTCGCTCGTCACAGAGTACAGCTACGATTGGTCCGCAGTTTGACTAACGAGACCAACTGTGGGACGCATTACGATACGCGGAAAACAGCTGCCATTTCAGTTTTATGAATAAAACGACCTATGATTTTGTTTACGGACAAGAGCTTTAAATATTTATTTTATTAGAACAAAGATTATAATTCTTGGATTAGAAGTGTGAGGTACATTTGAAGAATCTGTTTGTAAAGAAAAAAGGATTAATTATTTTGAAAATATGACATAGCGTCAAATTTACGAGTGAGAAGAGAAAAAAATTGGCGAAAATTGGAAATTTCCAAGCTCTTGAGCGACCATTAAATATCCATTGGCCGACTAGAGCTTTCGCGAGGTTAATTTAAAAATCATGAAGCGTGAAATTAATGGGTGAGAAGTGGACGAAAATAAAAATCGTCTTTTTAATGAAAATTTGAATTTTCGGGAGGCTTGAGCGACCTCTACATATTTTTTAACCGCTCGCAGCTTCCGCGACAATGTTTTTTTAAAGACGCTATTTAAATGGTTGGAAAAAGGGAAAAAATAGAGCTTAAAATTGTGCCACCCCAATATACATACACCAATGACAGACAAGGCATCACAGCCCGTCTACTAAATGCATAGAATATTGCATTAATCCAAAATAAATCAAAATACTCAACTGAGAGTTCTTCCTCAATGTTTTATATTATAATTCGTCACTCCGTGACTTTCTGAAATTATGTATTTCGAAGAAATTATTGTGTCTACACATGAAATCGAGCCGACAACCTACCTGCCTATCTTCTGCGTACACTACGCACACTTCCACTACGCTATCGAGTGCTTGTGGCATTTTAAGGTATTCCTTTCACGAACCTGAATATTTAACAATTAACTGATTTTCGTCTAGAATGAAGTAAAAACACATCCTAGTATACTGGTAAAATTTCAAGCCATGGTATCGAACTTTTAACGAAAAATTATGGTGCTAAAAATCGTCTTGTTTATACACTCAATGACTCTAGATGCTTGATATGAACGGCTCACGCATGTAAAGAATTCGAAATATTCCGCAACGACAATAAAAACAGGGGGGTCACTGAATGTTGACAATGTATGTGTCAAGCCGAAAAATGTTCGTGGCTGCGACATTTTAGACAAAATGTAAAAATTTCTAAATCTACTAAATTGGCGCGAAATTTTTTATTCCAGTTTATCGTTGAGTGTAATTATGTATTGTGAATTATTTTCATAAAGCGCCACTGTAATTCATTCATGATTCAATAGGGCCCTCCTTATGCCTCCACAAAATACGGCCCTCCGCAAAAGGGATACCTTAAGGGCAGAAATCCCTTTAGATGCCCGAAAATAAGTCATTTTTCATGCATTTTTTCCAAGGTGATAAAATAATCGCAATATTTTAAAATGTGGACATTATCTTATTACAACTTTCAAGTGTTAACATTTTTTTTACTTATAAAAATATAAAAAAGTATATAAATAAAAATTAAGTAGGCTTTGTAATAAAATGTTTATATTTTTGACCAGTTTCTCGACAATTTTCACCCCCAAAAATAAATGTATTCACGCGATAAACCTCAAACTTTCGGTATATCCTTCCAATAATTTTATAGTGAGAAACCTCCAAAAATTTCAGCCAGATCGATCAATAACTTTTGGAGCTATAACATGGGCAGTTTTTTAAAAGACGCCTAAAGGAATACCTTATAACCTCACAATTTTGTTTTGTTTGAAAAATATTTTTGTTAACACTTGAAAGTTGTAATAAGATAATGTCAACATTCTAAAATGCGTCGGGCGTCTAAAGGGATTTCCCGCCCTTAATCACAGATATGGCATAACAGATAAAAGTACTTCCGGACGTACTTCCGAATAACTGTTTTCTCCAATTTGGGTTAAATTTTGCACAGATCTTTTTTTATAATATAAATCACTGCATACATGGATTTTTGGTGCATCACAATAGTTTTCGTAGCGTCGAATTTGAAAAATTGACAAATTAGTACGCGCATATATCTATATCGATCGTGACGTGCTAATGCTATTGCTACTCTGTTACCCTGATTTTGTGAAAGCACTGACTTAACCACACCTATATTATCAAGACTTTTACAATAGTTTGCCCTTATTTCGGGAATGATCAAATACGCCACCCAAATCGCCGGCTTAGATATATTTTTCGCTCATAGTTGTCTTAAGGCCATGTGCCACACGCCAGAAAATTTCGACGCGGCCTCTCGTTACGTCGGTAGCGCAGATCTCGTAGTTTTTAGCTACGAGTCGCTACCGACGGACAGCGCAGCGATCGCGAATTCGGTCTCGATGCTTCGCACTGAGTCGAAGAGTCGAAGCCAAATAGACGGGGATCGCTGAGCGCGCGCGTGTGTGTGTTTGCTACGCCGCGGCAACCGCGTGGAGAAAGAACGAATACATTCTCGCATGCCGTTCGGTCGTACGCAAGCACCTTACGTCTATGTGTGTATCACACAATTCATGCAACTATGCGTAGCGACCATGGTACGCTTGTATTGGAAGCATGAGCTCGCTCGGCAGGAGAGCGGTGAAACTTTGTTGCATTTTACTTTGTATATGCAGTCATCGAATCGATTTTTTTTCGACGACGGCCACAACCAAAAGACTCAGGCATTTTCCCATACTTATTCATATCATTTAAACAAATAAGCTCGAGCACAATTTGTAACATCGATGCCGCTTATCGTTAACGATATCGATCCCTGCCAAAATTTTGAGCGACCGAAATTGCTCGAGACTCACTCTACAAAGAGTGGTAACATTTTACAATGCTCATTATTTAAACAAATGCGTTCAGCATTTTTATCTCTGCCAGGGTTCATATTTGGCAGCATTTTTGCTGGTCAGCTTCTCGAACAATCAAGATCGCTAGCCTCGCTCTACGGAAGAGCGGTGAAATTTTGCAATCGCGCATTGTTTAAACAAATGCCCTCGAATCGATTTTTTTGTCGACGACGGTCATCGGTGGAAATTTCTTTATGGTTGAACTTTCTAGCAAACGGGGTTTGCTAGAGACTCGTATGGTGGAAGGGTGCTAGCATTTTCCCATTCTTTTTTAATTAATTTAAACAAATAAGCTCAAAGACTATTTGGCATCTCGATGTCGCTCATCGTCGACGAATTCGATCTTTGTTAATATCTCGAGTCACGACCGAGATCGCTCGAGACTCACTTTGCAAAAGAGTTGTAAAATTTTACAATGCTCTATGTTTAAACAATTACGATCGGCATTTTTTTCTCTGCCATGGCGTATCTTCGGCAGGTTGTCTGCGGCCGACCAAATTCGCGAGCGAACGAGATCGACCGGGTCTCACTCTGCGAAAGAGTGGTAACATTTTATTATTACTAAATTATTTCTAATTATGCTAAAAAAAAATCGTTTAGCATTTTTCTCTCTGCCGGAATTCATCTTCGGCAGGTTTCTCCAAAGATCGAATTTTCTAGCAATGACGATCGGAGAAGTCTCGCTCTACAGAAGAGCGGTAAAATTTTACAATCGCAAATTGTTTAGAGGTCATCGGTGTAAAATTTTCGAAAAATCGTTTTGTTGTAAGCACTTTTCAAAAATCCTTGGAAACTTAAAAAATTTTACAATGCTCTCTGTCTCAACAATTGCGATCGGCATTTTTTTCTCTGCCATGGCTTATCTTCGGCAGGTTGCCTGCGGCCGACCAAATTCGCGAGCGAACGAGATCAACCGGGTCTCACTCGGCGAAAGAGTGGTCAAATTTTATTATTAATAAATTATTTCTAATTATGCAAAAAAAATCGTTTAGCATTTTTTCTCTCTGCCGGAATTCATCTTCGGCAGGTTTCTCCAAAGATCGAATTTTCTAGCAATGACGATCAGAGAAGTCTCGCTCTACAGAAGAGCGGTAAAATTTTACGATCGCAAATTGTTTAGAGGTCATCGGTGTAAAATTTTCGAAAAATCGTTTCGTTGGAAGCATTTTACAAAAATCCTTGGAAACAAAAAAAATTACAATGCTCTTTGTTTAAACAATTGCGTTCGCCATTTTTTTCTCTGCCATGGCTCATCTTCGGCCGGTTGGCTGCGGCCGACCAAATTCGCGAGCGAACGAGATCAACCGGGTCTCACTCTGCGAAAGAGTGGTAAAATTTTATTATTACTAAATTATTTCTAATCATGCAAAAAAAATCATTTAGCATTTTTTCTCTCTGCCGGAATTCATCTTCGGCAGGTTTCTCCAAAGATCGAATTTTCTAGCAATGACGATCGGAGAAGTCTCGCTCTACAGAAGAGCGGTAAAATTTTGCAATCGCAAATTGTTTAGAGGTCATCGGTGTAAAATTTTCGAAAAATCGTTTCGTTGGAAGCACTTTACAAAAATCCTTGGAAACAAAAAAAATTACAATGCTCTTTGTTTAAACAATTGCGTTCGCCATTTTTTTCTCTGCCATGGCTCATCTTCGGCAGGTTGGCTGCGGCCGACCAAATTCGCGAGCGAACGAGATCAACCGGGTCTCACTCTGCGAAAGAGTGGTAAAATTTTATTATTACTAAATGATTTCTAATCATGCAAAAAAAAATCATTTAGCATTTTTTCTCTCTGCCGGAATTCATCTTCGGCAGGTTTCTCCAAAGATCGAATTTTCTAGCAATGACGATCGGAGAAGTCTCGCTCTACAGAAGAGCGGTAAAATTTTGCAATCGCAAATTGTTTAGAGGTCATCGGTGGAAAATTTTCGAAAAATCGTTTTGTTGGAAGCACTTTTCAAAAATCCTTGGAAACTTAAAAAATGTTACAATGCTCTTTGTTTCAACAATTGCGATCGGAATTTTTTTCTCTGCCATGGCTTATCTTCGGCAGGTTGGCTGCGGCCGACCAAATTCGCAAGCGAACGAGATCGACCGAGTCTCACTTTGCGAAAGAGTGGTAAAATATTATAATTATTGTTAAAATAAATACGTTTAGAACTTTTTCTCTCTGCCGGGATTTATCTTCGGCAGGTTCCTCCAAGGATGGAATTTTCTAGCAATGACGATCGCAGGAGTCTCGCCCTACAGAAGAGCGGTGAAATTTTACGATCGCGATATGTTTAAAGGACGACACCGGTGGAAAATTTTCGAAAAATCTTTTTTTTGGAAACCCTTAAAAAATCCTTATAACCTCCAAAAATATGATGAATATTCGTTTATAGCCGAAAAAACAGTTTTAAAGTGGTTTTCGAGCTATTTTTATAGGAGAGTGTCCGGCGCTGAAAAGCGTCTTCGGCGATGCCATGCCGGTAGTCGCAATTCTCAACTCTTGTAAGCTTGTAATCTATGGGGATAAATTCACCGACTAAAAATAGTTTTATTTTCGACCAAAAGGTGGCATTAGATTACGGAAACAAAACTTCTTCAGGTCTATCGCCTAACCGTTAACTTCACACACGTTTTTTCTCCAAACCACGTTTTCGAAGTCGGGATGCAGCAGAACTTGAACAGTTTTCGTCCCCTCGACCAATCCAATTTCTTCAATTTTTCAAAGTGTTTTTTGAAGCGCTGTATCAATGTGAGAAATGGTCGCATCGAGATGAAAAAAAGCATTATGAAGCTTCAAGTTTCTAGTTTCGAGATCTGTCGTCAAAACAAATTTGTGAGCTACTGTAATCGCGCAATAATAAAAAATAACGAGAGAAAATTTATTTCCAAATTTTTTGGGTTTTTTTCAAGGGTCCACGCGCTGGAGAATGTTATTTCAGTTAAATACATGTATAGGTCAGTTAGCTTGTTTATTCAGCTTCTATTTGGTTTTTTTGTCTCTCCACGACAATTTCTTGCTGAGATATCCGACTTTGAATGTAAGAAGATCCTTTTGTCTTCGATCACCGTTATCTCAGCAACCAAGGATTGCACGGGCAGCTTTGAAAACTTAAATAAATTTCCAACACGACCCTTCCGTTGATTTTTAGAAAAAAACATTTTTTCACCATTAATATTAATTTGAAAAAGCACCAAAAACTGACTTTTTATGGTTTTTCAGTAACTGTACTACTACTTTATATATTATAGTAAATGTACAATCCTTTAAGTATTGATGGAAAGACTAATGTTGCCCGGTTGTTTTTCTGCTTAATGTACCGCCAATAGCCCCGTACATTTTCAATTTGATCCATCGAACCATTTTTTCGGTTCGATTCATCAAAGTTTTACAAAACAAAGGAAGAAGTGTATTGTTCTTAAACATCGTGTAATCATCATCAGAATGAAAAAAAAACAATTTTCTTCGACTTTTTTCACAACTTTGACCTAGTTGCTTATTAAAGTCAAGAAAAAAAATTCGAAAAATGTCAATTTTTTTTCTTAAAATTTGTCAAACATTTCAGGAAACAAGACTGACTCATTTTTACACGATTCGACCTTTGCGCACCATAATTTCACTCATCTTTAATTGCATTCATTAAAAGTTGAAACCCCCAAGCTGTATTCACTAGTCGATCTGAGAACTTGTATGAAATTAATTCTCGATATTTTCTGCGAAGGTTATTAGGGTTACAAAAAAAGTTCTTCCAAAACTAATCTTTTTTTTAAAGAAAAAACCGATTAACATGTTTTTAACTAATATTTTTTTGGTAATGTTTTTCTACGTTTCGGTAAATAAATTAATCTAAAGTTTTTGTAAACTGTAACGTTTTTCAATTTTTGTTCATGCTTAGTTTGAAAAAAAACTATTTTCTGGAACCCTAATAAGCTTCGTAGAAAATATCAAGAGTTAATCGCATAAATGTTCTCAGATCGACTATTGAATACAGTTTGGGGTTATCAACTTTTAATTAATGAAGATAAACATGAGTGAAAATATAGTGCGCAAAGGCCAAATCGGGTAAAAAATGAGTCAGTATTGTTTCCTGAAATGTTTTACAAAATTAAAGAAATATTTTTAAAAAATTGAAATTTTATGAATTTCTTTTTCTTAAATTTAACAAGAGACTAGTGCAAATTTGTGAAAAAAGTCGAAGAAAATTGGTCTTTCCATTTTGATGATGATTACACGATGTTTAGAAACAATACACTTGTGCCTTTCATTGTTCTGTAAAATATTGATTAATCAGTCCGGAAAAACAGTTCGATGAATCTATTTGAAAATTAACAGGGCTATTGGGGCTACATTACGCTTGAAAAAAAAAACGCGGCAACATTAGTGTTTCCATCAATATTTGTAAAGTAGTAGTGGATTTACTGACAAACTATAAAAAGTCACTTTTTGTCCTTTTTTCAAATTAATGTTGAGAGTGAAAAAATGTTTTTCTGAAAGATCAACGAAAGGGGCTGGTAGGAAATTTATTCAAGTTTTCAAAGCTGCCCTTTAATTCCCGTTGCAATCATTGGTTGCTGAGATATCGATTATCAAAGACAAAAGGATCTTGTTTCATTTAAAGTCGGATATCTCAGCAAAAAATTGAAGTAGAGAGACAAAAAACCAAATTAAAGCTCAATCAACAAGCTAACTGACCTATACATTCAGTTACGTGGAAAAAAAATTAACTAGCCCGTGAACCCTTGAAAAAAAGAATAATAAATTTGGGAATTATTTTCTTCCGCTATTCTTATGATAGCGCGAAAACCGCAGCTCACAAAAAAAAGTTGCCAAAAAATCGCGAAACTAGAAACTTGAAGCTTCGAAGGCATTTTTTATCTCGATGCGACCATTTTTCACATAGATACAGTGCTTCGAAAAAACACTCCAAAAAAAGAAGAAATTTTCCGTTCCTTTAATTTTTCGGAGTAGTATATCAAAATTATGGTCGAAAACACAAACTTTTTATCCTCGTTACGATTGTTTAAAAATTATTTTTAATTTCTTCCCCGTATTTGACTTCTAAAACTAACATAATCAACGAAAATATTTCGCTCTTAGTTCCAGGATTAAATTAACGATAGTTGTACTGCGTTCCGCAGAGAGAGAGTATGTCGTTGGAACGCAACGAAAATTAATATTCGTGAATTCCTTTAATTTATTTTGGCAAACTTTGCTCACAAAAATCTTCTAACCATTTTTTAAGATGTTTATTTAGCGATCTACAATATAAATCTTAAAAAAAAAGTTTTTCTATAACAATAAAAAAAATAAAAAATAAAATGTAAGCAAAAGCTTTCGTTGCGTTCAAACGATGCAAACTTCAACAGTATGGAGAGAGTTGACTGAAAACCAGTAGTGCTATAGCAACTCGTGTACCGCGATTTTCTATTCTTTTGACAAATAAACTCTTTTACATACTTTAATATATACCTCATAAAGCCTAAAAGTTCTTTTGACCATGTATTTTATTGGTTTCTTTAAAAAAAATCTTCAAAAAACGGTCGAAAATGGGCAGTGACGGTGGTGTTCTCCTTCCTTGACACACTGCGTCATTTTGACCTGAACGAATTTGAAATAAAATGCTGACTTACCCAAAATTGAAAGTTTTCAATAATTTTTTACAACAATTCAAGTTTAGGCTTTCCGAGTTGCTAAAGACTTGCCCTGTGGAAAGGTGGTGACATCTTACCGTCCGTTTTAATAAATTTAAACAAATACCTCGACCACGATTCATATACACTTGGTCCACCGCTCGCCTCACGAAGGTATGGGTACGGTGCTGATGTCATCAAAACACAATTTTTCAAAATGGCACGCAGCATAACTTAAAAAATTTTCATTATTTTCACTCCAAATTTTGAGTACATGTTTAAAATAACATTCCAAAGAGGAATACGTACGGGATTTTCTATGAGTTAGTTATAACATTAGTTATTACTAAATGATTGTCCTTTTTTTTCTGTCGAAAATTAAGATTTTGGTTTAATGCTCCCCAATTACACAAAAATTAATATTTTCACAATCCTCTACGTATTTCTCTAGCTATACTCGTGTAAATTAATAGAAATTTATTTATTTTATTCTAAAATCGAATTTGAGTCAGCTATACTGCGTGCCGCAGAGCGTCGCAAATTCAACATGCCTCTCCAGAATAGCTCCAGCCTCACCTTTTGGCATAATTTTTTAATATACATTTCATTTTGGTCACTCGAAGATAAGACTAATAACATCCTTGAATATTAATAGTCTCTTATTTGTCCTACAAAAAAAATCGAGAAATATCACTCAAGTTTTGACGTTTACAGTGGTGTAAGCCCTTATGATAAAACGAGCGTGCGCTCTTGATTTCTATCGATTTTGTTCAAATTTTAACCAGACATTGTTCATATCATCATACAAGTTTGAGTGAAATTTCAGAACAGTTGACTATTTAGATTGGGAGATAATGGATTTTTCAATAGCAACTTTTAATACTGCAGGGTCTGCATTGGCCGAAAATCAGGTCACATAATTCAGCGTACCATTCTTTTGGGTTATTCATTTTGAGGAAAAATTATGATTAGATAGCAAACTAGTTAGGGAACGAGTGAAAAAAGTTTAGATTGTCTTTACTATTCAGTTTTGCTTAAGACGTTCAGTAACGACAGAATAACTCTCGGTAAAAAATATTTGTCCCCTATAATAAGAAGACATTATGCAACACCGTAGAACAGTATTGGTCAATATGTCGAGAAAAAAGATAATTATCGTGTTCCTAAAGTTAGAAACTTTTAACGTAAAAAGAAATGTTTGCGTTATAAACATTAATATTTCATATTGCTATCCTTGTGTCTTTTTATAGAGGACAAATATTTGTTACGGAAAGCAGACCCTGCAGTGTTAAAAGTTGCAATTTTAAAACCCATTATCTTCGAATCTAAATAGTCGACTGTTCTGAAATTTCACTGAAACATGCATAATCATACGAACAATGTCAGGTTAAATTAAATCAAGAGCGCATGCTTGTTCTACCTTAACACGTTCAACCGTTGACCATTCAATTCTGTTGAAGAAGATGCAAGAAGGCTCTAGCGTCCTCGCCCTTTGTTTTGAAAGATACATACGTAAGCGAAAGGCCTTGCACAGATTGGTGGTGCGATCCATGGCAAGATATTGTTCCTTGCGGTCAGCCTTGCTGGTGCTCTCCGAGAGATTGGAGACAGCGGTGATATCCTCGCGACACCGGGACTGTATATTGTCGCCACGACGATTGATGCAGTTTCTCATCCTCGGCAGTACGTACTTGCTGCCATGGATAAATCCAATGGTCCATCTAGATGGTAAATCCGACGCTACATTAGTTCTGGTTCCTACATGATAGCCCAGGTCAGAGTCCAATACATTAGTATGGTGCTCAGGGTGAAGCTATCGAGGAATCGCCACAGGTCCACAAATCATCCGTGTTTGAGACGTGATAGTTTAGCGTTCGTAGGCAAAGGGTGTTGAATTTCGTGCCTCATTTTAGTCGCACACTGCTCAGGAAATGAAAAATATGCGATCTGCGATTTTTTCACGAATAAATACCGAGGTATTTCTGCGAAGAGCAAATAAACTTGGGTTGCTTGCATCCGAGCCGTTAGCTATTTGACACATCAGCGAGCGGGAAAGCAATGCGAGGGAAGATCGTGGCAAATTACAAAGTACGTAAATTGAGGTTATAAGGTTATAGCACGTACGTACCTTGACTTCCGATGTTTTCCTCGATTGATGTTCCTCGATCTTCTTCGTGTAATCGGCCGCGGCGATTTTCTCGTTGATTATTTCGTTGTCGGGATTTCTCGTCGGTGGTGTGCCTGCGTCCTGAGGCGTTGTTCACAGCAAAAAAAAACTCACCAAAGCGCGACGAAAACAAACTGCACTCTATCACTATTTCCACTATTCACATTCTATACCACACTCTATCACACACATCGTATGAAATATAATTCGAACGAATGTGCGAGGTTAAGGCTCCGGCTTTCGACCTGTCAAAAAATAAATTGTTCCGGAAGGAGGCGAGCGCGGTCGGTCAAAACAGTCGAAGTGAGCTGCGCGCCGCCAGTGAGAAAACGGATGAACTGAACGCTCGCTGCGGTACCTGATATTTTGAGCTTTGTTGGTACATATTTGCTACATTTATGTAAAAATTTCAAAATGCTTTTTCTCCGCCATTTGTTCATGAACACAGGTGAAACAAAGCTCAAAATGTGTGCTTTTTCACTGTCGAGAGCATGATTCGCGCCAAATTAACGACAATGCGATGCAATGGTCAATAATTCACAGTTTTTCGCATGGTAACCACAAACTGCAATTTTTTTTTCGAAATTTTGGAAAATTTCGCGAATCATGCTCTCGGAGCAAGCGTCCTGCATGCACACAACAAATTTCATTCCAATTGATTGTTCCGTTTGGGAGAATTCCTATTTCAAAATTTCGAAGCGGTCGGAGGCGTGTGGCACATGGCCTTAAGTGTCCGCCTGCAATTTTGTTGAAACTCACATATGTGATAAAGCATTGAAAACTATTAGACACGTATTTTTTTGTTATCTGCGGAAAAACGTTTTTAAGGGGGGGAAACGACCCGTCAAAAAAAGGCGTGTCACCCCTTAATTTCATTTTCTTCAACTTTTCTGTAGAGGTTTTTGCATTCCTTTACATTAGAAGAATTTTGGTTTTTGTTTCGTTCAGATCGGTGGATTGCCCGTGGGTGAAACTGCAAAACCACCACTCAATACGCCTCTCTTTGAGGGGTAGTTTCCCCTCTTAAAGCCGTTTTTCCGCAGATAAAAGAAGACGTGTCTAATAGTTTTCAATACTTTATCACTAATATGAGTTTCAACAAAATCGACCGTGGACACTTAAGTGATGTTCCTTGTTAATATAAATATTGACAATATTGCTACCTTCGACTTGACGAGAATTGTTTAGAAAAATTAGAAAAAACCTAGTTTTTTTCATCCAAATTTAACAGAAATTTTTCGTGTAGTTTTCATATTTTTTTGTAAATGCGTGCCATTCTCTTAAATTTGCATTTTACTCATTTTAATAACTGTCAAATAGAAACTAGACATGTTTCAACTGATAAAAATTTTGATTTTTTTACACATCAAAATCTACAGGAAGGGCTGCCCGCGGATTCGCAGCTCCCGCGGCAACCTTGCTGTAACACTCTGTCACAGCTCCGCCATTTTCATGATAAATGAATTAAAAAAAATTGTATACTTAAATATACTATTAAAGTATACCTACAGTTTAATAAATGTAGAATCATTGTTCCTCAGTTCAAAAAAATCCGTCAAAATTGCTTAATTTTTTCCCGTCGAGATTTATATGTTGCCTTAAGAAAATTCGACGCGAGCCATTAAAAAAAATACAAACCTCACCGGACCCTTTGAAACAATAATCAAAAGTGCGCGTTTACAAGTATAGAAGTATATCAAAAGCGGGAAAGTCACTCAAGCCTTATACGCAAATGCGAAATAACTGGTAGACGCGGGTCCTCGGAAAGAACAGTTGAGTGCAATATAGACATTTCCGCAGGCCTCTACACTGCCGTACCCCATATCCTTGGTTACAGAAATCCATATTCCGAGGAAATCTCGTTACCAGCGAACAGACATCGAATGCGAATCGATCGATAGCAAACTGAAAGCAACGGAGAGACGGATGAGAGAGGTCGAAGCGAATTGGCTCCTTACGCTACGTTGATTCCATTGGAATCTTACCACACAAAATAACACTTACATTTTCTACCGTGCCCTCGACGTATACCAAACGCCGAAATTTTCCACCCGTACAACTGCTAATACATCCTTCCTTATTTTTAATTAAAAAAAATCTGCTCGCAACACAAAGAGGATCAGTGCCAATTTGGACTAAACAGATGACAAATCTACTCGTAATTGACGACACCAACTGAGAGTGGTATTGTTTCGTCCATCGCTGCGTCGATACAACGACTAAAATAATCTGAAATTAGGACTACTAATAAGGGACTTCATCTACGTGGAGGCTTGAAAAAAAATGACAAAATTCTGATTTTTTTTCTGGCAAATGGTTGGTGAAAAAGAAACGCATTTTTTAAACACATAAATCGAATGTGTAATGGAAACATGAAAATCGAATTAACACATAAATAGAAGACAGTCATTACGAATGCCTTCCATTTATGAGCCTTAAAAAAATCACTAGAAATACAAAAAAACAACAAAAATATGGACGCCGGCGGGTGATGACACTTTTTTCGCGATGTTGGGCGGTGGACACTCTCCAGCTTAAACCATAATCCAGCAAGTTAACAATAAATACGAGTCATTGACGATCGTCGATTAAATTTTTTTTTTAAAGAACGGGGCGACGAATTGAATCTCGAGCATACAAAATCTATGCAAACACAGTCGTCATTGTTACGTATCTACTAAAAAATGAAGATCGATTTTAAAAACGTGAGATCGTCGACAACCCTAAAATGTTTCTCATCGTATCTCCGGTAAATTTGGAATCAATCCATTAAGTGGTTCTTTACATATCATGTCCACGGATTTTGAAAATAGTGTTTCGAGAAAAACGCGTTTAAAGTTTGAAGTATGTCGCTGCTACCGCTCGCCCGGCTGACTATTAGAAGCTGTAGCTCATTTAATTTTAGGGATATTTCAATGAAATTTTTCAAGGAATATAGCTAAAAGGTGATGGGGTAGGCTGGGGTCAATTGGAACGTTTTTGAGAAAATTGGTTAGTGTCGCTTCATTTTATACCCTATCTGTTCGGCATTATGCTTTAATTATAGCTAGATTATCTGGGTATATGATAGCATTATTTAATTTTCTTCTTATATGCCCTCAATTTAGGTAAAAGCTATTTAGAAACGATCGGAAAACTTTTTATTTTATCCTGTATCGGGGTCAATCGAAACAGTGTCTGGGATAAGTTGAAATAGGTGTTTTCAGCTGATTAAACTAATGTTTCTACTACACTCAGGTACTGTTAATGATGTGCATGAAGTGATAAAGTATGTTTGTTGTGAATAAAATATACTTTTAATCAAAATAATCGGTTTTATTGTTTTTCATTCCAGTTTTAGTATTACTGAAGGTACATTGAGGGGACCCGGTGGTCTAGAGCACGAAAATTTCACCTATTTTCACGATTTTTTTTTGCCATTAAAAATTAAAAAAACGATGTTTAAACTTTTCGGGCTTATTACTACGTTTATTGAGCATACAAAATTTTTTTTTTCATTTTAAAAACAATATTTATTATTATAAAAATGCCGCTGAAGATGACCCTCTCGAAAAATCGGACCCGGACGGCGTAGGTGATTTCGAGACTTCTACTCATGTGATACACAAAATTCAAGAAGAATCTTAATCAGAAAGAGTGCAGTTATGGTCGGAACTAGAACAAATCGAAAAAATTAAAAAATTACAAAATGGCGCGCTTTTGAAAAAAAAGTTCGTAAAATCGGGTCTTTTTTCACTAGTTTTTTAGTGTAAACAATAGGAAATTATTTAAATAAAATTATGATTCTAGTTCCGACGATAGACATACATGTTGTGAACAACATATCCAAATTTCAAGTGATTCGGTTGAATCGTTTTTTTGTTTTCACCACCGCCGTGCCGAAAAAAGTCGTTTCGAGATAAATGAGTTTAAAGTTTGATTTACAGATATTTTCAAAAATTGAGCAAATTTCGAATACTTACAGTTAATCCGTGATTCCGGCACCATATAGGGTCCCTTCGGAACGTTCGTATTCCTCGATTTGCTCACTCCTTTCATTTTTTCGAGCTGTACGAGCCTCTTTGGAGTTGTCGGTGCTCCTACGGTTGGCGCTCGATACTCGCCGCCCGTCTCGGTCGCGCGCGAGTTGCTCCGCTTGTGGCCCGATTGTGATGCCCGTGGTCTCCATTATTTTTAATAACGATGCGAATCCTTCGTTGAATATGCAAGCGAAAATATAGGTGGCAATATCGATGATTTTTTTGCCGGCAAACAGATGTTTCGGCGCAAGGTGCCACACACAAGCGTTGAAACTTTCGTTATTGTTCTGCGTGTTACTGCCAATACACCTTTCCAATAAATTCTCTGCTGTCAATTCTTCATAAATAGGTTTCAATATTTCTTGTGCTTCATCGTCCAGAGCAGGTGGATGCTCGTAGGTGTCTAAAGTACCTGCAGCTTCACTTTGACGCCACTTGCACCACGATTCGGAACCTGGAGGACAGTACGAGTGTTGCGGATTTTCATCTGTTGAAATTTTGTGATAATATGCGGCCCATATTTCACTTCTCATCCCTTCAGTAGAATCTGAATTACGTCTAATTGCTGGACCGTAATAAGTCGACAGCTCTTGCAGTAATTTATTCGTCAATTGTTGACGCTTCGGTGTTTTATCTCTCGATTTTTTAACTTTCTGCTGTGTCTTTTTTCCCTCTTCTTTTTCTGTCAATTTATTTGTTGCTTTTTTTATTTGTGCATGTTTTTTTTGCATCAAGAGCACGTTTGTACAAACGTTTTTTAACATGCAAAACACATTCTTTTTTGCAAACTACAAAATCATCTCCGTAAGGCTTTGTGTCCAATAAGGCTTTGAACGTTTTCGTGTCGCCGTCTCCGATATAGTTCGCGTATTTCACGTTGTATAACTCTTCCGATCTCTCGAACATTTCCACGATGCCGTCTACCTCCATTTTCCCAGCACTTCCGGTATGATTTGCGTCACAGAGATCTTCATGCTCTCGATACCACGCTTCATATTCAATCGTATCCTCTTGGCCTTTCTAATTTGAGCAGCCTTGACATATACTGAATTTGATGACAACGTCTAAAATTTTGTTACTGTATTTCCCTATTAACGCGACAATACCGAGAATCGATGAGAATCCACGTTTCGCCCACGATCCATCACCAGACGAAGAAAGTTCATCCGCGGGACGCCCTGCTTTTACATTCAACTCGACTTCTTCTTTCAATGCTTTTTTGAAAACGATTTTCGCGACGGCTTGAGCTGCAATTTTTAAATTGTCCACGATGCTGTAATATGTACTATTACAAATTCCTTGTCCAAGATCCATGAGACCGCAGAAATTTTTCATGCCTTCAAATCCTACTCCAAGCATTCTCAGGGCGAGAGTAAGTCGACGGTTGATTTCAAACGCCTTATTGATTAACGGCGAAGACAAAATAAAAGTTTCTTTACACCCACCTTCACAGAGAGCTTGAATCCTAGACCACGTTGTCCGTTTTTGCTAAAAGTGACTGCACCGTTACAATCTTTACACTTCAACAACTGCTGCAACGTTAAAAATATCACGCTGAATTCGATGATGCAATAATTGAAAGTAGTATTAACGTTTACTTCCAATTCCTCATTGTCTTTTAATTTTTTCGCAGACGTGCTCGTAAAATCAGTCGTATTTTCGATAGTAAATCGATTGCCCTTGAAAGATCTTTCACGCCCTATAAAAGATGGTCGTCTAGAAGAGTCGCCGATTTGCTTTCTATCCATATTTTCTGATATTTTATTTCAAACTGCTCGATGTTGCTTCGTCAAGACGAAACGTTGTACTGATCAAGTCAGGGGAAAGCCAAATGACCGTTACCCTTACTAATGTTCAACAATAGGTATACATATTTTGGGGAGGGGAATGGTATACATAGGTATATAGTATATACTATATACAGGTATATATTTTCGGAGAAGGGTCGGGACAACTGCCGCGCTCCGAGCGCTAGACCCATTAGGAGCGCGCGGACCGCTCTCTACCTGGTTAATGGGCTGTAGAAGCTATAATATTGGGAAATTCCGCATGAAAATTTCACAGTATATTCTTAAGATACTATACTTTCGAAATATCGAGAAAAAAAATCGATTTTGTGAAATTTATAGACCACCGGGTTCCCTTAAGGTTCACCCGGTGCGTTGGTCTAGTGGTTAGCGTGCTGGCCAGTGGATCGGGAGGTCGCGGGTTCGAAACCCAGTCGCGTACTTTCATCGGGAAATGTTTTCCTTCGACATTTCTCGGCGAAAGACGACTAGTACCGTGACTGGGAAGCGAACTTGTGCCCGGCTGTATCGGTATAGGTTTTCCGCAGTTTCCCTATGCCCATGGCAGATATGCTATGGTGAATACGATACAGAGGGGGAAGTCGGCTGCAACATTTTTTAGCATCATTTTATTGCACCGGAAATTTGGATCAGTGCCAAAAAAAATTGTGATTCTCAAAAGACGAATGAAAGGTGGTAGATTTAGCCTTTAATCGATTTTTGGCAAAAACCACAATTTCGATCATTCGGAACACGATGAAAAAATAATCGCAGGGGTTTAAACTTTTAAGGAGTTTTTTAGGATACTTTAAGGTCATAAAAAAACCGATTTTTTTTTATCTATTCGATATTGGCAAAATAATCTTTAGTTAAAAGAATATTCGTAAATATGCCATTTTTCACGTTTTTTAAAATCCATTTTCCCGCATAAAAAAAATCTTGATAAAAAAAATGATGAAAGCATCTTATAGAGAATACTTCAAAGTTTCCAAAACCCTCTGGTTTTTTTGTGTGCGATCATTAGTCTCCGAGTAATCAGTCATCAAAGTCAAAAGTGGTATTTTTGCTTTGAACATCGATACCTCAGCGCGAAAAAAATCGTACAGAGCTCTCCCACCGCTCAAATTGAAGGGGAAGAATCCAACTAGACGGTCCTTATAATCCGATCATTAAAAAAAATTATTAAAGTCCGTGCAGACTGTGAAAGATGAGCAAAAACTTTGAATTTTTTTTTACTTTGGTTTTTCGATGGCTTCTAAAAATTGGCTGATGCGAAAAATTTTTGAGCCCAAGATCTCAAAACTAGAGATTCACACCTTCAATTTGCTTTTTTTTATTTTGCTGTACGACCATTTTTCGCGGAGTTACAGCTATTTGAAAATGACCCTAAAATTGGCGGACTTTTTCAATATCCTTTAATTCTTTTGCCTAGTGTATGTGCGCGTAGATTTTACGAGTGTGCGAAAACCTGCTAAAAATATACCTCAACGAGAGGAAATCCGCTGGAGGAACGTTCCACTTTACTAAAAGTGACGCCGAAGCGAAGTATCTGCATTTCATCACTCGAGAATTAAAGTGCTTGCGTTTGATGTGAACGGATGCGCACTTCCGCTGAGCGTAAAGACGCCCACAGTCATTGAAACGGTCTCGACGATCAGATAGGAATCCCCGAGACCTATGAGGTTATTTTTTTCCAAACGCTAAGATGGTTGAGAAGAATGAGAGAAAAGGAAGGAATAATCCGTGAAGAAATTGCTGCATGACGACTTCATTATTCCGGCATGCTAAGATGGATCTCAATTGTGCAATTTTGAATTCATATACGGAGAAAAAATAATGACTTAGGTCACTCCGATTCATCGATTCCATTATCTTATTTACTGTTCACTCATGGTATTTAAAATTACGCTTATAAAATCCAGTATTAAACTGAGAGATAAGTCCATGATATTTACAACAAACGCCCATGGTGAAAGAGGGGATAGTAAAATTCGTTATAGCTTATTGACACCGCAATCATAGAATGGTTAACACGACTATAAGCGAAAAGTATATCTAAACATGCGATCTGGGTGGCGTGTTTGACTATCTATTATCCCCGAAATGATTATTCTCTATTGTAAAAGGCTTGACAATGTAGATATGGTTAATTCAGTGCTATAACGAAATCGGCGTACAAATACTAATGTTGTATACCGTACGTTAGTTTTTGTTCAGGCAAACTTCTACTATTCTTTTCAAGTTTGTTCAATTAATATGGTTAACATTAAGATTTTCGAGTATAATTCGTTAGAAGACCTTATGAAAAGTGACTATTCGAAGAAAATTATAGTAAAGACGTCTTCCAGCGAAGACGTAAATCATTTGCAGTTCAAGCAACCGCAGCTTAAGGCGTTAGGCCGCAGTAACGGGTATAAAATTATGTGCAAATTTAACAATTTTTTCGTATGAAAAAGTGATTCACTCATACAATTAATTACACATCTATTTAGTATGAATGTTGTTAGAGAATGCTGTTAGAAAAAAAAAGATTTTTTTTTCGATGTACAAAATGGCCGACTACTAATATTTTCTTTTGTTATATTTTTTTTAGGCGCTCCGCGGCGTGACATTTAGCATCCACAATTTCTGACCTAGAACAAAAAACAAAAATTCTCGTCAATCTACATTAGAATACCTAGAGAAGTACGTACGGAATGTAAAAAATATTGTTTTATTCAAAAGTTGTAGATATTTGAACCTGAGAAATTAATTTTCAGTGAAAAATTTCGTTGTAACTGCTCACGAAATGAAAAGTTTTCGATTAGTCAGAAATTCCGTACGTACTTCTCTGCGAAATGCAATTAGGAACATAACTTTTAAATTTGGAGTAAATCGAGTGAAAATTGTTGAAGTTATTTATCACGCCAATTGCAAAAAAGCTGTTCCGAGATGTTTCGAGTAGTCGGCCATTCTGTACATCGAAAAAAATATAAATATTTTCTAACAGCTTGATATTCATACTAAATAGATGTGTAATTAATTTTATGAGTGAATCACTTTCGCATACGAAAAAAAAATGTTAAATTCGCACATGATTTTATACCCGTTGCTGTGGCCTAACGCCTTAATAGTTTTAAGAACTACGCATGACTCGCAAACTGTTACATAGTATTTTCGTCGCATTGCAAAAGAAAGGATATCATTTCAACACTTCTTCTTGTAGGTCACCTTGTGTTCTTGTAGGACACACATTACTATGCAATTAGCAGGTCGTATCATATAATATGGTATAAATCACTATTATATGGTACAAAACTATTGCGAAGCGCCAAAAATCCATTTAAACAGTGACTTATATTATAAAAAAAAGATTTGTGCAAAATGTCACATAAATCACAGGTAACAGCTATTCGGAAGTACAGCGGAATTACTTTCGTCTCTTATGCCATATCTGCACTCAAAATGCCAAAAGTACTCGGTAGCATAGTGGCAACGTGCGTAGGGTAGGCAGAAGGTAGGCAGTTAGGTTCTAGGTTCGATTCCGATTAGGCGAATTATTTTCTTCGAAATAAATCATTACAGGAGGTCAGAGAATGGCGAATTATAATAAAAAATCATCGAGGTAGAAGTCCCAGTTGCGTTTTTTTTTGTTTTGCTTTATGAAATATTCTATTCATGTAGTATACGGGCATTGATGCGTTGTACCAACACTTGAACAACACACCAAATACGCATATAGTAGGTCGTGTCTTATAATATGGTACAAATCAATATAAGAATTGTCGCAAATCACGGCCAACATTTTTATTCAATGTATAAATATTTTACTTCACTCTTAGAATTTTGACGATGTACATTTTTTACATTTATTTTTATATATTTATACATTTTTATTTTTTATATTTATACATTTTTATTCAATGTATAAATATTTTACTTCACTCTTAGAATTTTGACGATGTACATTTTTAACACTATCAGGGAATATCCGTTTTATGAAAACCTATTATATTGCATAGCATTAAAGAATAAACGTATGTTTGTAAGGTTGGTGGTTGCGGTTAACATATGTGCATAATTCATGCAACTGCTAGAATATCAATACGCTACTTTTGGCAGTAACTATGGCTATAAAATATTATTGTCCCCTCAGTGACATATAAAATCTAGTTAAAATATGGTTGAGAACACCATACATTTCTCTCAGTGTTACGAATGGGCTGATCCTTTTCGACACTAGACAGGATGATGAAAAAGAGATGTTTCATATATCCCGGGCAAAGTTTCAAGTTACTCCGAAAACTTTTCACGAATAATCTTGGATGTACCTTTCCTCGTATTAACAACTTCATTCCTTTCAGCAGTCGTTTATTTGCGATACACCTCGATATTCATGGTGAATCAAATTCTATTTATCCGGCTCTGATAGCGACGTCAAGCTTCTCGGCGAATATTTCGTACGCTATCGTAATTGCAAGATATCCACGAGAAGCGCAGATAAATAAGATCGAATCGTTTCACCATGCAGGATACGTCCACAGGAACGGAGATGATTTGATGCTTTCGTTTCAGAAAGCCCGTTCAACTGCCTGCTCGACATCGTGCCGATAAAAAATGAGAAGGGCGACGTCGTACTTTTCCTCGCATCGCACAAAGACATAACCAACACGAAGCCCTGTGAGTTTTACGATGGTGGTGAGTGCACGCTTCGCTTCATCCCCTAGATACACGCTTTCTCCCCCTCCCCTTTCTCTCTTAGCCTCATTGCAGCTGTACTTCTTTCGCAATCTGTTTATAGTCATACGGAAATCCAATTTACCAGTGATAGCCCGTAGCAAATCCCCTTTCGTGCGACTCTAACGCATCTCTCCTAACACTGCGCTATCTCCACTGCAAATTCTAGCCTGAACGCGGATAGAACCACAAATCATATTCTACTTCGAAACAGACGAGGAAAAACTCGGCACTGCGTGTCGATGGAACAATTTGTTGCTGATTTGGCGATTTCGACAAATAAAGATGGAAAAAAACCTTTCAATGAAAATTTATAAGATAATGATCACGCGTGTCTTCATCAGCTTTTCCTCTTCGAAGCACCAAATCATTCACAAGCAGCACTCCGATGGGTGACCGCTCAGCCGAGTCGGAGGCAGTTTTACCGACGTTTCGATAGTGATAGAACGGAAACTCGGTGAACTATGTAGACCCCTGAATCGGTACGGATTTGCCACAGTATCGCCGTATCCTCACGCAATTGCAGTACAGCATTGCATTAGAAAAAGAAACTATTTTTAAGTGACACTCTGGGAGGCCTCTCAGTGACTGGAAAAAGTATGATAGTAAAAATACAACTGGTCATTTTTTTTATCGGATTTTCGAATCGTCACAGCTATGCCCGTTCAAAAAGGCTGCTTTGTAAATGTAGTCGCGTGCACAGCTTGATTGTGTGGCAACCCTCATAAACGTGCAATGCATTTACGGATTTTGCTCTCCATATGTACATACGTTGCACGGTAACATCGAAAAGTACGTACAATGGAAGATCGTTCGGAATTTAACATCAGGATAGTGATTGACATCGTTGGCGTCATCATCGTCGTTCGGCGTGAAACCGCAAAACCAAGGAAAAATGAGAGTACGATTTTTTATTTCAGATGCTAATGGGGATCCTGATCCCGAAGCACCAACCGCGAATTACGGTAGAAGAAGGAGTCGCGCCGTCCTCTATACGCTGTCCGGTCATTACAAGCAAGACCGTAAGCACAAACTTAGCCTGAACAAGGTGAGTATTGAAAACTTTCATGTAGGAAAATTACTTGCGCAGAGTATCGTATATGAATATATATATATAGTGTTGATATACAGGGTGTCCCTCTTATCTCTGCCACCCGAAATAACTCGGTAATTATCGACGTCACAAAAAAATGTTCCAGACAAAAGTTGTACGGGTCCATCAAATGCGACCAATTTTTTGTATTTCGGTCGAGGTGCTGATGCACAGTGAAGGTCACCTCCACTTTTTTAAATGGAATGGTACATTTTTTCAACCATTTTGTGGAGCACCTCCAACCACATAAAAAACATTAGGAGGTCAAAGTTGTTCAAGGTCATTCCAGGTTAGTACCGATGAAAATCGGATCGTTATCAAAAATATTTTCCAATTTACATTTTATTTCAATAGATGTTCAAAATGACCTCTACCAGCCTCCAAACATTGTTGCAGTCGGACAGTCAGACACTGTTACGATCGTAGAATGCTTTCCGGAGTGATGCTGTTACACGAATTGATGATGCGTTCTCGCATGTTCTCCAGCGTTGTGGGCATATCTTGATAAACTTTATCGTTCAACGTCCCTCATATAGAATAATCGAGTGGAGTTAAGTCCGGTGACCGAGCAGGCCAGCCTATTCGTGATCGTCGGCTAATCTGCTTATTACCAAATTTTCGGTCGACAACATTGCGAGCTATCCATGTAAAATGAGCTGGACAACCATCATGCAGTGCAGCCAGATCGGGCGTAAAAATGACCCCCGCTCTAGTCTCTTACGCGCCCTTCACACAATCATAATAGCGCGTGTCCGTGAGCGAGCGACGCTCGGACACCGTCGGAAAGAGCCGAGCACGGTCGAAGTTTCCCGACCGCGCCTTCGGCAGCCACACCAATGCATGGACGCTGAGCACGTTCATGTGCGGCCAAGCCGAAACGAAGGCTTCGAGGGAAAAAGCAATCTGAGCACGACTCGCGCGTGACGTCACCCGATGGCACGCGCGAGGCTTTTAGATGATTTCAATGCTTATTTAGCTCTTGATTCTCTGCATTATTAATGTATACAAAAAAATGTATGGCGCACTCTGATCGCTTATTTTTTTAGTTTATACGTTAATTTAAATATAATAATAAATCTAAATTACAACTTATTTATCATATATAAAATTGTTTACGCTCTACTCACTCCCGTCCTTATGCCAAATAAATTATAATTCATAAAAGTAAGTGGAAATATATTTATATTCGTATTATTATATTAATTCTCATACTTTCATCAAGCGATAAAGCATTATCCCCAAAAACAAGCCCATCATCCATCCGGCGGCGAATCGTAAGTACCAGAAAGGGCACATATTCTACAAGCGATTAGATGGTCCCGTTGGTAGCGTTCCTGGCTTCGGTCCGCAGGGGCCCCTAGTGCAAATTTTTTATAATTTCTCATATTTTAGTCATATTTGAGATTTTCGGAGAAAAAATGATTTAAAACAGATTTAAGTTCTGGTCTATTTCCCAAAAACACATTTTTTCACTGAAAATTCATGATTTCCCATTTTTTTCCCGGAAATTTCTCTTTTTCCTATAACCTGAGTGAAGGGCTGCGGAGATATTCGGAGAGAAATTAAAGATGACAAGAAATGAGATTTTCGTAAAAAAAACTGATTATTACTTTTTTTCCGGAAATTTTCCTTTTTCCTATTACCTGAGTGAACGGCTGCGAAGATATTCGGAGAAAATTTAAAGATGAAAAAAAATGAGATTTTCTTTGAAAAAACTTGTTCTTATTTTATTTCCGGAACTTTTTCTTTTTCCTATTGAGTGAAAGGCTGCGGAGATATTCGGAGAAAAGTTATACATGAAAAAAATGCGACTTTCGTAAAAAAAACTTATTACATTTTTTTATCCCTCATAATTCTGAGAAATAATGAATTTCCGAAATTTTGCAAACATTATTTTCCTTAAGCGGTATCACCACTGTAACGGCCTGCCACGAAGCGTTTTAGACAAATAATACTTGGGGTAATTATTAAGCATGTATTGAAGTATATGGCAAGAAAAATTTATGGGAAAATATTACAAAATGGCGACACTGCAGAAAATTCTTCCGAGGCATGTTGAACTTAAGGTGCTCTGCGGCACGTAGTATAACTTGTGTCAATTTTAATCTGGACAAAATTTTTTTTTTAATTTAAATCTAGATGAGTGTAGCTACTGCACCACGTAGGGGATTTTAGAAATATTGATTTTTGAGTATTTGACTGAAAATGTTCATTTAGACTTAATAAAACAAAATTATATTTTTTTAGATTAAAATTCGCACAGTTATACTGCGTTCCGCAGAGGTTCGACATGCTTCGGAAGAATTGCTGCAGTGTCGCCATTTTGTAATATTTTCGGATAAAAATTTCTAGCAATATACTTAAGGGGGGATTGTCTTTTTTTTCGCAAAATTTACCGCTTTTTGGGAATTTTTTTGTGAAGAAAGTATACAACGGAAAACTTGTGAAACTTGGCATATAGTTTTATTGATCGGTTTACTACATACAAAAAAATTTTTAAACAATTTCATCAAAAAATCCGCCTCCCACCCCCCTCGACGCGCGATGGTCCTTTTTTGATGGTGTGCACGATTTCTCAAAAACTATTCAACCGATTGCCTTCAAATTTGGACAGAATGCTCAGCTGACATCCTTTTATCGTTAGATGAAGCAAAAAAGCAATACGTTTAATAGTTTATTATTTATAACAAAAAATCGATCAATTTTTTTCGAAAAATCGATACTTCAAGTTCAAAACGTCACCAAATCGTCAATTTTTTTTCCCTTCATCGAACGATAGCTATATGTGTCTAAAGTAAAATGCTTTTTGGGTTTTTATTGCAGGATGAACGTGAAGGCTGTAATCGTGCACACCATCAAAAAAGGACCATCGCGCGTCGAGGGGGGTGGGAGGCGGATTTTTTTATCAAATTGTTTAAAAATTTTTTTGTATATAGAAAACAGATCAATAAAACTATATGCCAAGTTTCACAAGTTTTCCGTTGTATACTTTCTTCACAAAAAAATTCCCAAAAGGCGGTAAATTTTGCGAAAAAAAAAGACAATCCCCCCTTAAGTATATGCTCAATAAATACCGCAAGTATTATTTGTTTATCACATTTTCATCTGCCAAAAAAATATAAAAAAATACGCTTCCTGTAAGGCCGTTACAATGGTGTTACCCCTTAAAGTCTTCATATAATTTCCGAGATTTTCCCGTGATCGTAATTAAAATGATGAAATATTCGAAAAAATTCGGAGAAACTCGGATGTTTGCGTAAAAATAATTGTCCGCAAAACTCCGAATTCTTCGTATTTGTTCCAATTCATAGAAAAATTTGGAAAAATTTTTCGGAAAAAATCGGACTTTTTCGAAAAAAAATTGCACTAGGGGCGCGGGATCGTTCCCCGCGCTCAGTGCTTTTTTAAAATTATTATTACTATTAATTCTTATTTGATTAGTTATTTTTATTAGTTATCATCATTATTTTAATTAGTTATCTTTTAGTGTCGAAAAATTTATCGCGCACTCTGACTGCTTATTTTATTAGTTTGTACGTTAATTTAAATATAATAATAAATCTAAATTCCAACTTATTTATCTTTTAAAAAATTGTTTGCGCTTGACTCACACCCGTCCCTATGCCAAATAAATTGTAATTCATAAAAGTGAGCGGAAATTTATTTATATTCGTATTATTTATATTCATTCTCATATACTTTCATCAAGCGATAAAGCATTATGATAATGCTTTCTCGCTTGATGAAAGTATATGAGCGGAAATATATTTATATTCGTATTATTATATTCATTCAATAACTAATCTAATAAGAATTAATAGTAATAATAATTTTTTTAAAAAGCCCTCAGCGCGGGGAACGATCGCGCGCCCCTGCGGACCGAAGCCAAGAACGCTACCAACGGGACCATCTCATCGCTTATAGAATATGTGCACTTTCTGGTACTTACGATTCGCGGCCGGATACATTATGATAATGCTTTATCGCTTGATGAAAGTATATGAGAATGAATATAATAATACGAATATAAATATTTTTCCGCTTACTTTTATGAATTACAATTTATTTGGCATAGGGACGGGTGTGAGTAAAGCGCAAACAATTTTTTAGAGCTAAAATAAGTTGTAATTTAGATTTATTATTATATTTAAATGAACGTATAAACTAATAAAATAAGCGGTCAGAGTGCGCGATACATTTTTCGACACTAAAAGATAACTACTTAAAATAATAATGATAACTATCAAAAATAACGAATCAAATAAGAATTAATAGTAATAATTTTAAAAAAAGCTCTGAGCGCGGGGAGCGATCCCGCGCCCCTAGTGCAAATTTTTTTCTGAAAAACTCCGATTTTTTCCGGAAAATTTTTCTGAATTTTTCTATGAATTGGAACAAATATGAAGAATTCGGAGTTTTGCGGACAATTATTTTTACGCAAACATTCGAGTTTCTCCGAATTTTTCCGAATATTTCATCATTTTAATTACAATCACGGGAAAATCTCGGAAATTATATGAAGACTTTAAAGGGTAACACCACTGTAACGGCCTTACAGGAAGCATATATTTTGATATATTTTTTTGGCGGAAGAAAATGTGATAAACAAATGATACTTGCGGTATTTATTGAGCATTTATTTAAGTATATTGCTATAAATTTTTCATCCGAAAATATTACAAAATGACTGCAGCAATTCTTCCGAAGCATGTCGAACCTCTGCGGTACGCAGTATAACTGTGCCAATTTTAATCTAAAAAAAAGAATTTTGTTTTACCAAGTCTACATGAGTGTAGCTAGTGAACCACGTAGGGGATTTTCGATAAGTTAATTAAAACAATATTTATTAACAAATAATTGTCTTTAAAAAATTGAACATTTTTAGTCAAATACTCGGCAATTACTCAAAAATCAATTTTTCTAAAATCCCCTACGTGGTTCACTAGCTACACTCATCTAGATTTAATTTAAAAAAATGTATTTTGTCCAGATTAAAATTGGCACAAGTTATACTGCGTGCCGCAAAGCACCTTAAGTTCAACATGCCTCGAAAGAATTTGCTGCAGTGTCGCCATTTTGTAATATTTTCCCATACATTTTTTTTGCAATATACTTCAATATATGCTTAATAATTGACCCAAGTATTATTTGTCTAAAACGCTTCGTGGCAGGCCGTTACAGTGGTGTTACCCCTTAAGGAAAATAATGTTTGCAAAAATTTCGGAAATTCATTATTTTTCAGAATTATGAGGGATGAAAAAATGTAATAAGTTTTTTTTACGAAAATATCACTTTTTTTCATCTATAACTTTTCTCCGAATATCCCCGCAGCCGTTCACTCAGGTATTAGGAAAAAGGAAAATTTCCGGAAAAAAATAATAATGATAATCAGTTTTTTTACGAAAATCTCATTTCTTTTCATCTTTAACTTTTCTCCGAATATCTCCGCAGCTGTTCACTCAGGTCATAGGAAAAAGAGAAATTTCCGGGAAAAAATGAGAAAGCATGAATTTTCAGTGAAAAAAATGTGTTTTTTGGAAATAGACCAGAACTTGAATCTGTTTTAAATCATTTTTTCTCCGAAAATCTCAAATATGACTAAAATATGAGAAATTATGAAAAATTTGAAGTAAAATTTGCACTGGGGCCCCTGCGGTCCGAAGCCAGGAACGCTACCAACGGGACCATCTCATCGCTTGTAGAATATGTGCACTTTCTGGTACTATTGATTCGCGGCCGGATGGATGATTGGATTTTTTTTGGGGTGAAAGCGATAAAGCTTTCATTAAGCTTTATCGCTTGATGAAAGTATTAGAATTAATATAATAATACGAATATAAATATATTTCCGCTTACTTTTATGAATTATAATTTATTTGGCATAAGGACGGATGTGAGTAAAGCGTAAACAATTTCATATAAGATAAATAAGTTGTAATTTAGATTTATTATTATATTTAAATTAACGTATAAACTAAAAAATAAGCGATCAGAGTGCGCGATACATTTCTTTGTATACATTAATAACGCAGAGTATCAAGAGCTAAATAAGCATTCAAATCATCTAAAAGTCTCGAGTCATCTAAATCATCGAGTCGTGCTCAGAATGCTTTTTCCCGCGAAGCCTTCGTTTCGGCTTGACCGCACATGAACGTGCTCAGCGTCCATGTATTGGTGTAGCCGCCGAAGGCGCGGTCGAGAAACTTCGACCGTGCCCGGCTCTTGCCGAAGATATCCGAGCGTCGCTCGCTCGCGGACATGCGCTACTACGATTGTGTGATGGGCGTGTAAGAGACTAGAGAGGAGGTAACTTTTACGCGCGATCTGGCTGCACTGCCATCATGTTGATACCAGAGTTTTTGCCGATCCCACAAGGTTTGATCTTCAAGCAGCACAAGTAATATATCTTCCAGAAAAGCAGCGTACTTAACTCCAGTCCGATTACCATCAATGAAGTGTGGACCAATAATTCTATTTTTCCATATGCCGGACCACACATTAACACTTCATGGTCGTTGATGGACAACTTGTCGTAGTTATCTGGGATTTTCTTCCGCCCGGTTTGTTTACGTTGCCTCGTCAGTAAATAATACACCATTAATGAATTGTTCGTCCATCCGCAATTGCCACTGTGCCCACTGACAGAAGTTGATGCGATTTTGAAAATCATTCGCTTCGAGAGCCTGATGCGGCGACATTCGGTATGGATGGAAACGATGACGATTGAGGATTCTCTACACACGTGATTTCGAAATGAGATATTGTTTTGATAGAGCCCTACAATTAAACACGAGGGTTTACAGCAACGGCACCCAAGATATCAGTTTCTGCATCTTCCGTGGTTCGCGTTTTAGTACGGGTTTTCTCAGCAGGATTAACATTACCCTTCGCGCGAAATGACATGACTATCGCGTCAAAAGTTCGCCGGCTTGGACACCGTCGATCTGGAAATTGCTCAGCATACAACAAACGCGCTTTTGTGGCATCTTTTTGCATCACCGTAACACAGTATCATGTCCACTTTTTCGAATTGCCGCTACATTTTCAAATTATGAATAGCTCTTATCCAAATTCGAAATCAAACTGAACGACAACCTCGATTGAGCTACATACGATACAGATTAACGCGGGTTGGTAAATAAACAGAAGCTACTCGAAGTGTTGTATATTACTACGATCTCCGATATCATTCATTTTAAGCGAATTTCGAGCACCTATTGAAATGAAATACAAATCTAAATATTCCGGATCACTACCAAATATTTGGTAGTGAACCGAGATATTTAGATTTGTATAATCGATACTGACCTTGAATGACCTTAAACGACTTTGACCCCCTAATGTTTTTTATGCGGCTTGAGGTGCTCCACTAGACGGTTGAAAAAATTGCACCATTGCATTTTAAAAAGTGGAGGTGACCTTCACTTTGCGTCAGCGCCTCCACCGTACAACTTTTGTCTGGAATATTTTTTGTAGCGTCGATAATCACCGAGTTATTTCGGGTGGCAGAGAAGAGAGGGACACCCTGTATAGTGACACTTATAAGGTGGTCATGTGTTTTCGAAGGGTCTTGTGGGGAGATTTTTAATGGTTTTCCAAGGCCTCGACAAAACAAATGTAGCGTATTTTTGCAATCAGTAGTATTGGCCAGAAAAAATAGAATATTTTTGAAAAAACTCGAAATTCCATTTTAGGTACTGCAGAATGGAAGTGATTAAATTCCAAATTCGAAACACTCCTGAGAAAGTTTTCCCGTGCATCCCGCCATCGAGGCAAAAGTAATCAGAACTGCATTTTAATGTGGGTGGAGGAAATTTATTGGTTGTACAAGTATGACTTGACGGATTTTTTTTGATAAAATAACACATTTATTTGAGATATAATGAGTCAAATTTACGTAATTGATTATGTGCTCTATGAGAAGTTACAGCCTTTGGCCATCTTTCAGGCAACAAATTCCACGCTGGTAGAAGTCTCGGTGTTTTGGATCGGTCCAGTTACGAGGACCATTTTTTATTTCTTCATGACAACGGCATGACAACGGTGAATTAATATTTTGAGTAATTTAAGAGTCGCTGACAACTATAAAAATCAATCATTCTGACAAGACATTTTAACCCTTCGAGGTCACACCCTCGGCCAGCAACTCAGTTGGTCACATGGAGTCCGTGTAGCCCCAGCCATCTTGAAATGATTGCCACGTTGATTCTATTGTTCTAAATGGCTTATAAACATTGAGGGTGTTAGTATGAACCTTCTAAAATGTGGCATTCTCAGTGTAATATTGTAATCAACATTTAAAATGGCGGAAAAAATCAGGAATCTATGCCAATTTAGGGTTATATTCTTGAGGTATGATAGTTTAATAAAAAAAATAGCTTCATAATGGGCGTTTCAAAAAAGGGATTTTTTAGACATTTGAAGAGGGCCCATTTCGCAGTAAAAAAAAGAACGATCATCGTGAAAAATTAGCAATTTATTCTCAACAGCGGCTCGAAAAATTATGATATCATAGTGTAAACACAATATACATGAAAGACATTCAAAAAATATATATATATAAAAACAAAATATTAAAAAATTGTAAATAAATCAAGTTTGTCCCCCACAGTCGACACAGATGAAAAACCCTGTGCTTGTCGCACATTCTCAATAATTTTTAGGTTTTCCAGGTAGTATGGTAATGAGTTTTAAATGACGTGGATGGACGACGCAAAGAATTCACATTTCGGAGTAATTCATTTAAACTTGATAGAACATTTTTTTACCGTTCTCATATTCATACTTAGATTACGGAGAGGGATCCCACGAAGAAAACAAATAAAATTACTACTCTGTTACAAAAAAGTATATGTGCAGGTCACATGGGGGTCAAAATGAGTCCAGCGCCCGCCTGATTTTTTTGTATCGACCACCACGACGAAACCGTTGTCGCGAATCGTCCGACCATAATGGGTACTTACAAAGGACACTCCAAAGCACCCTTACAAGGCAGGCCAGCCCCTTGGCCGGCTACAATTATAGTAATTTTGGCTCAAAGTCGCGCGTAGGGTCTCCTGGACCTCGTGTGATTGCGAAGGGTTAAAATAATTTTGTTTAAAACGTTTTCTTTTACCAAATATTGAGAATACTTTAATTTCTTAATGCTGCATGATTTTATCCTAAATTCCTATAACAAATAACATTTTAGATTGAAATGAGCTGAAATAACAAGAAAAACGAGTGGCCTGATAGTTTACCATTCTATTTTGTTATTTGTTTTTCTGACAATTGCTGTCGATTCCGTTTCTTGCGAATGAATACTTGAACCTGTCAGGCGTTAGTATCACGGTAAGTAGCACACTTCCCTATTCCAAAGCTGAAAAAAAACAAGAAAAAATATTAAATCAACCACAATATAAAAAAAAAATTCATGTTATTGGTTTCATAACGCAAATTGAATGACGGCTGAGCTTGTCCCTATATTCTTTCCAATTTGGATTGGGAGGAATGTGATTTCAAAGTGCGCCGTGAAACCCATTGATTTGCCAGAATCATACAAAATGAATCCATGCACCAGGTAAAACTTGTTAGTTTTGCAGCCGTTCTTCCATCCTCGAGCTTAAAATGTATGCCATGAACAAATTTGTTTAATTCCTCAAGGTTCAAAATAGAACGAATCGATCCATCCAGCTTTGGAACGAGAAATATACTCGATATGAACTGATTTTTCGACGGTTGGCAGCCCTGAATTGCTCCCGTTGTTTTTAATTCACGAATTATAGTGGAAAGCCTGAATCTTCCCTTTCTCGATTATTTTGGTTACGTAGGGACTCTATTTTGAATGATCTGGCTGACAAAAGGTATTTTGTACCCGGTTATCCAGGACAAAATGGTAGTATCATTAGTGATCTCTTTCCACTCATCTTCGCAAAAACGAAGTCTCCCAGCTATTTTCCCTACCGGTTCGAATAGCGTCGGCTCGAGTGCTCCTGATCTTTCCTCTGTCGAAATTTGGGTTGTGGTTGGCGTTGTTGCATTTTTCGAGATGTTTGATAATACTGTTTCGGCCCGCCCGACGTCCGGGAATAGTCATTGCTTCGATATTGACGGGGCGGGGGTCTGAAGTTTTTTGACAGCTTCGCATTTTGCGCAGCCTTTGGTACAACCTTCAGATCCTTTGAAGTACTCTCGATCGATTTTGCAGATTTGAGAACTTCGTCCAAATTTTTTCCGAACAAATATTCATCGCACTTCGTAGCGGTGAGCGTGTCCCTTGGGGTCACGTTGATGTTGGATATGACAAGACTTCGTCTAATCATGGACTCGTCATGCAGTAGACCTGTTAACAGACTGCTCAGGTCACCGAGATACCCAAGAAAGGGGTCAAACTCAGGTTTGTCTTCCTTGAGAATGAGAGACATGGCATTTCCAGTTGCAGCCACACACGCAGTAATTTTCTCCTGTTTCTTCTTTATACGCTCGTCCCTCTTCACGACTGTATCTTGCATGACAATGTTTACCTCTTGATTTAGTTTCGGCGGGTCAATGAGGGTGCAGTTATTAGGCGGTGGATATTTATTTATGAAGGCCTCTCTTTCTTCGTCAGGCAGTTCTTGCTGTATTAAGTCCTCCCAACGTTTTGCCATGTCTTTATGTACAGCCAGCGCAAGAACTCTTTCTTCGCATATGCGTTTTCCAATGAAATGAAAAATGGCTGGGCTCAGCGTAGCACGAGATCTGCCCGGTCCTCGGGCAAAATCATCGAATATTCTGGTACTTTCTTTGGGTCCCTCTCCCCATGCAGCCCGTCGGTAGGCACGCCCCTGTGTTTTTCACGGCTCGTTTATTTCTCCGTCGATCGACAGGATACAAGATCAATATAACCTCACAAATTTTCCAACCCAATTTTCTCATGCATGTTTTAATTTTTTAGGAAAAACAAAGTATTAGGCTCTAGAGAATTCCCTGACGCAGAGCTAAATGATTTCTTTTTGCCCTAAATATTGTTTATCTCTGAGGAATTTCTGTTAAAAATTGTCAGCTATCTCTCTCGCACCCATATGTCACGTGGTACATCTTCTACTTCACCTTAACGCGGATTGACAGCAATAAGTTAGTCTTATTAATGTCAATTGAGCCAGTGGTGTTATATGCCTATAGGATTATACCAATTTGGTATTACATACCAATAGGGTTAGAGCCCCTGGTACAATTCTTTGAGCGAGCCAGTGGTTTACACGGCACAGGTTAGCGCCTGTCAATTTGTTGCGATAGCGTGGGTTAGATCCCACTTACGCTTGCCACTCGTATTGCCAAACAGCTTGGACACGGGTTAGAGCCCGTTTTTCCTCGCTTTTCCATCATACCCGCAAAACGATTATTTCGTTGTCGGTAAGCCCCCTGAGTATGGCGCACATAGCCCGCATACAGGTTAGAGCCTGTAATTATGGCAGAGAGTCGATCGCGTCACCGTAAACGCCTTCTCAAAGGCTGCAATCTGATACATACTTTTTGAAAGAAAATAGACTTACCGTAGCGGCGATCTTCCCAACACGAGGATATTTCCGAGTCGGTGCTGCGTCTTCTGTGACGACGCTTATCTTTCTTGTGCTCATTACTCTGGTATTTCTTCTCTAGCCTTTTTAATCTCTCCTTAATTCTGGTCTGTTGATTTTCCTTGTTTCGGGAATCGTCCGAAAAACAATCGTTATCCGAATACTCGTCTCTGGTTCTTTACGAGACAATTTACTTTTTCTGAAAATGTTTACCTCGAAAAAACACAATGTGGCTCATCGGCACAAAGCGAAAGAATGAGGGTTCATGGGACATGCCGATGTTACATCCTAGCGAATGTGCCTTCTCTCGGTTATTCCCAATATCCTCATTTGCCGTTGTAAGCTTATTTTACATGTATAAATCTAAGAATATGACGCGTAATAGCGTAAAAAGGAACGTGCGTACGTTACGCACGCATATTCAACCTACAGCGATAGATATACGATAGCAGCACCGCCACAGTCATCGACTTTTCCTATCTCATTGGCTGTCAACAAGAACATGATCTCAGTCGCATATTCCAAGAAGAGCTGTCGAACGAAAAACCAACCATCAATTCGATCAATAGACACATATATTTTTGTCACATGGGGACTCCAAAACTCACATGGGGACTCCAAAAACTCTACGCCGGCCCATCCGCATGGGGATCAAGAGAAGCCTCGACCCTAGATTATTTAAACATAAAATAGACTAGACGGCTCCGACGAACTTATAACTCCGACTAAATAATAAGACATCCGGTCTCGCAGCGTAGTCCGATACATAAACCTCTCGATATGAGAAGTCACCATCGCCATAAATCGACATAACACAAACCATGCGAATGCTTAGGTCTCAGATATCGAACTCTATATCCCATGGGCTTTTTCGCCGAAACACGGGACTAAGGTCTCCTTCTCTTCATACGCAATCTGTAAAGTATTCGCACACCATTCCCCGACTAATCACGCTAATTAACCGATATCTTCACGACCAATGGTCCAATCCCTGCTGAACTAGATGACCCAAACCGCACTCTCCCTAAGATTCCGTTTCCCACTATTGACCCCTCCTAATTTTCAAATGAAGAAAGACTTCCTTCCTGAAGTCAGTCTCCCGTCAACTACCATCAAATCAAGTTCTTCTATCGAGTCTCAAACCCAGTCTCCCGTCAACCACCATCAAATCAAGTTCTTCTATCGAGTCTCAATCTCAGTCTCCCGTCAACCACCATCAAATCAAGTTCTTCTATCGAGTCTCAATCCCAGTCTCCCGTCAACCACCATCAAATCAAGTTCTTCTATCGAGTCTCAATCCCAGTCTCCCATCAACCACCATCAAATCAAGTTCTTCTATCGAGCCTCAATCCCAGTCTCCGGTCAACCACCATCAAATCAAGTTCTTCTATCGAATCTCAATCTCAGACTCCCGTCAACCACCATCAAACCATGTTCTTCTGTAGAGTCTCAATCGCAGTCTCCCGTCAACCATAATCAAATCAAGTTCTTCTATCGAGTCTCAATTCCAGCCTCCCGTCAACAACCATCAAATCAAGTTGTTCTATCGAGTCTCAATTCCAGCCTCCCGTCAACAACCATCAAATCAAGTTGTTCTATCGAGTCTCAATCTCAGTCTCCCGTCAACCACCATCGACTCAAGTTTTTCTATCAAGTCTCAATCCCAGTCTTCCGACAATCTTCATCAAATTCAGAGCTCAGTCTATCGTCAACCAAATCACTCCTTATAGCAAGTCTTAATCCAGAAGCCTAACGAATATCTCCAATTAACCTTCATACGAACAGTCTTCATTTTTCGAGTCACAAAAGTTTTATTTTACACTTGTATAATTCCTATCATCAGTCCGCGAATATTAGTCTCAATTCATCGACCTCGCGCGCCGTTTTTATTTATATCCACGCGTTGTGCCCATTGTAGTAAACACGTCGATTATGCACACGACCAGCGTAAAATCCTGTGAGCGCCTTACCGGCCATTGTGCCAGCGAGCGCACCAGTCCAAGAGCGAAGGCCCTTGTAACGCGAGCGTCAACAAACATCTCCGCGAGCGAGCGACCGAGCGACCGAGTGTCAAACACAACCAATGTAAGCTAACTTTACCTTTTCTTTTTGTATCATTCATCGTAGGCTTGATCGCTTTAACCCGTCTAGTAATCTTATAATATATAACACAGTGTCAATCGTACACCAAGTCTGTCGAATTATTCCTCAATACCGAAATATCGTGTCAATTCCTTAATTCTATTCTTTCCCACGCACTACCCCTTTTTACCCTCATCCCGTGCTATTGCGCTAGGCATAGGCAACAAAGAGAGAAACAAAAATATTATGCTCTCATCCCTTCCGGATGTGACACCAAGACGGAGCGACATGATAATTTTTTTTTAGTTGTAGTTGTGACCTGATTTTTTGAGCCACGTCACAGAAATGCTCGAGGTATGTTCTCGATGCCCGGGTTGCGACTCATCCATTTGTGTTAAGAGCCTTTTCTCTAGAGTGTTTGTCTTGTTACGTTTGAGGTTTTGGGTTGTGCTGTCGTTTAGGTTAGGTTGGCGTGCGGAACTCGTTCGAGCGGCGTGTGGCTTGACGTACCGAGCAATCCCGACCGGGAGATGCACCTAACGAGGCTTCTCGGGGAATCGGTGCACGCCCGGCTTTGACGCCGGCGCCCCACTGTAGTGGTGCATCGTGCTGGAGAGCGGGCCGTTTGCGTTACGGGCGTAGGTTGGAGGTCTCCGTGTCGCGTTTCTGGAGAGAAGCTTTGCCCGCTTTCGCACGGTGACCCGGAGATGCGACCTCCGAGAGCCTCCATGTTACCGATGAGAAAAGGTCCCGATTTTTCAGATATCGTGACAGTTGTCGATGAGACGTCGAGCCACAAGCCTCGCGATAGAGAGACGTGTCGCGCGCTCTCTCGCGCCCGTGGGATGGCGCTCTCGTTCTCGCGTTACAGGCACCTCGTCGTGCTCTCTCGCTCCCGTGCGTACGACATTTTCGCTCGCGTTCGCGATCAAGTTGTCTACGCCAAAGTTCTTGGGTGGTCCCCACCTGCTCCCGCATAATAAAATAAAACCTTATTTTATTTTATGATGACGTTTTCGGTGTCACGAAAGTGGGAGATTCCGTGACAGTTCACACCACCCCCCGGTGAATCCCGACCCCTCTACCATATGCCACAGCCTGAGCGGCCGAGCTTTACCGCAAGCGTTCTCCCCCGTGCAAGTGCCTCCAGATTAGTCCGGCTAGACGATTCCGGGGATTAAAAATCGAGGAGAGCTCCAGTCTCCGAACCCGGTTAGGATTCCGGGAGACTAAAAATCAACGAGAGCTCCAGTCTCCGTTTGGCGGGTCGGGTTGGATCCCCCCGACCAAAGTTTAGTCCGGTTGAGACGTCCGGCGATAAAAAGTATCTGGCGTCCTGGGTACTGCGGATGCACGTGCATGGGAGGGACGGCCGAAGGTGACGGTTTCTCGCACCAGATCACGGATTGAGTTCCCGTTTTCGCGTAGAGAGAAATATCCCCGTCACATAGTATATAAAATTGTGGCGACATCGGTGAGAAGTGTTGCTACATAGTTGATCTACAAGTGTTGCTACAAGTGTTGCTACATAGTTGATCTCGAGATCTACAAGTGTTGCTACATAGTTGATCTCGAGGAAGAGGCGCGAAATACAATTCATGTATGAGGAGTGGACGAAAAAGAAATCGATTTTTTAATGAAAATTTCAAGTTTTTGGAGGCTGAGCGACCATTAAATATTTTTTGACCGCTCGCAGCTTCGGCAACAATTTTTTTTTCGAGGATTTAGAAGCTATGAACATTCCGTCAACCGTAGAAGACCTACACTATGGGCCTGGTATCGATGATTCCATGTAAGTTGACAAATTTCATGATTTATTCATTCCCAAATTTTCAAACGCGTTTTTCTCAAAACCACGTTTTTCAAATCGGTACCTGAAATAGAAATTTTAGGTACCGATTTGAAAAACGTGGTTTTGATAAAAACGCGTTTGAAAACTTGGGAATGAATAAATCATGAAATTTGTTCATCAAAACCAATGAACCGATTGTGTTGAGGTTTTTTGTGGTTATTCTATACACCATTATCTAGTACTTGTCATAGGATTTTTTTTCTGTTACTTAGTTTTTATTTTATAGGAAAAATAATAAGTAATTTTTGGCCCAAAAATCACTATTTATGTTCAAACGTCCGCCATTTTGTCATAAATCAATATTTTCAAAATCGGCTATGACGAGTACTAGATTATAGTATTTAATTTAATAATCTTTTTGGTTTTTTTTTCAGATGATTTTTGAAGAAACGCCGGTGGGTACCGTATACGCAGATTTTTTTACGACGCTCCAAGGATCATACAATATCCTTGTATGTTTTTGATATTTTTAAATAAAGAAAACTAAACATATTTTTAAATGTATATACTTTCAGATAATTAAAACCCCAATCCGAAATTGCAAATAGTTTTCCTTTAAAAAAATCACAAAAATGACTTTTTTCTGGCTCCTAGGTGTATATCTCCCCTTAAAGACGGAATGACACCTCATCGCGGTCGGTATGGTAGAACAATTGTAGATACCCAACAATCTCTGAAACGGCTCTTCATATCCCGTCGAAACTTTGCCAAACGACGTCAAATAGTGAGACGAACAGCTGTCTGCCCCTCAAAATTTCTGAATTTGAGGGGCAGACAGCTGTTCGTCTATCTATTTGACGACGTTGAATAATCCTATATTCAACGGCAACGAAAAATTGTCCAACTGTACGAGGCTACCAGTTTTTCTTTCACACGATTATTATATGAGTTTTCAGTTCTCTTAGTATTGCTTATCGTTATTCTCAAGTACTCAAAGATGACGCTTTTTCCGCGAATTATGGAAGAATTAAAATTTTAGGAGACTAAATATATGTTCGTGGCATTATTAAAGAAGAAATTTATAACAAAATGCCGCTCGTGAAATTTCCATTCAAAATCAGTCCATAAACTAGAGAACTGACAGAGCGGGTAGTCGGTACATGTGAAAACATTTTGCTTGTATATTTCTCGTTCCCGGGTATGGCTGATTCGAAAAAAGTACAGCCGCTAGGAAAAGGAAGTTGAGCACGCTACGCTGTGGCGAGTTGAGACACAGTGCGAGTTGAGACACGGTGCGAGTTGACACGGTAGCGAATTTCCCGGCCCGAATCTGAAGAGTGGGGATACGCGAGCGTCGGGGAAATGTCGAGCTGCTACGGTGGCGACTTGGCTATGTATAGAGTTGCCCGCCTTGGCGAGTTGAACGGTGGAGAGTTAAACAGGCAAGTTAACACGTTGGCGAGTTGCACCGTGCAGAGTTGACACCCTGCCGCATGCTGTCCCTTCGCAGCGAGTACACACTTCGAGTGGGTATATACACGTATATACCCACACGCTGAATCACGGTCGGTGTGGACAAAGAATTTTGTTTCCTTCGTCAACGCCGACTACGCACGAAATTCGAGATCATCGAGAATCTCTATTTCGCAGCAAGAGTTCTTGCTGGCGGCGCGCGCTGTTCTGCAGTGAGATAATTGTTAACGATGGGTTATTTTTAACAATTGACACATTAACAAATGTGCGGTACTTTCTGTACCTCTCAGCAGATATGATTGCTGCTTACGCGCTGCAAAAACAACGCTGCAAAAAACAACAACTAATTGTTTAAACAATTATTTCTGTACCTCTCAGCAAATATACAGTGATGCTTACGCGCTGCGAAAAACAACGGTGTAAAAATTACAGAAAAATAATTATTTAAATAATTATTTTTGCATTTATTCTCGATCACAGATATGGTCGGTAGATACGGTACTTTCTGTGCGTCTTAGCAAATATAGATTGCTGCTTACGCGTTGCAAAAAACAACGGTGCAAAAATTACGCAAAAATAATTATTTAAACAATTATTTTTGCATTTATTCTCGATCACGGGTATGATCGGTAGATAAGGTACTTTCTATCCCTCTCAGCAAATATGATTGCTGCTTACGCGCTGCAAAAAACAACGGTAAAAATTACGCAAAAATAATTGTTAAAAAAATGTTTGCATTTATTCTCGATCTCGGGTATGATCGGTAGATACGGTCCTTTCTGTACCTGTCAGCAAATATAGATTGCTGCTTACGCGCTGCGAAAACAGCGGTGCAAAAATTTCTGAATTATTTAAACAATTATTTTAGCATTTACTCTCAATCACGGGTATGATCGGTAGATACCGTACTTTCTAAACCTTTCAGCAAATATGATTGCTGCTTACGCGCTGCGAAAAACAAGGGTGTAAAAATTACGCAAAAATAATTATTTGAATAATTATTTTTGCATTTATTCTCGATCTCGGGTATGATCGGTAGTTACAGTACTTTCTGTACCTCTCAGCAAATATAGATTGCTGCTTACGCGCTGCAAAAAACATTTGTATACATTTCGCAAAAATAATCATTTAAACAATTATTTTTGTATTTATTCTCGATCATGGGTATGAACGGTAGATACGGTACTTTCTGTACCTCTCAGCTACTATAGATTGCTGCTTACGCGCTGCGAAAACAACGGTGCAAAAATTTCACCAAAATAATTATTTAAACAATTATTTTTGCATTTATTCTCGATCACAGGTATGATCAGTAGATACGGTACTTCCTAAACATCTCAGCAAATATGATTGCTGCTTACGCGCTGCAAAAAACAACGGTCAAAATTATGCAAAAATAATTGCTAAAAAAATATTTTTGCATTTATTCTCGATCTCGAGTATGATCGGTAGATAAGGTGCTTTCTGTACCTGTCAGCAAAAATATAGATTACTGCTTACGTGCTGCAAAAAAACAACGGTGTAAAAATTTTGCAAAAATAATCATTTAAACAATTATTTTTGCATTTATTCTCGATCTCGGGTATGATCGGTAGATACGGTACTTTCTGTACCTCTCAGCAAGTATCGATTGCTGCTTACGCGCTGCAAAAAACAACGGTGTATACATTTCGCAAAAATAATCATTTAAACAATAATTTTTGTATTTATTCTCGATCATGGGTATGAACGGTAGATACCCTACTTTCTGCACCTCTCAGCAAATATAGATTGCTGCTTACGCGCTGCGAAATCGATGGTGCAAAAATTTCGCAAAAGTAATTATTTAAACAATTATTTTTGCATTTATTCTCGATCTCGGGTATGATCGGTAGATACGGTACTTTCTGTACCTCTCAGCAAATATAGATTGCTGCTTACGCGCTGTAAAAAACAACGGTGTAATAATTTCGCAAAAATAATCATTTAAACAATTATCTTTGCATTTAATCTCGATCACGGGTATGATCGGTAGATACGTTACTTTCTGTACCTCTCAGCAAATGTGATGGCTGCTTACGCGCTGCAAAAAAACAGCGGTAAAAATTACGCAAAAATAATTGTTAAAAAAAAATGTTTGCATTTATTCTCGATCTCGGGTATGATCGGTACATACGGTACTTTCTGTACCTTTCAGCAAATATAGATTGCTGCTCACGCGCTGCGAAAACAGCGGTGCAAAAATTTCGGAAAAATAATTATTTAAACAATTATTTTAGCATTTACTTTCGATCATGGGCATGAACGGTAGATACGGTACTTTCTGTACCTCTCAGCAACTATAGATTGCTGCTTACGCGCTGCGAAAAAAACGGTGCAAAAATTTCGGAAAAATAATTATTTAAACAATTATTTTAGCATTTACTCTCGATCACGGGTATGATCGGTAGATACGGTACTTTCTGTACCTCTCAGCAAATATCGATTGCTGCTTACGTGCTGCAAAAAACAACGGTGCAAACATTTCGCAAAAATAATCATTTAAACAATTATTTTTGCATTTATTCTCGATCATGGGTATGAACGGTAGATACGGTACTTTATGTACCTCTCAGAAAATATAGATTGCTGCTTACGCGCGGCGAAAACAACGGTGCAAAAATTTCGCAAAAATAATTATTTAAACAATTATTTTTACATTTATTCTCGATCACGGATATGATCGGTAGATACGGTACTTCCTAAACCTCTCAGCAAATACTATTGCTGCTTACGCGCTGCAAAAAACAACGGTGGAAATTATGCAAAAATAATTGCTAAAAAAAATATGTTTGCATTTATTCTCGATCTCGGGTATGATCGGTAGATATGGTACTTTCTGTACCTCTCAGCAAATATAGATTACTTCTTACGCGCTGCAAAAAACGACGGTGTAAAAATAATCATTCAAACAATTATTTTTGCACTTATTCCTGATCACGGGTATGATCGGTAGATACGGTACTTTCTATACCTTACAGCAATTATAATTGCTGCTTACGCGCTGAAAAAACGAACGGTAAAAATAATTGGTTTTGCATCAATTCTCGATGACGGGTATGATCGGTCGACACGGTACTTTCTGTACCTCTCAGCAAATATAGATTCCTGCTTACGCGCTGCAAAAAAACAACGGTGTAAAAATTACGCAAAAATAATTATTTATATAATTATTTTTGCTTTAATTCTCGAACACAGATATGATGGGTAGATATGGTACTTTCTGTACCTCTCAGCAAATATGATTGCTGCTACGCGCTACAAAAAACAACGGAAAAAAATTGCGTAAAAATAATTGTTTAAACAATTATTCTTGCATTTATTCTCGATCACGGGTATGATCGGTAGATACGGTACATTCTGTACCTCTCAGTAAATAAAGATTGCTGCTCACGAGCTACAAAAAACAATGGTGTAGTAAAAATTTCGCAAAAATAATTATTTAAACAATTGTTTTTGCAGTTGTTCTCGACCACGCTTGTGATCGGTAGGTGCGAATATCTTCGCACCGCTCAGCAAGTCTTTGCTGACGACGCACTGCGAACGACAGCGCTCATATGAAGATATTAGCGCTCTCGTTCCATCTAGTTTTATACTACAGATTCAATCATCTAAATAATTGATGGCATTTTCGTCTCGAACAGAGCCCGTCGCCAAATAATGACGTAAATCATGACACACCGTGAGTGTTCGCCGGCGGTTCTCTGCAAAATGCAGTGACAATATTTGCAATCAATCATTCAAACAATGGACTTTATCTCGATCACGGTAGTGATCGGTAGGTGCGAAGATTTTCGCACCGCTCAGCAAGTCTTTGCTGGTGACGCACTGCGAATAACAGCTCTCATATAAAGATATTAGCGCTCTCGCTCGATCTAGTTTTATACTACAGATACAATTATGTAAATAATTGATTGCATTTTCATCTCGAGTATAGCGTGTCGCCAAATATTGACGTAAATCATGACACACCGTGAGTGTTTCATGATGACACACCGTGAGTGTTTTATGAGTGAGTGTTTCATGATATATTCGCCGGCGGCTGGCAGAAAAATGCAGTGACGAAATTTGCAATCAATCATTTAAACAATGGACTCTTTTCTCGACCACGCTTGTGATCGGTAGGTGCGAAGAGCTTCGCACCGCTCAGCAAGTCTTTGCTGGTAACCCGCTGCAAACGACAGCGCTCATATGAAGATATTAGCGCTTCCTTTCGATCTAGTTTTTCATTACCCATTCACTTATCTAAATAATTGATTGCATTTTCTTCTCGAGTATAGCCAGTCGCCAAATATTGACGTAAATCATGACACACCGTAACTGTTCGCCGGCGGCTGGCAAAAAAATGCGGTGACGAAATTTGCAATCAATCATTTAAACAATGGATATTTTCTCGACCACGCTTGTGATCGTTAGGCAATGATTTTTGTACCTCTCAACAAGTGTTCGCTGGTGATGCACAGCAAAACCAACATCTTCAGCGTAAGCATGCATTTTGGGTCTGTAGCCCAACGTTTATTAGTCGTACCAAGCGATGAACACGATCACATGAACTGGTGTCTATCTATTCCGTTGGAAATGGAATTATTTTTTATTATGAATTATACGTATCAAATGGGCACGCATTTCTAATGCATTACGTGAATTTACACTAGACGGATCTGCTCGAATTGCTATGCTTGTAGCAAATGCAGCAGCATAAACGCCGCAACTGTAGCAATCGGGTTGCCTTGTTACAGGTTGAAAAAGAATGTTGTCATCTGTAACAAAGGGATAACGTTGCTTTGTAATGAACTGTTCTTATTTTATTCATTCGTTATTTTCAACTGTGACAATAAATAGTTAATTATAGTCATTTTCGCGTTTACCCTTTTATTGCTCATGCGTTATGAGAGAATAATTTTATTAGCGATCGAAGTTTTAGCGAGAATGCTATTTCTATGTGATAAACTTCATTTGCAACAATTACCAATAATACAATGTACAGGAAAGTTCGCGGTATCATTTTATTCGTATATTTTTACAGTTTGCCACAGGGATATCCTTTACTTGTTCTCCCCCAATGTCTGGCATATATAATACGTCGTACCGATGTTGATGGCAACAAATAAATCAACGCACACCGTAGCAATTAGAAACAAGTCACCAGAGAACTAAATACTCATCTCTGTTTAGTCACTCGCCCCTGATAGATTTGTTATTCGGATATTCTCTTCGACGGGGAAGCGACGATTTTAGCTCCGTTGCCTACGGTGATTCGGTACCAACTAACGAGTACTCCTACTTGCCGAGAGATCCAACCGTGAAATATTTCGGGTCCGATCTGGGTATCTTCAGCTATTTTCGGTGACTCGTATTTCACGGACGTTAAGGCGTTACCCCCACTTGTAGCGCAAAAAAGGCCTTTTTCATGAATTTTTTAAAAGAAAAATACAAAACTTTTTTAATCGATCAATATACCATCTTAAAGAACACATCTTGAAGAACTTTTAGTAATTTTTTTATTGAAAAATATTACATTGTTTAGTGGCAAATGGCCGTCAATGAAATAATGTTTTTATATACACGGTTTGCGGTGACCAACATTGCGGCGAAGTGGATCATCTGAAAAAAAAATGCGGATGGATTTAGTCAAATATAAGTATAAACTATTCTTTAATCGAAGGATTTTTAAAAATATCCATTTTTCACATAATGGCGGACAGTCAAAGTTAATGGTTCGATTTTAACGAAAAAAAACGGCCGTTTTTGGCTAAAAAACGGCCATTTTTTTCGAAAAAAAAATCGAACGATTAAAGACTACATTTTTATGTATTAAATAAGCCTGCAAAATTTCAAGAAGATCGGTTTATTAGTGTTCGAGTAATCTTAGTCACCGACTTCAGAAATGCCATTTTGAGAAAAACGCGTTTAAAGTTTCTCTTTCAACGCTCTTTCAACGCAGATTCTTCTCTTTCAACGCTCTTTCAACGCAGATTCTTCTCTTTCAACGCTCATATCTCAGTCAATTTTGTTCGGATCGACTTGAAATTTTCAGGACATATTCTCAGATACTCATACTTAAAAAAAATGCAATAAAAAATCGATTTTTTCAAAATCGCAAGTGGGGGTAACCCCTTAACGAAGAATTAATCGTTACAATATCCCCCCATTTTGTTTAAGATGAGGAAATCGCAAACAAAATACAAATAACGGTTAAAAAAGTGTGTTTCATAACGGATCCACCCCACTAAGGGTCTCACCCTACCTCATTATCAATCCCTACACGGCTCCACCCCTCGAAGGGTCTTGCCCTACTTATATTACTGACACTAATACTAAATAACATAACTTTTAATTCACATAAGCGCTGAGTTGGTGAAGTCGCACGTATATGATACACTTAACATAGAACACCTAAAAATATCACTTAAACTAGTGCAATTAGGAAATCGTACCACATTAACGAGCGATATTTTCTAATTCTAAAGAAATTATCGATTACACATACAACTCAACTAGAACAGGCAGGGATCCCTTAAATTAGAACATACATAAAATTTCCTATCAACTCCACAAAATTACAATTAGATACAAAGATCACATTACATCTTATGTACAATAATATCAATATAAATGCCGACCAGAACTATATTTTATCTTTCAATAAATTCGTTTTAATATGTATTCAATCGAATCCTCGTCAATTTAAGTAAGTGGTAATAAAATTATTTGGGCAACACGAATCGATAGACAATTTACACTCATATGTACATATATACAAGCAAATAATACTATTTTATACAATATTACGCAGTTATCTTTGCTATCGTCAGTTAATCAACTAGTCGATCGATGGGTAATATCTACGGAGACTAGTTCGGTTATAAGTCCCTTTCAGTTTGTCATTTTGTACATCGGTAAGAACGAACGCGTTTGTTCCTATACCTTTACTAATCTTATACGGACCCTCGTACACATGAAAAAATGTATGGGTCACACGATCGGTGCTGCTTGAGAGATGCGGTACGCGTAATTATACGAGGTCACCTACGTTATATTGGACAGACGATCGGGTCTTTTGACTCCTTTTTCGCGATTCAAAACTTTTCCGTAGTCTTTCCTTTGCTAATGTAACGTCCGAAGCCGTTTAGAAAAGATATATATTTCTAGAGTTATAAGCGTCGAGCGGTAAACGCTTTACTCCGATTACTACCCTAATGAGTCACGAGTGCTCTTCGGGATAATAATTATGTGGGAACGTTTGCTGTGAGACCTCGAGAGATCTTGTTTCTTTTATGGATTTAGGAAATTGGTAATAAAGGGACTTCAATGTCTTGAGTCACACAATAGTTTAATAAACACTCGGTGAAATAATAATTTGGTACATTCCAAGTAAATTTATAATGTGATAAATACCTTTGACAATCAGGAGCGGTGTCGTCGCTTAACAATAACGTATTCTTGCTTTCGTTGAATATTTCTTTAAACACACACGCGTACTCTCGCAATCTTCTAGAGATCTGGTCGCGAATTAACAATAACTTATACTTGAAATATTTGGTCGTTTGACCCTTTTGATTATAAAACAATATAAATTGACTTTAATAATTACGCCGAATCACACTCTTCTACAGAAGACCCGGATTTCGGACAGCGTAACGACGCGTGAAAATTTTGGTTGAGAACTAACAACAATTATAATATACGTCCGATACTACTGTCGGATCACTCTCTTCTACGGAAGACCTGGATTACGAACAGTGTATCGGCGTTAAAAACTTCGGCTATACTGCACTCTTGTCGTCGAGACAAGGAGGTTTTATAAGGGGGAGATGACTTTGCCAGAAGGGCTGCTCTCTTAATTTGGGCACAGAGAAGAACTATTTTTCGTCTAATATCCGAGAGTTCGACCTCCTCTGAGAAGCAATAAAAGTTGGATATTTTGGATCTCTACCATGTCGCATTGCCGATCCCTATCATAGGGCTTGAGGCTCCGGCCGGAAAACTTTTATTACTGCTCTCATGCAGAGCGGGAAAAAATAGCAGAGCGGCTCGCTACACGAAAATACATGCATTAGGTATTGTGCCCAGTTGATGAACAAGGAAAGCGTATATCTTTGCTATTGTCTGTGATGCACGCGTCTATAGTGTGTGAGAAGCAATACAATTGTGATAGGTATCTCAAACGCTTATATTTTAGGTTGCGGTGAAAAATAGCAATAGCTGACTATTGCTTCTCACCCATTTCGAGAACGAATCAGCTACCACGAACAGATACTGGACGCCACCTACGGAACGTGGAAGAGGTCCATAAAAATCGACGGTGACGGGATCGCATGGATGGTCCGAACTGACGAAGCAGTACGCTAACACGTATCGTTTTACATCCCTCGTCATTCCCTTCCAGTAGAAAAAAACGTTTCAAATGACATAGCGTTTTGTATATTCCAATATGGCCCATGCGACTATGCTCGGATTTGACGACTACTTTTTGAAACGTTATTGGTACTATTATAGCCCAATTTTCGTTAGACTTATTGCGGTGAAACCAGATATCCTTGTACTGCTGATAATGCTTCAAATGATCTGATTCCTTGTTCTTTAAAACTTGCCGCATGAGATCAGGGTCTCGTCCTTGCAGCTCACCCAGATTTTGCAATTGTTGCCTCAAAGCGGGAAATAATTCAAGCTGGCCAACCATTATTAGGGCATTTGTTGATGGGTTTTGACGATTCGGACTATCAAATGACATTAACGCGGCTATAATTATTTTATCCGATTCTACTTCTTGGAACATACAACGCGGGTTTCGGCTGAAAAAGTCTGCAACTACGTTATGTCTTCCACTACAGTGCACAATCGCGAAATCATATTCTTGAATCAATAAACTCCATCTCGATAGTCGGGCAGTTCGAAATGGAGTCCTATCAAGAAACGTAAGACTCTGATGGTCAGTTATTATTTCAAAAGGTTTCCCAAGAAAATACGTGCGAAATTTGTTCAATGAATAGATAATGGCAAGGAGTTCTTTCTCCGTAGTTGTGTAATTGATCTCGGCTGATGCCAAACCACGGCTATCTAAAGATATTAATTTATGATTTCCTTCATCATCTACCGGATATAGTACATCGCTAATCCCATGATCAGACGCGTCCGTTTGTACTTTAAAGATCTTGTCGCGATAGTAATGCGACAGTTGCACGACGTTACAAAAATTATCTTTAAGGTCTTTAAATGCGCGAGCGAGCTTATCATTCCATGTCCATGGAGTATTTTTCTTCCACATATTTCTGAATGGTTCCACGTATCTTGCATGACTTAAACTGAATTGTCTGTAATCATTGCAAACTCCAAAAAATGTCTGCAATTGTAATCTATTATGTGGTTCCTCGAAGTTTCGAATAACTTCCAGTTTATCAGGATCCGGTCGTATACCTTCCGGTGATAATATAAATCCTAAAAATTGGACGGATCTTTGACACAACGATGCTTTCTGTATTTTAATTGTGAAATTGTTTTTGAGTAATTTCGAAAAGATCTGTTCCAAATGATACAAATGTTCTTCAAAACTGATAGAGGTTATGAGCAAATCGTCAATATAAAACGTCACAAATTCATTAAATTCATCCCCTATTGCCAAACTGAGCGCCCGGATAAACCCACTTCCCGCGGTTTTTAATCCAAAAGGAATTCTTTTAAATTGGTAAAGGGTTGAACCATGAAGAAAGGCAGTCAAAGGACGAGATTCGACATGTAACGGGATTTGCCAATAAGCGCATGTTAAATCGAGCGTTGACATAATATTTTTTCCTTCATATTTTTGCATTATATCATTGATGTGAGGGGGTGATTCATTGTCCCCTTCAATTTGTTCATTGAGAAATCTCGCATCAAGGCACAAGCGAATCTTGCTATCTTTCTTCTTAACGATTCGTAAGGGATTGCAATACGGACTAACGGAGCGTTCTATTATACCTGCCTCCAGCATATCCCTAATCTCTTTATCGACTGCTTCGCGATAAGCTAAAGGTATGGGATATGATCGTTTGATAAAAGTCTTCGTATTTCTTAATTTGATCCGGTGTTCATAAATCGTAACGCAACCTGGTCCATTTGAGAAAACTGACTTGTATCGCGTGAGTAGGCCAAGCACAGCCCTCGATTGATCTGGTTCAAGCGACTGTAACTGGTCTAAAATCGATCCTAAAACCTCAGAGAACGCTTGTTCATCTCCATTTTTCAAATTATCAGTGCTGATTGAACCACATATGATTTTTGCTTGGTTATCCACGACAATATCATGGCTTTCGTGGACATCATCGCTATAATCATCCACAGGTACAAGCTGGGTAGATTTGCCCAATAACTGTTCCTTTTGAATGGATCGCGATAACATCAATATCGAATAACTTTCCGCCTCTTCCAAATCGCTATTTCCCACTGACCGACAAGGGCGATCTTTCTTTTTGGTCTCGTCTTCTTTTTATCCTTAATCAGTATCTCATTCAATGGTTGCCAAGTAGTCTGTTCAGCATTACTTCCGCCCTGTACTGATTGTTCCTTGATTCTCAGGTCGGATTCTAATTTACTAGAAGTGATTGCGTTTATACGGATATTCATTTGATTTTCAGATATTGTATTAACACTCAAGTCGTTTTTTCTGTGGTAACGTTGTACTAGATCCCCCGTTTGTTCCTCATCCAGTATTTTTAGTATTGTAATGTGCATCACTTGTTTCCTTATAGACGACACGAGTCTCTCTGTCGGTTCATCATCAAACAATACTACCTTCGAATTCAATACCTGATCTCGCAGTATAATTGTTTTTGCGTCATAATTTATTATTACACGATTGGCAAGAAGCCAGTCGTTTCCTACAATAATGTCGGATGTTAAGTGTGGTATCACGAGAAAGACATATGGTATTTTCTGATTTTCTATTTCGCCTTCCACAAAAATGTGTCTCTTGACCGTGGCCTTTTTACTACCAACCGCTGTTGTAACGCTGATGTTGGAGACAGGCATTTCCCGAATTCTACTCTTGCAGGCTATTTTATTGTAGAAGTCTTCAGAAATAACTGTTATTTGGCTTCCGGTATCTACAAGAATTTTTACAGAGAGTCCCTCAATACGGGAAATTATATGCGGTAGGGCAGCCACTACGACTCGCGGGACACTCGTACAAGAATGGTTTCTATCAATATCAGCTTTAAGGTCCTCAACAAGATCAAGAAAATCGCGACACGAGGCGGGACCATCACGACTCGTGTCTAGAGGCAGTTTAAAGAATTTATGAACCCATTCGCTTGACTATCATTACCTCCATAAGCTTGTTGATTATATGAACTAACATTCGGAGGGGGAAAACGCGTATCTGGCAATTCAACCGGGAATTGTTGCGCATCTGCTGTATATTGACCAAGCGCTGCGTGGTTAAAACTTCTTTGCGGACATGTTCGATATTGTGGACAAGCCGAGTGATTGGAACAACCTCTCCGATTTTCGTACCCCGCTCGACTTCGATTGTATTTCCGATAAGCATCAGCACCCGAATGATCGAATCTTGCTTGCAAAGAATCCACATGCGAATTTCTGTATTGTTGATTATTCGATGTCGTATTGTTTGATGTTATCCATGACTCTCCATTTTTCTCCCGATCGTATTCGGTTTGAGCACTATCCAATTGCGATAACGTTTGAGCTACAAGATTCGTATTCGACAAATGTACAGTTGCTAACGCTGCTTGGATCCTTATGGGAAGCTGTTGTATGACCGTATAATTCATTTCGTATGGACTCAGAGGTGGCTCAAAGTATTGCGTTTCCCTTAGTTGCGTGAAAAAATAGGAATGCATTGTTCCGTCTTTGGGCTTGTAACGACGAGAGAGCCATTGATTTTTAAACCTAACCTTCACTGGGATCGAATAAAACTCAGCGAGGAAAGCCTCTTTGAATAGTTCGAATGGTGTTAATTTAAATTTTTTAATGTCATACCAAACTTTAAGTCGACCGTCTATCCAACTTTCAATGACTATCACTTGATGTTCTGCGCCTACGTTCTTAAACCGAAAATTGCGTTCGATATCGGCTAAAAACTCACGTGGATTTATGTTTTCCGCAAATTTTGGAATTTTCACATTTATGTAAAGGTATTGGAGGTGATTTACCAATCCATCGACTAGTTGATTACCTCCGTTGTTCTCTGGAACTCGTGGTATATTATTCATATTTTCTTGTTGGGCCATCATTAATCGCGCATTGTCCGCCCGGATCCTTTCCAATTCGATTTGCTGTTCTTGTAATGCGTCCTGTATTCGCCTCAATCGTCTTGTTTCCTCAGGCTCAGACGTCGACGTCATATTTTCGTTGTCGTTGGATACGAAATCGACATGTTGATCAACCTTAGTGATTACAATGGTATCATCAGAAATAGAATTATCGTTTATGTTAGCCGTTTCATCTAATCCCTTTTTCTTTCTACGTTTACGCTGGAATGGCAAGCTTCCAGTAGCCTCGCCTATTGTCTTAGATCGCGACCGAGTTTTTCTGTCTGTTGACATGTATAGGATTATTCACGTCGTTATTCGGCCTCTAGTTGGGCGCCAAATGTAATAAACTGTTCTTATTTTATTCGTTCGTTATTTTCAACTGTGATAATAAATTGTTAATTATAGTCATTTTCGCGTTTACCCTTTTATTGCTCATGCGTTGATATAAGAGAATAATTTTATTAGCGATCGAAGTTTTAGCGAGAATGCTATTTCTACGTGATAAACTTCATTTGCGACAATTAACAATAATATAATGTACAGGAGAGTTCGCGGTATCATTTTATTCGTATATTTTCACAGTTTGCCACAGGGATATCCTTTACTTGTTCTCCCCAATGTCTGGCATATATAACACCTCGTACCGATGTTGATGGCAACAAATAAATCAACGCACACCGTAGCAATTAGAAATAAGTCACCAGAGAACTAAATACTCATCTCTGTTTAGTCACTCGCCCCTGATAGATTTGTTATTCGGATATTCTCTTCGACGGGGAAGCGACGATTTTAGCTCCGTTGCCTACGGTGATTCGGTACCAACGACCACTCCTACTTGCCGAGAGATCCAACCGTGAAATATTTCGGGTCCGATCTGGATATCTTCGGCTATTTTCGGTGACTCGTATTTCACGGACGTTAACGAAGAATTAATCGTTACAGCTTCATATACCTCTTTTCATCGCTATGCAAGGCCCACTGCTCGCTAGGATTGAGACTATCATATATCATGATGTTTAGTCCATCATAATAAATGCAGCACCAATGTCTTGATGTATTGCCGCCAATGATTTGCACATCCTTATTCCCTGCATTACGGCTTCATTGTGTGTGTGTGTGTGTGTGTGTGTGTGTGTGTGTGTGTGTGTGTGTGTGTGTGTGTGTGTGCGTGTGCGTGTGCGTGTGCGTGTGCGTGTGCGTGTGCGTGTGCGTGTGCGTGTGCGTGTGTGTGTGCGTGTGCGTGTGTGTGTGTGTGTGTGTGTGTGTGTGTGTGTGTGTGTGTGTGTGTGTGTGTGTGTGTGTGTGTGTGTGTGTGTGTGTGTGTGTGTGTATTGATCACTATCGAGACACACGCCAAACACCCAAACACACACAAACCCAAAGATACACACACACACACATGCCCGAACGCGCGTGCACGTACGCACACATAACAACAAACTCAAACTAACCCAAACACAGACGCTCACCCAACAACCCCATACAGATCCAGACACCCCCACAATTTTCACCGATTTTCAGTCTCGTCTTTGATATCGTGTATTTTGACAAACTTTCAACGGGGTCAGTGTGGGAGTGACCGCTCCGATAGCTCTTTGACATTGTCTTCAGGATGGTTTTTTCACAACCCCCCCCCCCCCACTCGCCACTTGCAATTTAGGCGTTGAAATGTCTGTAATTGCACCATTTTGTCCCTCGTTTCCGCACTCCCCACTTGGAATTTAGGCGTTGAAATGTCCGTAATTGCGCCATTTTGTCCCTCTTTTCCGCAAACTTCAAAACCCCTTGACGTATGGAATTAATGGGAAATGTCAGCCTGCCCCGACGGAATATCACTTACTATAATTGAATACACAACATCATGGCGAAAAAAAAAATCCCGTCCGTTTTCAGAAAAGTCCTCAAACTGCATAATTACCTACATTTGGAACATGAAAGCAGGCTGCGAGGCAACAGAAATGGTGATGAAAATGAACATCGGAAAAGTATACCGGGTGTCCCAAAAACCAAAGATAATAGTGCAAATGCTGAGAGGCCAGCTCGTGATGATCCAGAATAACCAAATATGAACTCAGTAAATGTGTCATAGTTTTCGAGATATTCGCACTTTTTAAGACTCGGGAAAATCTCTAGGTTAAGAAAATATTTGTCATATTACAGCTGCCAATACGGATATTTTTTAGTTCGGTTTTCTTTTTCGTTTTATCAATAATAACCATGATTATGTACATTGTAGCCCTTGTGGATTTTCATTTCCTAGCTTGATTGAAATGGGCATCATAAACGCACGGCGCCGAACTTGCAGCATATTTTTAAAAATGGCGTCATTTGTTCTAGATTAAGAAAGACATATCGTTATTTAATTGCAAAAACAGTTCATTTTGAATGGGTTTGAATGGGTTTTTGAGACACCCTGTATAGGAATGCAGAAAGAGATAAAAGAAAAGTCCAAAATGCGAAGGTGACAAAGCAAGAAAAGGAGTGGAAGAGGCAATGACGCAGGTCGGTAAGGTACAGATAGGGGATATATTAAGCCGTGGGAACAAAAAGAAATGAGCATTGAAAACCACAAAGGCGTTGGAAATGATGGTAGACCGAGAAACCCAGAAAAATTGCGGTAAATCATAAGTTCGTGATATTACTCAGCGTTTAATGGATATGCATAACGTTGAGATTACAAAGCAGAGCGATTCTCAATATTTTTTTCGTCTCAGGTATTGGCATGATAAGATTGATCTTTCACACACAGATAGTGCATAGTTTCGACATGTCACCGTTTTTTTAAATTGCAAAATATAAGAGGAATTCCAAGGGTTTCAAACGGCCTAAAAGCCTGACCTTCTTAAATCTTTTTCGAAGTTGGTTATGTTTTCGTATCATATATTTTGGGTACGTGGCATTTTTTCAGATTTTTATCGGCTCGCTAACTCCGCTAACTCGGAGATAAGATTTTACACGTGATAAAATTTCGAATAATCGTATCGTTGTGGTTTTCTCGTCGTACGAAAAAATGTCCTCTACAAAAAAAGTTGCGTTTTTCTATTAACTATTTGGAAACAAAAATTCAAAATTTATCAAGTACTACAACGCTAAAAAAGAGAAAAATCCTTCACTTTTTAATTTTTTTACCCTAATCACTAGGTTGATCTTGCTGAAATTTATACTGAATTTTCTTTTATTAGTGTAAAACAACATGTGTAAGTTTCATTCTGGGCTGGGCTTGCGTTCAGTTAATATCGTCTTAAATTTAATGGAAAATTATTATTGTTGAATAACTCGTCGATTTCCAATTTTTAGGTAAAAATGGTAATGACTGAACTTGTAGGAAATCGAGCGCTTTACAACTTTGGTCATTACATTTTTTTCACTACCATCGATATTTTTCGAATTAAACCTGAAAAAGCGGCTGTTGCATTATCTCGTTTATTCAGTGTAAACTTCAGCAGGATCAATCTAGTGATTGGGGTCAAAAAATTAAAAAATGAAAGATTTTTTTTTAGTGTTGTAGTACTTGGAAAGTTTTCATTTTTTTTTCAAAATAGTTCATAGAACGCATCTTTTTTTATAGAGGACTTTTTTTCGTACGACGAGAAGATCACTACGATACGATCATTTGAAATGTTATCACGTGTAAAATCTTATCTCCGAGTTAGCCGATTTAGCGAGCCGATAAAAATCTGAAAAAAATGCCACGTACTCAAAATATATGATACAAAATCATCACCAATTTTTAAAAATATTGAAGAAGGTCAGGCTTTTAGGCTGTTCGAAAACCTTTGGAATACCTCACATATAAACAACATAATCATTGTTATTTAATCTCAAGGCTGTAGCCTCCGCACTGCTCGGTCGCGTACATGATTACGGTAAGTGGATTCATCTAAAGTAAAAAATGAAAAAATATACTTTTAGTACAATGATAAAGCTACAGACCCACTGGATATATTTTCGAAAATTAAAAAATTGCATTAATACCACTGTTTTTAAAGAAAAGATCTATTTTCGACCAAAAATAACGACTTTAAACGTTTATCTGGTCAGTCGAATATTATGTTATAAAATATGTCTAATCCAAATTTAAAGTAATTCGAACGATTAGATTCTGAGATATGACGCCATATTGCAAAGTATACTTTCGAAATAAACGCAAGCGAAGAAAACGTCCTAAATCCACTTTTTCCGTATACCATTTGCATATAAATGTTTAGGTCTGCTCAATGTCTTCGGTGGTGCTTTATGGTTTCGGGTACGGGGAATACGAATAGGACATTTATTTGGTTCTAGAATCGTTTTTTCCCCGTTATAAACAATTTAATCGTTATAATGACGAGTGTGAGAAAAGTGCATTTTGTAAAAAAAAGTGTGAAATTAAAGATGTTTCTTTTTGGATTGACAATAAAAAATGTCTCTCATTTTTTTTTTTCGCTACCTCCATTGGTAATGAAGATATGAGCAAGGAACGTTTTTATGGAAAAGACGGAACGATGAGTGAAAGGGACGAAACGTTGAGTGAGAGGTAATGTGATTAATTTTCATCGCTAATATCCCCTTTACTAATAGATCTAGTAACAAAATTGAACACCGTTTATTTAAAATGTCTACCTATGAAATGCACTCTTTCGTCCCAATCGTTGTTTGAAAAATTGAATCGTAAGAAAATGCCTTGGTGTATGGACTACTTGCGTGCGATAAAATCACAATGATTTTTCGTACCTTCAATCTGCAATTCCTGCACCGTACAACAATCAAACCAGTGCAGCCAGATCGCACGCAAAACTTACCCCTTCTCTAGTCTCTTGCGCGCCCACCACACAATCATAGTAGCGCGTGTCCGTGAGCGAACGACGCTCGGACATCTTCGCAAAAAGCCAAGCGCGGTCGGCGTTATTAAATTTTTATTTTTATTTTTTTTTTATATAATAGACTTTAGTGCTCCGGGCAACGCACTTCCTCAGTTTGCACTGGGAAACATTCACCTACCCCCGGGGGTTAGGCTCGGTCTTAACCTAGACCGGAACAATAACGCTGGGCGGCATTCGAGGGTTCCGACATCACCTCGGCTGCCGCCCAGTCAAAAAAGTCGCGCGAACAATTCAAATATCGCTCTGCGATAGCCGCTCCCTCAAGCCAGAGGATTAGCGGCTACCGCAGTCCACAATCGTGTTGCCTGAGTAAACGGAGGGACCCAAGTATGACGGCCTTCTGCATCCGACCCGCTAGCAACCGGACACCGGGTTTGTAAACCGGTATGCCAGCGAGGCCCGATACAAAAGACTCTTTCATCCCCCCTAGCGCGCCGATGATGAGGACAACGAGAGTTACCCTGAATCCTCGGTGCAAACGACGTAGCTCGGCCAGGAGAGGCTGATACTTGAGCCGTTTCTCCTCTTCCTTTCGCGACACGTTCACTTCGGCCGGAGCCGAGAACTCAATGACGTATATCGTCTTGTCGTCGAAATCGAAGAGGACAACATCAGGCTTAGTCGCTTGAAGCGGCCCGATGGTCGCGAATGAGAAGTTCCAATAAATCTTGCACCTCTCGCTCACGACAACGGACTCAATATCTCCTGGTAAATAAGGCGGCACGGGCTCCCAGTCTATCCCATAAGAGTGTCGTAGATGGTAGTACAACACTCTTAGGGCCGCGTTATGGCGATAGATATAGCCGGAGACTGCATATACTGGGCAGGCCGACAGTAGATGCATTAGTGTCTCCGGCGATTGTTTGCATGCATGACACAAAGTGGTCGGCAGAGGCTGACCCAAAACGCGACTGCGATAGACCAGGCTGTTGATGACTCCGTCTTGGCAGGCACAGATAAACCCTTCGGTCTCGGACATCAGTCCAGCTGACCGCAAGAAGGAAAAGGTCAGCTGGGTGGACAGCCCCTGTTCCTCGATGTGGTGAAAAAACACACCGTGCATAGGTCTGTCCACATGCTGCCGAGTCAGGACAGTCTGCTCGGCAGCCCTGATTGCCCGCCGACGTCGGGACTTGGGCAACCGAGCGACGGAGTCTATTGGCAAGGCGCCACGCCGGCGCCGGCGGAACTCCAAGCCGAGGGTCTCTGCCGCACGATCTGCCGCCTTATAGAGAAAAGCACCCGCCCCATGAAGCTCATGCTGGTGCACAATCTCCAGGAGCGGGTCCGAGCTCGTTATTACATCGCTTGCTATTCCGAGGACTATGCGGTCATGAAGACACTCCAATCCCGAGAGCCCGCGCCCGCCGCTCTGACGCAGCATATAAAGGCGTGGGGTGGAAGATCGAGGGTGCAGACTCCGCTGGATGTTCATTATGTTGCGTGTGCCGATGTCCAGCTGTTTAAGCTCGTCTCTACGCCATTTGACGACGCCAAAGGAGTAGAGCAGGACCGGGACAGCGAGCATATTGGTGGCAGTGATCTTGTTTTTCCCAGACAGATCTGATTTCCAGATCCGTCTGAGACGCCGCCTATACTCGCTGCGGAGGGCCTCCTTGACACCCTCAGCGTCCTGTACAGAGCGCTGATCGATGCCAAGGTACCGATAAGACCCTCCGGCGTCCAGGTGTTTGAAGACGCTCCCGCCCACCAGCCGAACATCAGCCGCGACACCCTCTGCTCTCCCTCTCCTGAGATGAAGAACAGCGCATTTGTCCAATCCGAATTCCATTCCCGCCGCCCGCGTGTACGTCGCTACGATGTTCAAGAGGAGCTTAAGCCCCCCCTCCCCGGGAGCGTATAGCTTGAGGTCATCCATATAAAATAAATGGGTGATCCCTCGCCCACGCTCCCCGGGGGCCCCCGCTTCGTACCCGCGTGCAGCCCACAAGGCGATTGATAAGGGTAATAGTGAGATGCAAAACAGGAGGGGGCTAAGAAAATCTCCCTGGATAATCCCCCTCCTATACCCCACCACTCCGGTCGACACGTTGCCTTCACTAGTCTTAACTGTGAAGCGTGTCTTCCAGAGCGGCATGAGCTGCCTAATGCATCTCACTATGTAAGGACTCACCGAAAGGCGTTCGAGTAGGTGTATAATCAGTTTGTGACTGACAGTGTCGAACGCCTTACGGTAGTCTATGTGTTGATGGCTAAATCAACACACTTTTTGATGTGTACTTGTGAACGCTTGGGCATAACGTACATAACGCCACGTAGGCATACGTTTAAAAATAAATAATAAAGGTTTCTCCGTTACTGGTGGTTTATTGCGATGGTTTACTACCATACTTGATGAGTTCCAGTCGTCCTGAAATCAATTCCTGTGAATAAATTTTATTGTCCATACCCGGTTTCGAACCTGCCTAACCTAGTTACTTCTATACCTAATACGTACGCTAACCATTGTGCTATCGGCTATACTTGCGGTTTTTCATCAAGAAACGGAATACATGGTTACATTGAACGAGAAGAGTAATGAAGACATTTCACATTTTATGTGTGTGTGTCTACACCCAACACACTTTCACAAAATGTGAAATGTGAACAGAAATTTCCTTCACTCTGAACAGGCTATTTTCTTTGCACTGGACAGAAAAATTCGTCCGCAAAGAATAAAGAATTTTCTTTGCCCCGAACAAGAAATTTCTCTCACTTTGAACATACAATTTTCTTTGCCCTCGACAATAAAATTTGTCCGCACAGAAAAAAAAATTCCTTTGCCCCGTACAAGCACTATTCTTCACTCCGAACAGAAAACTTTCTTAGCACTGAACAGAAAACTTGGTCCGCACAGAATAAAAAATTTGCTTTGCCCCCACAAGAAATTTCTTCATCAAGAAACAGAATACATGGTTACATTGAACGAGAAGAGTAATGAAGATATTTCACATTTTATGTGTGTGTGTCTACACCCAACACACTTTCACAAAATGTGAAATGTGAACAGAAATTTCCCTCACTCCATACAGGCAATTTTCTGTGCCCTCGGCAGAAAAATTTGTCCGAACAGAAAAAAAAAATTCCTTTGCCCCGTACAAGCACTTTTCTTCACTCCGAACAGAAAACTTTCTTTGCACTGGACAGAAAACTTGGTCCGCACAGAATAAAGAATTTGCTTTGCCCTGTACAAGCAATTTCCTTCACTCCGAACAAACAATTTTCTGCGCACTGGACAGAAAAATTGGTCTGCACAGAATAAAGAATTTTCTGTGCCGCGAAAAACAAATTTGTCTCACTCCGAACCGACAATTTCCTTTGCCCCGAACAAGAAATTTCTCTCACTCTGAACAGACAATTTTATTTGCCCGCAATAGAAAAATTTGTCCGCACAGAAAAAAAATTCCTTTGCCCCGTACAAGCAATTTCCTCTATTCCAGACAGAAAACTTTCCTCGCACTGGATACAAAAAGTGGTCCGCACAGAATAAGAAATTTCGTTTGCCCCGAACAAGGAATGTTTTTCACTCCAGACAGACAATTTTCTTTGCCCTGGACAGAAAAATTGGTCTGCACAAAATAAAGAATTTCCTTTGCCCCGAACAAGAAATTTACTCCACTCCGGACAGAAAAGTTGGTCCGCACAGAATACAAAATTTCCTTTGCCCGGAACAACGAATTTCCTTCACTCCGGACAGAAAATTTCTTCCCACTGAACAGAAAACTTGGTACGCATAGAATTAAATTTGCCCCCTAGAAGCATCTTTCTTCACTCTGGACAGAAACTTTTCTTGACAACGAACAAAATATTGATCCGCACAAAATAAAAAAATTTCTTCACAGTGACACTTTAGCAAAAAATTATTTTATATATACGTCAATAAACTGAGTGTTGCAATTACCATGGTTTCACAGAGCACATCATTTTCTTCATTCATGTAGGTGTGCACGACGAGCAAAAACTTATGTGTTTCGCTTTTAAAATAACACAATTCGCAATAGAAAAATTCTTTCCCAAGTTCGTGCCTAACGTAGGTTATAAAGCCGCCATATTGGCATATCAACTCACTGGACGCGTGTTGTTTGTGGTACACGCGTGCAAGTGAGTTGTTTCACGACGCGTTGTGTCGTTCGAGTCGCGTGTACCTACACTAAGTGTGTTGTTTGAAAGAACATCGCTTGATTCGACACGCTTCATGTGTGTTACATTAAGCGTGTTCTACAGCAACATATTTAAAACGTGTTGTTACCAAGGAGGGTATAGAGCGTATTGTTTCAACACGGTAAAATAAGTAAAACACGTTGTTTCAACGCGTTAATCAGGTCCTACACACGCTATAGGCATGTTGTGTGTTGCTTCAACACACCGACAACACGCTTATCTTTTACAGTGCATCGTCTTTGAAGAAGGTTGCAGACGATGCATTAAAGTTTCTTTGCTTTGAAAGTACACGTTGATTTTGTTGAAACATTCGAGTGCGAATCCCAAAAAAAGAAGATAAGCTTTAGTAACCGGATTTTTTGCAACCTCGAGAAGTTCTTCTGCTTGTTTGGCCTTCTCCAATCACTGATCAGCCAAAAATGCTATCAGCGTCGGCCAATTTTCGATAATTTTGACGACGGCGGAATGGCGTGAGAGCCATCTTGTTTCTGCGTATCTAGTGATTTTAGCCGCACGATCCTGGAAGCTATCTTGGAAATCGCGAAAAACTGCTGTTCGTTTCGGACTGTTGTTCAAAAAGGTCGCGATACCTCTGATAAAACGATCAATTTCTTTTGGAATAGCGGAGAATGCGGCGCTAGCATTCAACGCGAGGGAATGGCAAATACACGGCTGCGTTATGAGATCGGGGTTATTTTCCGACAGAAATGTACGGAACGAAGAATGTTTGCCGCTTAGAACAGTCTCATGGCCGAACAGTTCGCCTCGTTCAAATGAAGCATCGTCAACAATTCTGTCCTTACCGTCAGCGTACTCGGCTCTACGTAACGGACCATTAACGACATCCATTTATCGTTTGTACAGTCTGATGTTTCGTCCACGTGAATTGAAAATTTGTTTTCGCGTAGTACTCGCGTTATTCGGTCGGGTTCTGCTACGCTAACAACCCTATCGATTAGCTTTGTTGCTTCTGGTTTGCCGACTGTCATAGCCTGCAACACAGCAGGCTCTTGACCGATGAGTTTAAATAGACTGAGCATATCCGGTGCGACCGTCATCGCAATATTATGCTCAGCCAAAAAAGTCGCGAAACGAATCTCAGCAACGTGTACTCGTTCATTGAAGTCAAATTCAGCACCAGAGGCAGCTGAAGAACTCTCTTGAGTACAAGTTGCTCCCGGAACACACGCAGAAGGCGTAGTGTTCCCCGAATCGAGCGACCCTACACCCAATACCCTCATGTTTTTCACATGCACTTCTGACTTGGAATGCCTCTCTATCTCATATTTGCCACATGACAGCGTTGTTTTGCACGCAAGGCAAAAAAATTTATCAGGTTGCGAGGCAACAGCCTGAACCCATTTTTTCCACTTTGGATGCTGATCGTACCATTGATGTTGAAAATGTTTCTTTTTAGCCAGTTTCGGCTTTTTTACCGCGGGCACATCCCTGTGGAAAAAAATCAAGAGTTGAAAAACACAACCCAAATATCGAATAAATGAGAAAAAAATAATTTAAAAAACACCAATGTTACGAGGCACAGAGTAAAAAAATCGCGTTTCACAAAAATCCCGAATCGCGTTGCACAAAAATCCCGGATCGCGCGGTTAACAAAAATCCCGGATCGCGCGGTTAACAAAAATCCCGAATCGCGTATCACGAAAATCACGAATCGCGTGGCACCAAAAATCCCGGATCGCGGTTCACAAAAATGCCGAAACGCGTATCACGAAAATCACGAATCGCAAATTACGGACGTTAAATTTTTTAAATTATTCCGATCGGTACGAAAACAATACGAAATAGGAGAGTGTCGAAACAATCCACTCGAATAACGACGAAACAGCATGCTTTCCCTTATGAGGCGTTGAAATTGATATATAAAAACAAAAACGCGCGAGCGATGTTTCTTAGAAAAAAACGTGGCAGGTTCAGATTTGTTTACATTTGAATACATTGTATGATTTCTCGAATAAACAATTCGCCCCATAGAAGCCAGGAACGCTACCAACGGGACCATCTTATCGCTTGTGTTAAAAGTGCACTTTCCGGCACTTACGATTCGTGGCCGGATGGATGATTGACTTATTTTTGGGGATAATGCTTTATCGCTTGATTAAAGTATGAGAATGAATATAATAATACGAATATAAATTCATTTCCGCTCACTTTTATGAATTACAATTTATTTGGGGTAGGGACGGGTGTGAATAAAGCGTAAACAATTTTTTAGAAGATAAATAGTTGTAATTTAGATTTATTATTATATTTAAATTAACTTACCAACTAATAAAATAAGCGGTCACAGTGCGCGATGAATTATTCGACAATTAAAGATAACTAATTAAAATAATAATGATAACTAATAAAAATAACTAATCAAATTAGAATTAATGCTAATAATACTTGAAAAACATATAGGGGGTGCGAGAATTTGAAAGCACAAATGGAAGAGGCTGCGCGAAAGAAATTCAGATAATGGACCGAATTACAAAACAACCACACAAAAAGATGGCTCAAGGCTGTAAAAAGAAAAAAAAACAGAGGAAATCTGTAAAATAGTAAGGCAGTTCGACAGGATAGCGACAAGAAAAACTGCGGCGATAGGGGGAGAAGAAGAAGGCGGAATGTAGCCCCGATTTCGTTAATATATTATTAGAATTATGAAAGTTGAGATGAGTGAATGCAAAAGCCCGAAAAGGTATATGTGTGAAAATAAAATAATGTTCTGTTACATTGTGCTGTAAGAAAAATCATTTTCCGACAGGGGAGGTTAATGTTTAGAAATCCGATAGATATTATCTCAGCATAAATCGCTGCTACTGCATTTTAAAAGCAAATCAATAGAAAATCCCGCCAATAATTATAACAATAAAAATAACAAATATAACAGAGGGGGGGGGGGGTGTCCGGCAATGGCAAAAAAGTATCGATATAAAGGTAAAATATGCGAGCAAAAAAATGGGCAACAAGTAAAAAGCTGATAAAACCCGAGAAGCAAATAACAAGAAACAATAAATACAGCAAAAAATAAAAGAACATGGGATAGAATGGATTAACGACAGAAAGTACGAAGTACGTAAGTATGAACGGAATGAAAGAGAAAAAGAAGATAGAAGTGTTTAAAAAGTGAAAAGCAAGCGCGCATGAAGAAAAATGAAAAACTATTGCAGAAAATGAAAGAAAGATAACAATCGGGAAATTTTGAAGGCTGGAATTGCTTTAATTTTTTGTTTTTGTTCGGAATATTTGTGAAAATATTTTAAAATGAATATTTCAAAATGAATATTTCATACAAACATTCTGCCAATAAAATATGTAATTAATAGAAGAACGCACCAAAAATAATAATATAAAAATAACATTATAACAGAGTGGGCGAAAGTGTCAGACAATGGGAAAAGAGTTTCGATATAAAGGCAAAATATTCGAGCACGAAAAAGTGGAATCCAAGTAAAAATATTATACAGCCCAAAAGCTAATATAAGGAAACAATAAACATAGCAGAAAATAAAACAATGTGCGATGAAATGGATGAACGACAGAGAATACAGAGTATTAAAGGAATTTAAAAAAAAGGAGAAAAATGCGTAAAAAGTCGAAAGCAAACTTTTTTTCTGCAAGCAGACAAACTGTTGCGGAATATGAAGAAAGGATAACAAATCTACAAGAGGAAAAGAGTGGGACTCAATAAGGATAAGTGGGGGGGGGGGGGCGCAATTGAGTCGAAAACAAGAATGTTAATTGAAAATTACAAACTATTGTAAAAAGGAGAAAAGATGAAGAATGTACAAAAAAAGGCCAGTTGCATAAATTCTTTGAAAACTTTAGATTTTAGGGCTGGAATTGCTTTATTTGTCTAAGCTAATTTCGAAACATGGCCCAAATTAAATATTTTATGGGCAGAATGTATTATTTTATCGGGCCAAATGAAATATTTTATCCGCGGAATATCTGTATGAACATTTTAGGATATTTGTGTCGATATTGCATTCAAACATTCTGCCGATAAAATATTTTATTTGGGTCATGTTTCGAAATAAACTCAAAAAATCGAAGCATTTTCAGCAAACTGGTCGTCTTCCTTTTGTAGATTTTTCATGTTTTTCCTATTTTAGCAATACTTTGTAATTTTCATTTACCCGTTCTTGCTTTTGACTTTTTGCACGCCCCGCCACCCCCTAACCCTATTCAGTCTGCACGAGTTTTTCTTTTTTATTTACGCGCGCTTGCTTTTGACCTTCTATGCACTTCTATCTTCTTTTGCCTTTCATTTCTTCAATACTTCGTATTCTCTGTCGTTTATCGAATCCATTGAACATTATTTTATTTCCCGCCAGGTCTTTTGTTTTCTCTTATTTGCTTTTTTAGTTTCATTCGCGTTCTACATGTTTCCCACTTTTTTCTTGTTCGCATATTTTGCCTTTATATTAATACTTTTCTTCTCATTTTTGACCCTTCCGCCCGTTTGATCATATTTCTCATATTTACATTATTATTTTTCACGCGAAATGTACAGAAAATATTCATGCGAAAAGAATATTTTGAAATAGTAAACTAAGTGATGGAAATAAAAATAATAAGAATACGGACTTTAAACGGAAGGCATGTTTGCGCGACAACCGAGCGGTCATAGATGCATCTTCGCAAGCACTATAGATAGAAAACTGTAGTTCGCAAAGAGCCATTGATGCAATATCATTTGAATCTCATTTATATCCCTTCGTGCCTGAGAAGATTTTCTTTTCGGTGCAATATGCATGCGACAATCGAGCACAAAGATGCCTGCGAAGGTCTTGTGTCTCTTTGCGAACTCTGCGGTATGCCTGTGAAAATCTTACTGCGAAGCACAAGTACAATACATAGCGCATGAATAAAAGTCACATTTTCATGCGTTACGCCCTGTACATGGGCTTTGCAGCAAGATCTTCCGGAGCATCTTCGTGGAAGATCTTCGCAAGCATATTGGACAGGAAACTGTAGTCCGCAACGAGCAACGGAGACAATATCATTGCAAGCTCATTTGCAGCCCTTCGTGCCTGTAAAGATTTTCTTTTCGATGCAATATGCCTGCGACAATTCAGCACAAAGATGCTTGCAGAGATGTTGTGTCTCTTTGAAAACCATAGCGTTCTCTGCGCTATCCCTGTAAATATCTTGCTGCGAAGTACAAGTACATTGCATAGCGCACAAATACACGTAACAGTTTCTTCCGTTATGCCATTTACTTCGGCTTTACAATAAGATTTTCGCACGTACATCTTTGTGAAAGATCATAGCAGGCATACTGCATTGGAAGGAAAATCTTTGCCAGACAAAGCGATATAAGTGCTGCTGCGATGATATTGCCTCCGTTGCTTTGTACAAACCAAACCTTACGCAATGGGCCTGTGAGGATTCTGCTGCGAAGCACAAGTACATTGTATTGTGCATGATACTGTGCTTCGCAGAGAGCACGCATGGTCTCTTGCAGCAAATTTTACTTTGCTGCAAGAGCTATGCTTAGTGCATATGCACAGGGCCATTGCAGGCTTTTTTTTGTACTAGATCACGTTTTCACTTACTTTGAATTACTGCAATATTTTTCACCTTATGAGATTTGTTGCCCTGAGCTTAGACGTAACTCCGAATGACAGCGTCGGTGGTTCTTCCATGTTCCTCCGCAGTCCTTCGCCAATGGAATGCACTTCTTTTCCTGTCCATCATCATAATTAGGTTCGATGGCATGAACACAAATGACATACAGAATCTGAAAAAAGTTTTAATTTATTGCTCAAATTTTTCTTTCTCGCAGTACTCTGAAGAAAGTATATCTTAAGGGACAACACCACTGTGACGGCTTCAAAAAATCGATTTTTTGAAAACCATCTAGAAAAATCTAAAATACATTCAAGATTAAGAAGCCGTTGGACCCAGGTCGAAAAAATAATTATTTTCAGAGATATTGAATATTTTGTGGAACGGTGCAGCGCTCCGTGACGCTCGGGGTCCCGCGCAGCTGCGCGCCTCAAGGTCGGCAGGTATACCGGCCTTTCCCAGGTCCTGCGGGTCTTTCCCAGGTATTCTTTTGTCTCCCTTCACAAAAACCGGCTATTGTTATAAATATAGTTTCGAAAAAAAGCCATAGGTGGCGATAATTGAAAAATTTTCAAGGCAGGTATAGGGATAGCGTCATAGCGGCAGTTTGCGAATAGAAGCGACGCTACTCGTGTCTAAACGATCTGAATCGTTTCGTTCATAAATATCGAACGCTCAGAATTATTCTTTGCACATCGAAATGGATAATCCGAAAGTGTACGCGGGGAAAATGGAAACAAAACGGAGCTATGTGAAGAGGAGTCGAACGAAAATTTCGAATCGAAAACCTCTGAACCGTTATAGCTCCGAAAATAGTTCTGCAGAGTATGTGAGCACGTCGGCGAAAAAGTTAAAATCGTCGGACGATTTAGAGGTCGGTGTTACTAACGATTTCGGTTATCGTACAGTACACCTCGCCAATGCATTGAACATTATATCGACGTTAGTGAAGTGCAAAGTGTGTGATCGCGATATAAAGTTTACTGAAAACAGTTTGCGCGGACTCGGATTCAAAATCGAGGTCGATTGCGACCATTGTGAAAAAGTGCAAATACATTCGTGTCCTATGATTGACAATGCATACGAAATAAATCGTCGTATCGTATTCAGTATGCGTCTTCTTGGCGTCGGTTTCAATGGCCTGATGAAGTTTTGTGCATTTATGGACCTACCGCGCCCCATATTTCAGTCTTTCTACGATCGAATCTTAAATTCGATTTCGATTGCCACTAAAGCTGTGTGCACAGTGAGCAAACAAAAGGCTGCACTTGAGGAGGAGACAATTTCGTTGGAAAATGGGGTGGAGGACGGAATTATCGTTTCAGGCGACGGATCGTGGCGTAAGCGCGGTTTCAGCTCGCTTTTCGGCATAACATCGCTAATCGGCTGGTACACTAAAAAAGTGATCGACGTTATGGTGAAATCGAAATATTGCAAAGCTTGCGAGGATTGGGAAAAAAGAAAACACCTCGGAGTACTGGGAATGGAAAAGTACCCACGGCGATGAGTGCCAGGCGAACCATAGCGGCTCCTCCGGAAAAATGGAAGTCGACTCAGCTGTCGAAATGTTTCAACGGTCTGAAGAGCTCTATGGCATAAAATATAAATATTATATTGGTGACGGCGATTCTAAAACGTTTCTGGGCATATCGAATAGCGATCCATACGACGGTTTCGAGATAAAAAAAAGAGTGCATCGATCATGTCCAAGAACGTATGGGGACGCGCCTCCGCGAAATCGTGAAAAAACAAAAAGGATTGTCTGGCAGAGGAACGCTCACCGGAAAATTGATTGATGAGTTGAGCACATATTACGGCTTGGCTATTCGGAGGAACAGCGATGATGTTGAAAAAATGAGGAAGGCAATTTGGGCAACTATCAAACATAAAATATCCACAGCTAGTGAGCCACAACATGACGATTGCCCAGAGGGAGCCGAGTCGTGGTGTTCGTGGCAGCGAGCGGTCGCAAGCGGTAATATTTCTGAATATCGCCATAAGCCGCCTCTTCCTGAGGAAGTATTGGAGGCAATTACGCCAGTCTTCGAAAATTTGAGCAGAGACGATTTGCTGCAGCGTTGTTTGGGCGGCTTCACGCAAAACAGCAACGAAAGCTACAACAAATCAGTTTGGGCATTAGCCCCCAAGTGTCAGTCCGGGAGCAAAAAAAACGTCGATATTGCAGCTGATATCGCGGTATTATTATTCAATAATGGCCTGAAAAGCTTCATGAAAGTTTTTGAGACGTTGGGGATAACTATCGGCCCAAATTGTTTCAATTTTTGCGTTGCAGCGCGGATCGAGCTGGCGGAGCGCTCGCTCACAGACGCTGCAAAAGAGGCAAGAAAAGCCTCTACAAGTTCGAGAAAAGATGCTAGGGACAATTATTTGCTTCTTGAAGGCCAGCTATATGGTGCCGGCATCGCTGATTAAAGGTCAACATTTTTTTTTCCAATTTATCGCATTAATTAACAAACCTAAAACTTTGAACGCGTTTTTCTCAAAACCACTTTTTTGAGTGCGGCACGCAGCAGAACTTGAGCAATTTTTATCCGATCGACTTCAAATTTCGACTGCATCAATAAAACTAGATTATCTAAAGAAGTACATAGGATTTTTTCGATATCTCAATAATAAAAAAAGTTATAGCCTATTTTCGACGAGAAATTTTGCTCGAAAATCGTCCTTTAATTTCAAAAGCGTGTCTATTTTTTAAAAATAAATATTTTTTCAAATCCCTGTGTACTTCTTTTCAAAATATCATATTATTAACGAAAACACTCGGTATTTTTTTTCAGATCGACTTTGAAGAGAGTTCTGCTGCGTGCCGCGAACCACTGCAGAGGCAACAGTACCTGACGCGGGAGCTTCCCCAGCGTCACCATGGGGCGTCAAAAATTTGAAATTTTTTTTATGTATCTTCAATAAACAACGAACAAAAAAAAAATTTTCGAATATTTTTTTGTCCCACAAAAAAAATTCTTGAAAAATGCCAAAAAAACAGGGAGTTCCAGTGGTGTTCTGCCTTAACCTCACATTCATTTGTGAAATTTCTCACATACTTTATCGCGAGTAGAACTACCGGTAAAAAAACGTAAACAAAAAGAATAAATAAAAAGACGGGAAGAACAAATAGATGTAGAGGCAATTCCACGAAATAATTCTCCGAAAAACAGAAAGAGAAGAATGAGTACATACCTCCACGCCGCCCGCAGTTCACCCGATAAATGGCACGATACAATTTTTTTTTGTAATATCGTTGCACGTAATACATCACAAAACTTGTTTTTAACACTTTGCTGCTTCGAAAAGTAACAATTAGATTTTTGAGCGACTTCGCACATCGCCATATTTGAACGTCAAATTCTCGGTGCACGCCAATCGGCCATGGGGGCCTCGGCAGAATTCACGGGAACTCAGTTCTCAATCGTCCCAAATGAAATGATTTAGGTGCCAAAATACGTGTTTTCAACGTGGCTACGCGGCTCTTCTTCTTTCCAAGTCGTGGCTTTAGCCAAACTGTTTATTTTCCATCATTTCCATCGCGAGTTCAGCATGGTAATACAATCTACTTTTTTTTCTTCGATTCAAGAAATCTAATGAGAAGCCGTTCGTTTATCATTTTGACATTGCCTGGTCAAATTTCATGAGATTCTGAAGAGCCGTTTCGGAAATCCGTGGGTATCTACTATCGCGATTTGCCATACCGACCGCGATGAAGTACCATTCCCTCTTAATGGTATTTTCCTATCAAGCATTTCAAGAAGCACGTAACGCTACCAAGTCCCGCGTCGATTTCATCTGAGTTACAAAAAAGTACACCGTTTTCACTCGGAACTTGCATTAGCTCGAAAAACCTTCGCGCTGCGACTAAACGGAACATAGATGAAATGAAGTTCGAGCTCTGGCGGATCCGTCGAGGAATGCTCAGAACGGACTCCTGAAAGGACTCAAAGATGCGATTTCATCCTTTTCTGCGCACTTAATAGCAATAGGCCTAGCTATGATTCGATCATGCGGGATCCATTAAGCCGATAGATTTCATTTACGTTTTGAAAAAATACACGCAAACGGGTTACTCCCAACTTGTACTCACGCACAAAAAAAATCCTGCACACCAACTGACTGGAGCGGAGATGAAGCCAAGTGCAAGTTCGGGTGGTCGTGCTGCGGAATGCCTTGTACATACCGATCACTGTCCCGGTTTTATTTGGGTTCATTCGGTAACATTGTGACAGATCAATAGGTTTCACGACGACCATCGAACGCACAATCCTCTCAACTCGAATTGGGAAAAATAGGGACACCCTTTGGTGCGTATTGTGATTGATATTATCTTTTGTAGTCCGTCACATTTGTAATTGTTTTCGTCTCTACATGTTTTTTCAGTCCCGGAATCGGGAAATATGATACTTACCGCGATACCGCCGTCTGAAAGTTTCAAGAATTGAAATACAAAAAAAGAAATCGTCTTCACTTGTCACAAAGACAATTAATTAAATATTAAATAGAATGCTGAACCATCATGGAATACGTTTTTCTCGGTGCTACGGCATACTTTTTTTTATCAGAATGTTGTTCGTTACAGAATTTCAAAACATCATTAGCATTGAAAAATCGAAATGTTACCATTATGTGGCGAAACGCACATTTTATACGAATTCACGTTAAAATGTATTGTTACACTTATTTATTGTAATAGTTGTTCGCAACTCTTGCATTCTAAAACTTACTTGCAAAAGATCATTACGGCAGATCTTAACCGTGCTTTGGTACAGCTCTCTTATCACGATAAGCAGAATGGAAGGTATTCATGTTTTAAGTATGAGTGCCTTATTATTTCCCAATTCAATATTATTAAGGGGTCTTCTCACTCTGGACGCTAAAAAATGGTTATTTTCATGACATTTTTTGATAGGTCTATATCATAGATATAGATATAAAAGTTGTTACACTTAATAAATACACTTTCGTGAAACATTTTTTTTAAATTCATTTATTGAAGTCACTATTTATAGATGAAAATATCCTTAAAAATTGTAGGTCTGCGCTATTGATGAAAACTCGCAAATGGATCAGCTGAAACAAAAAAATCAAATGTTTCTAGATTCAGTGTGTAAATGGCTATAGCGCATATCATACACTTTTTTATATATGCAAAAGAAACAAAATGGCGGACATTTTTCGACAAAAACGTGTTTTTCACCGTTTTTGGCAAAAAAACTAAATATCGAAATTTTTAGAAATCCTTGATATGCGCTATAACTATAGTTGTAAAGAATATGTGGTTAAAATTTCATAAGGATCGGTTCAGTAGTTTCGAAGATTTTATTAACAAGCCGTCGAAAAACGTTGTTTCGAGAAAAACGCGTTTAAAGTTCGTTTGGGTTACATAAATACATAATTTTTCTTTAAATGTATTTCGAACGTGCATTTATTAAGTGTAAGAACTTTTATATCAATATCTATAATACAAGCCTATTAAAAAAATCATGAAAATAGCCTTTTCTAGTGTCTAAAGTGAGAAGACCCCTTAACCTTCCGGTGACACTTATCTCTGGCCACTTATCGAATTTAACACTTCGGATGTTACTTAATCCACCTGCCATTTACAACTTTTCGATCAGTTTTGATTTTTCAAAATCAGCATAACATTTTTAACACTTCTTAAAATGTATGCACAATTGAAGTAAAAAAAATATATAAAAATTAATAGTTATAAAAAAAATTATTCAAAATTCTCAATGTTGGGAAAGGTGGCATTTTATTCCAAATTCGTCAAAATAACCCAGTGTGGCAATGGAACATTAAAAATAATCTCGTTATAAAATTATGATTTTTAAAAATAATCCTAATCAAATACATGCTATAATTTTATAATTTAAATTAAACAAATTTTATCATTTAAATTAAATAAACTTTATAGTTTTTTAATGTACATAAAACAAGAATATTAAACATTATTGTATTCTCAATGGAATTGTCCGATAATGGAAGTACATTTCATGTGGCTACTTCAAAGCATCTTTAATATTTTTTTTTCTTGATGATGGGACACAACAAACCAATTCCAGGAGTGTTTCGTATGTCGAATTTAATTATCTTCACTCTGCCAAACACGAAATGCATTTTTTTTACCAGTATCCTCCATTTTTCTGGCGAATACGGCTCTGGAAATACGCTATATTTTTTTCCGCATAGGACTCGATAAACCAATGAAATGCGTATGTTTCTCGGTAGCAAAACCTGCACGTAAGATGTTTAAAAACACATAGTCGCCATATAGTTGTCACCTTGTGTATATATATATATATATATATATATATATATATATATATATATATATGTATATATTAAGATGTCCCAAATTTGAGCTCTATTTTCTCCCTTTTTCTCACCATCTAATTATCTTCTTTGGAGAAAAAAAAACATTTTTGCGACATCTGCAAGCGGTCAAAAAATATTTAGAAGTCGCTCAAGCCTCCCAAAAGTGCAAGATTTCTTTAAAAAGACGTTTTTTCGTTCACTTTTCACGTATGAATTTTACGCTTTATAATTTTTAAATTAAGCTCGCAAAAGCTCTCGCTGGCCAATTAATATCTAGTGGTCGCTCAAGAGCTTCGAAATTTCCAATTGTCGAGGAGTGGCGAGAATTGGAAATTTCGACCTCTTGAGCGACCACTAAATATTCATTGACCGACTGGACCTCTCGCGAGGTTAATTGAAAAATTCTGAAGCGTGAAATTCGGGGGTGAGAAGTAAACGGAAAAAATCGATTTTTTAATGAAAATTTGAATTTTTGGGAGGCCTCAGCGATCAATACATTTTTTTTACCGCTCGCAGATTTCGTGACAATTTTTTTTTCTCTTCAAGGAAGATAATTGGATGGTGAGAAATAGGAAAAAAAATAGAGCTCAAATTTGGGCCACTCTAGTATGTGTATATGTCGTAGGCTGCCAGAATGCAAAAGCGTCATTCTAGAAATTACATACTTCCGAAAGTCATAACGCAACAATAGTTATTCCCTAAACGTCACCAAACATATGAAAAATTGCGGGGCATTGACGTCTGGACAGATTTTGCTATTAACGAATGTCACTCATTTTCCAATTAGATGAAAAATGTAATCGGCCAAATGTGTTGCATTAACGAAAAAGTTAATAATCGTTGAAGAAACATTCTATGCCTTTAAATTGATGGATATTTGGTCGATGACATTTTTCCCTCAACTGAAAGATGTTATGAGTGCAATCTGTTAATATCAAAATCCGTCTAGACGTTCATGCGCGACAGTTTTGCCTATTGTCACATTACGGGCATACATGATTTCTGGATTATGACTTTACGGAGGTATGTCATTTCTGAAGCATGACGTTTCTGGATTCTGACAGCCTACCCTTCATACACACACACATACACATATACAATATACATATTACAGCAGCGACTTGACACCAATTTTCATGTATATGCATGTAGACCATGGATTAATGAAAATTCGAACTACATGTCAAAATATCTCCTGTAGTTGACGAAACAAGGGAAACCACCAAAGTTCTCCGGTGAACTTTGCTGAGATAACATCAAATTTCGTACCAGGGCAGCGAGTCGTATCTGTCGGCTTAACCTGACAAACTGGAATAATTCATTTAGGAAGTGGAGCATCCGGTTAAGCCATGCTCGCAGCTGATCCTTGGTCACCAATGTGGGCCAAAATACTCGTGTGAACACGGTGTACAAGAGAATGTCAACTCGTGACGAGTACCTATGCAAAGGTCGTGTGGAAAGAGGAGTCTCTAAAAGGCGCGGTGGGAATTTACTTCTCGAATTTGAATATGCGAATAGGGTGATAAATCTTAACGTCATTACAGGCATAATGCGAGAGTTTAACTATCCGAACGCCAATTGCAGAATTATGGATTGTAGTGCGCGCTCTGGAGCAATATGAACTATATATGGGATATTCCACGCAATTTCAGCTAGCCCGTGACTCCAACCATTTGTGGTCTACTTTATTTTTTCTGTCAAATTGTACCCCATGAAAGGAATATGCATACCAATTTTTAGATTTTTATCTCTTCTCGTTTGGGACTTATAATTTTCCAAAAAATTTCGATTCCAGAAGTTTTTGAAACGTTTTAACGCTAATAACTCCTGAACTAATTGAGATATCGACAAATGGCACTATATAATTTGTTTTATTTTGAAGCATACTTTCGTTAAAAAATATGAAAACAATCATCAATGTCAATGTTTTTCTTTGCTTCTAATGTGAGAACTATTTTTTTTAAAGATTGCCTTTTTTATTTTTTGGAAAAATTCTCTAAAATAGAGTAGTCCATTCTATGATTTTTAAGACTAGTCTCATCGTGGGCCCATTTTTCCTTCTATTTTTTTTCCAAATGAATCAGATTTTTTTTCAGACGATTTTTATCGTGTTAATGTCCAATAATGCCAAATTCATGGTTTTGTCATTTCCAATTCGGCTTCGACAGGCCTGAAACGGTTTATTTTTAATTTTTGCTGAATTTAACGAAAACCTTTTTTTTCGAAATCACTTATTTGTTGAGTTTTTTTGTTAAATTCAGTGCAAATAGAAAATAAACCGTTTCTGGCCTGCCGAAACCGAATTGGAAATCACAAAATCATTAATAGCATTATTGGACAGTAAAATAATAAAACCATTTAAAAAAATATCATTCATTCGAAAAAAAAATAATAAAAAAAACCGGCCCACGATGAGACTAGTTTTAAAAATCATAGAATGGGTCACTCTATTTTAGATGTTTTATGAAAAAATTTAAAAGGCCACCATCTGTAAAAAAAATAGTTTTCATTTTAAAAGCAAAAAAAGTTGACATTGATAATTGATAATTTTTTTCACATTTTCGGACGAACGTTGCTTCGAAATAAAAAAAAAATGATATAGTGCCATTTATCGATATCTCAATTAGTTCAGGAGTTATCAGCGTTTAAACGTTTACAAAACTTCAGAAATCGACATTATTTGTAAAATGATAACACCTAAGAGATAACGCGAAAAAAATAAAAATCTTAAAATTGCTGTGGATATTCCTTTCATGGGGTACAATTTTACAAAAAAATCAGGAAAACCAAGAATGGTTGGGGTCACGGGCTAGCTGAAATGACGTGCAATATCCCATATATATTGATAAAGCAATTGGCGGACATTGTTATTTTATCGTTGGACCGCCACGCAAATTTAAACGACTGCGATGAATGATTCTATTTTTGTTTGACGATCGATCGCATATGCTGACATTCGAAAGATTTGCATATGCGAACGATTATTGGTCATAAAACAATCGTGGATGACCGCATCAAAATGTATGGCTAGGGGATTCAGATTTTCTGTGGTTAAATTTGCAGATTCACGATTCTCTTATACATTGTGCGATATTATCATAATCGTGGAATGTAGCCGATTTTATGGGCGCAGGTTTTTCACAGTTTCCTCATGCCCTCGTACAAAAGCAATAAAGTACTGCGTTGAGAAAAAGTGGCTATGGGTGACGCTCTGGTTGGGTTACACAGAGACGAGAAATAGTGAACCGTCCAGTGTGGAACAAAAATGGAAAGAGAATGGGGTCATGGAACCCCGGAAGAGTATACTCAGGAAGGAACATTGAAAAAATAAAAAAGTAATAGTATAGCATCGTGTCGAAAGTTTTATAATAAATGATATGGTTGTTCGACAAAAAAAAGCATTCTTGATCCATTGTACATCATCAGCATTTTCGAACAACAGAAAATATCCTAAGATGCGCGTCCGTTAAAGAAAAAGGGTATGATCCCCCCGATCAAGCTGAAATTTTGCACAAACCGTCCTTTTCATATTTTAAGACAACCCGTAAACGGATTTTTGGCGACGCGCAATAGTGTTTGGGTATTTTTGTTTGGAAAAAACGGAGAGTGTGATAACATATATAGGTATGAACGGATATAGGTAGCAGATTTAGATATCATCGCACGCGTTCAAAAAAACTTTAAAATTCAATATCTTGAAAACTCTTGCGAGACACCAAAAATCCCTTTTGGGGTTGTCTTAAAATATTAAAAGGAAGGTTTTAGCAAACTGTCAGGTCGATCGGAGAAGGGGTTTCGGAACCTTACCCTTTAAAAAAATGTATATGGCGAAAACTATTACGAGTCACCAAAAATCTTTTTAGGGCTTGTCTTAAAATATTAAAAGGAAGGTTCGTTCAACATTTCAGCTCAATCGGGGGGGGGTCGGATCCTTGTCCAAGAAAAAGCAGAAACGGAAAAGCACCGAACAATCCAGTCGCATTTTTTGCAGGCAATTTTTTCGGGCAAAAAAGTTGGCCGCGTAATGTAGCACGAGATTACATGACTCTATTAAAAAATGGAAATGAGACTTATCGTTCACTTTCTTTTTGGTTCGTTTTTAGCCACTACTCCATTCCACTGACGCACCGTTGCCGGAGTACAAAACCTCGGCAGTCGAGAGGTCTAAGTTCATATTGAATCATTACGGTGGCTTCAAATCGTGCTGGGACTGGCTCATATTAATAGCCACTTTCTACGTCGCTGTCGTCGTACCTTACAATGCAAGCTTCATAAACACGGATAGACCGACGATGGTCAGTGACGTTGTAGTTGAAGGCTTATTCATTTTCGGTAAGTACCAACTCGTTCTGGCAAAAGTTTCAAAATACCGAGCTGATACTTGATGTATCAGCTCAGATTTGTTGGTTAACGTGCCTTGAAAACGTATACTTGAAAGACTATCATGCGTCAATCGAATAATAACATCCCCATTTCGTTGGCTATGAAGATTGGAGTATCTACAGGCGTTCAAGCTCCATACTTCAAAGCGTCCGCAAAATTGTGAAAATAAGTGTTCTACTCACGCGGCGCTGATGTAGGTCGCGTCCAATATATACAGTGGTTAAAACAAATATTTGTACGCGTCGTCTTTTTCGAATTATTCTTCGAAAAAAATGTAATGCTTTATGAAGTTTTTGTGTTCGCTAGCTTATCATAAATATTCATGGTGTCTGCATACAAAAATCTTGGGAAAGCACGAATAAAAAAATAAAGCCAAATTAACAACAGTTTCGTATGAGATGTGCGAATACTTTTTTTACCCACTATATATATATATATATATATATATATATATATATATATATATATATATATATATATATATATATATATATATATATATATATATATATACATATATATATATATATATATATATATATATATATATATATATATATATATATAGGCGTATCTTATTTGATAGGAACATAAATTTCATTTGCCTTCGATATTAATCGAAAGTATGAAATATCAATACAGATCGAATGTAAAGGACAAAGAGTGTATAGAAATGAAAAGTGATTAATATGTTTTAGCAAAACTCCAAACCTTGTACGAGTATATGCAATATAAATCTGCAATACTTTTTAGTGTACTTTGTTAATGGCATACGTATACCTCAAAATAATATATATTTTTCGAAAATATCAATCTCTATGCTTAATGTACACATCTGTGAGTTATTTTTTTTTTATTTCCCGAATACTTACGATTTTCATGCTTCTGTTTCCGGTATTACAGCAATTAGGCTATAAAAAAACATTGAAAATTATTTTCATAAACCTTTAGTCCTTTTATTGCTTCTTTTCAATTTTTACGTTTTGAAGGTTAATCGGATTGTTACGGTCACTTTTACTTGGTGGTCTGGCCAATACTACATTGGTCGGCGTCTTGTTATCGGAGCGACGCTGGTGGTGAACGGTTGAACTTAATTTCTTTACATTTTTGCGGATGTTTCGTCTATGGCGTTTGAACTCCTGCACTTTTACCCTTATAGAGTTGGCTGAGAAATGTCAGCCGTACAGCTAAAATCAGCAATTAAACAATTGTCGATTGTCAGAAGCTTTGTCGGAATGGGAAGTTCCGAAGCATACCAATTCCCCGAGAGTATAAATAAGTTACATAAGGATTCGGATCGTAACCCATGTACTTTTTTACCGTATACCTTATCTGAGACCGCCACCCTAGAATAAAAAGTCAGAAGCCCTGTGGCGAATACTTGCAAATGGGAATTCTTTACCGAGAGATTCGCGATTTTGATATGCAAACATGAAGGCGGAAGTGACCTGATTCGAAATATCATTCGTTGATTTTATTCCATCCAGCCATATGTCTGTGTAACATTAAAGGTTTTTCGCGTTCGAGTGTCTTTAAGGTAGAACGAGCACGCGCTCTTGATTTTTGTAGATTTCGTTCAAATTCTAACTAGACTTTGTTTGTATCATTATGCATGTTTAAGCAAAATTTCAGAACAGTCAACTATTTAGATTGGGAGATGATGGGATTCAAAATTGCAACTCTCAACACTGCAAGGTCTGCATTGATCGAAAGTCAGGTCACATAATTCGTCGTCCCATTCTATTGTATTTATAAATTTTGAACAAAATTTATCGTTTATTAAACTCGTTAGGAAAAAAACTGAAAAAAGTTTGGATTGCCTTTACTATTCAGTTATGCTAAAAACGTTCAGTGAAGACAGAATAATTCTTCGTAAAAATATTTGTCCCCTATAATAAGAAGGTATATGGCAACACCCCCGAACAGTTTTGTTCAATACTTCGAGAAACAAATTATCATCATGTTTCTAAAGTTACAAACTTTTATCATAAAAAAATATTTGCATTATAAATATTAACCCTCCGTACGCACACTTGTTTTCCAGACCTTCGGTGTGAACACTGGGGCTTGAAGGGGCATTCCAATTTTTCAAATAGTTTCGGCCTTAAAAAAAATCGAGAAAAAATCATGGTCACTTCTCAGAGTGTCTAGAACATTATCCAAAAGTTAGTCAAGTGAAATGTCCAACAGATTTTTCAATAAAAATAAAAATTTGTATAAAAATGTGGGAAAAACAGGAGTTTGGTTAAAAATGTATAACTGCAATAAATAACGATATCAAAAAAAGTACTTTTACGATTTTACACCCAAGATGATGTACCTTTAAGAAAAAAATCAGTTATTGAGGTTCGCTCAAAAAAGTTGAATTATTTTAAGACCCGAAAGTGGAGAATATTTCATAGGATTTATGTATGCAATAAAAATACAGAAAGTGAAATATTGAAAGGCAAAGAGTTTTTATTATCAAAAATAAAAAATTCAATACGAATATAAATAAATCACGATATGGTTGTCTTCTTAGAGGAGCAGAGACCGGGTCCTCATCCGCACTGTGCTCGTCTGATACCTCGGTTTCAATTTCCTGCCCATCGTCTTCATTTTCGGATGCAACGTCATAGGATATGTTGGACGGCCGCTGTCGTAGATAATATGCCAACTGCTCCGCATTTCGTTCCGCCATTTTTAGAAATTCTGTAGTAAAGATAAAGCTTCTCTTAGAATTGAAATACAAAAACTTTACAAGAAAAAGCAGAAATTGGTTGTGAAAAAACAGAAAACCGATGAAAAAAGGGGAAAAGGGGATTACACGAAAACCTTATTTCAGTCACGAAAGTACATAAAAATGACGAAACAAATGGAAACAATGTGTACTTACCTATAAAAACACTAAAGCCGTGTGAATACTGGGGCCTCGATGGCACGGAGAGGATTTGCACGCGGTGCCAGATATAGGCAGACTGTCGGGTCCCGACGCCGCGATGCTTGTGCCTCTCCTACTATTAGCTAGTTTTTTTTTAGGTAGGGGAGCGGAGCGCCGCCCTTGTCTCATTTCGGAGAAATTCAAAGTTGAAATTTCCACTGTTCCTTCACACGGAGGGTTAATATTTTATGTTGCTTATGTTATCTTCATTAACAAATAAAAGTGATGGTTCATTCATAACTAATTAAAAAACTTTGGTCGATTAAAAATTACTTCCAAATAAAAATTTGTTTTGCAGTATTATTTTAAATATGCCGCGCAAGCTTACGTCATTGGATACGTGGAACGATGCGGGGTTGCCATATGTCTTCCTATAATAGGGGACAAATATTTTTTACGGAAAATGATTCTGTTTAAATTTCAATGCAGACCCTGCAGTGTTAAAAGTTGTAATCTCAAAACCCATTATCAGCCAATCTAAATAGTCGACTGATATGAAATATCTGGTTAAAATTTGAACAAAATCTATAAAGATCAAGAGCGCACGCTTGTACTGCCTTAATCTGCAAAAGCACGATGCCCAACATAAGGACACCAGGACCGGATATTTCTTTAAAATTTATGTTGACTCGTAATGCACGCTACTCTATGGACAAAATGAAGCACCGCATTGCCACTTACCTATGCATTGTCTTTTGCGTACTTCATTCTGTCTAGGGGTATATATTTGTACATTAAATATAGAGACAGAATTACCTTCATGACGTATGCATTATCGGCACTGTGAACTAATTGGTGCTAAATAAATGACGACGAAAACGAACAGTGAGTACCATGCAGGAATTGCCAGTGTTCCTTTGACAGGAGCGGCATGTAGCTTCGATGTATAAGGGCGAGAAGGGAGGCAAACAAAAGGCTCGAACAACGAAAACAAAGCTCACCGACACCAATGCGATCGGCTCCTGAATAGCACTGTATTTGGAGTTTCTTTCTCTCTCTCTGATTCGGGGAGGTCAGGCAGAAGCTTCCAATCAGTTATAAAGTGAATTGAAAGGGACGGACTGAGCCACGCTTTCTATTAAACTGCGGGATGGACATGCTCTGGGCTACGTTCCTTCATGACAACGTCGATTGATGGATAATCAATTTTCTATCAAAATGTCTCACAAAGGTAGTCATATTCCAAAAAAGATGAGGAAAAGTTTTCGTTCCTGTAGTTTTTTTTATATACGTCGAAATACAAGAGCTTTTTGGCAAAATTACGATTTTTCAAATGGCCATAGTGCGACTTCTGAACGATCGGTCGACATTTATTTGTAGTGTTCCAAATAGGCTTTTTAAAGATGCGGTGAATGGCGTCGCCCCCATTCCTATAGCTCGATTGCTTCTGCAAGAAGAAGTCTCCAATATCGAGAGAAACAGTGCCGAGGGCGAAACCCAATGATCGGAATTTGGAGCCCTCAGCCGATTCGAGAAAACCCGTGCTTTGGTGATTCGACCGCCATTTTAAAGCTTGATCGATTGCGGACAAAGTGAGACAAAGCGGGATTTTCCACTTCAGATGGAGAGAGCGATAGGCTACAGCCGAAAATCCAAGCTGATCCTATGAGAAAAAATCAAGCAATTTAGATTCTTCGTTCTAGGATTTCCGTTTCGTGATTGAAATATTCTCCTCGCCTCAAATCTCCTTGGTCGTATCGATTAATGATATCCAAGAATTAACTGTCCTGCCACATCAACTGTCAATGCAAAACAGAGAAAGACGGAGAAAATCACAACGTGACGGCCAGATTTTCGATATTTTTGTTCATTTTTACATTTCACCGAAGCTCATGCGGTTCAAAGAAAGGAATATAGAAATACGAGAGAAAAAGAGTTCTGAATTTTGCAAGTCAATTTAAAAAATCCCAAATTCATGCAGCTTCACGTGAATCGTCCCGAGTTTTGCGATCTTATATGCACTGGTCCAACGTTCCCTTCAGTTGTTCTCGTTATGTCCATATGTGCCATTATATGTTTATGGCATTTAATGTTCTCGCCTACTACACACATAACTGATAACTTCCCCGTCGTTATCATCGCGCCGTGAATGGAGCATGTGCAGAAAGAATTTGAATGGCACCAATAGGAAAATTGTGAACTAGCACGGGAGGGGGGGGGGGGAGAAAGAGAGAGAGAGAGAGAGAGAGGGAGCGAATGGTAGACAGATAAATGTCACGTATAGAGTCTCGGCCTGTCCAGTGATATATTCTACGGTTGCGTACTATTTCTATTTCTGCGTACTATTTGTAATTTCTAGATATACGAAATACATACGCATCTCGTGCACTTGTTATATACATAAAATACATACATATATAAATTCAAAAAGTGATAAAAACTTGATGAACAGTGCGACGGCTCATCAACTTTTTGCTATATCTATAAAATGCGATGGTAAAACATACGAGGAATACCTCATCTCTTCAACTATGTTTGCCAAAACGGTCTGGCGGTAAGTAAACAGAAGAGCAATAGCCCAGTACAAGAGACGAAAACCCAGCACTTTTCAGCGTAGAATATGAATTTTTAACTGAAGATAGATGGTTGCATACTGAAAGTAACCCCAATAAAATGTTGCCTCTCAACTCACCCCAAAGAAATAGGGGTTGAAAACTTAAAAATCGCCGTATCTCGATAATTAATAGCCCGATCAAAAAAGGTTTCAAACAAAAGCTGTTTCGAATAATAAAATCTGTGTAAAGTTATTCGATGTCCAATCCTCTATCTGTGAAAATAGCGGCACAAAAACACGAGAGCTCCACTGACCCAGACAAGGACGCAGCGATATGTCTACTCCGCTCGTATACGCATCAACGCCGAGTTTTCGAATCGTTTTTGTGCGGCTATTTTCCAAGATAGGGGGGTGGACGTCAGATAACTTTATACGAATTTTATTATTCCAAACAGCTTTTGAGAGGCAACATTTTATTGGGGTTACTTTCAATATGCAACCATCTACCTTTAGTAAAAAATTCATATTCTACGCCAAAAAGTGCTGTGTTTCGTCTCTTTTACTGGACTGTAAAGGGTAAAATCAAACGGCTAAAAAGAGAGTAAGAAGGGTAAAATCGAAAGGTTGGAAAGACTAAAAAGGGCAAAACGAAAGAAAATTAAAATTCAATATTGAATACAGACCTCTGGCATCTGTGTTTATACAGCTCAATCAAGTTAGTACGAAAATTGAGGATATGTAGTATCTTTCTAGGCTGGTTATACGGAATATCATCAGTATCCAAGAAAATTTCGATGTAATAACGATAATTATTCACAGCTGGTATCCAAGTTTTTAAGGAAGTGTCAAAAGGGAACTGCGTTGCATCTTTAACTTCAATAGCCGCAGCTTAACATTAATAACTCTGCAAGAGATGTTAACTGCGTCTGAATTCACGATTTTTGATGACAGACTGCCCCGGATTGCTTAAAACATAGTTTTTTTTCTTCTAAAACGGTGCCGCGGAACGTATAGAAAGTTTGAAGCTGAACTTTTATACCACGTATCTACATCCAAAACGACTCACAGGAAAAGTCGCGAGGTGTCCCCCTCCGATTTCGAAGAAATTTGGCATGTTTATAGAATGGGTAAAAACAGGCGATACGTACTTTTTATATCGGCGGAAGCCGATTTTTAAGGGGAAACGCACCCTTGAAAATGGGGTTGTCTTTCGTTTTGCGGCGATAATTTTTTAACTGAACGGGATACAAAAAAAATTTCAAATTGCAAGAAGATTTTATTTTCTGAGTACTATATATTGGAGATGAGAGCGGCGCAGATAAGGATAAATTTCATATTGTTTATTGCAAAAATGCATTTTTTTCACGCGTATCTTCAAGAACTTTTATCCGATTGGGATGTAAATTTTCATACGTGTAGAGGATGGAAAAGTAGCGGGTACGTGTTCTTTGTTTTTCCGATATTTTGCAATTAAGGGGTTGAACTGCCCTTTGATTTTTTAGCCGAGAGCATTGCATAATCAGCTAGCGTTTTGCGATTCCGGTTTAGATTTATGTCAATATAAGCTCGACCTATGACGCGATTGCATATTTGTGTGAATTGCGCTCGCTCCGTCGCCTTCCTCTCACGAGGAAAACGCTTAAGGTCCTCGCCTTCCGACATGGACAAAAATGTGTAAAGTTGGAGTGAGTTACAATGAAAGTACAATGGGACAAAATATTCGATACGAATTTTCTCGTTTTCGCAGAACGCCACTTTTAAGGGGTAAAACGCATGCCAAAGGATCATGCCAGCGAAAGTCTACACAGTTGATTGTGAATGATATCGAAACGTATAACATTGTTTAGACAAATTTCAAAAATGACGAAAAAACACTTCTTAATTTAAAAAAAAATAATTTTTAAAATAATTCGGCGACTTATTGAAAATTTTGAAATTTTTAAAACTTCCATAACCGAATTATTTCGACGATGTTCAGATTTTCGGAGTTTTGGTCTTTCGTGTAAAATTATTTCAGAGTTTTGAGCGTTCTGATCATTCAAAGTTCGGAGTTCCAGCCCGGCTCCATCCTGGATTTCTGAATATTAAAATTCGGAATTTTTAACCGTCGGAGCATTTGAAGTTCGGAATTTAAACCCGGCCTCCGTAACCACTTTCGTACCACGCATATCGTTTAATAATCATCTATAAATGCCCGCCCCTCCTTAAAAAAGACTTCATAAATCATCGAAAGCATCAAGTTGAAGTGAGAATGCATTATCAATTTCGCGAAAATCTTGACTATTTTTTACTACCCTCGTGTACAAGATATTCTTCAAATTTGGCAACATACAAATAGCCTATTACGAAAGAAATTCTTCCATTTTTCAAAGCATACATTTCATTGTCGTCGCGAAACAGATTCATCGTATTTCTCGGACTATTTCGATTTGGAAGGATGAGATGAGATAGTAAGGTGAAAACTATTCGATTTATTTCAAAGTCACTGAACTGTCCCGTCACTCGTAACCGCTAGTTCCCCGCAGAAATATCACTACGGCAACAAACGTAATTTAACTTTTAATGTAACGTTATCGAGTGATCAAATATCTAAGCTCTGTTTGTTTCTCATGCAGATATAATCTTCAACTTTAGAACGACTTACGTAAGTCGAAGGGGCAAGCTAGTGATCAAGGGGAAAAGCATAGCCCTCAACTACGTTAAGACGTGGTTCTTGGTGGATTTACTCGCTGCTCTGCCATTCGATCTTCTGTATGCGTCGGACGTTTATAGTGGCGAGGTTAGTGATTCTACATAAAGAATTTATATGCACACACAAATACTCAATTCAATTTACATATCTCCAATCAATTTATCCATACACGTGAACCCCAAAATGTGAAAGCACTCAAACACTGCGGGCTGTCAAAAACTTCGTCTGCTATAGAAAATTAATAAAATAATTTTAAGAAATATGCAAAAACACCCTACCCTAATATCAATGCAAATCTTAACTGCAAAATAGATATGGGCGTGCGTATAATCTATTGTCAATTCGTGGAAATCTAGGATCGAAATGAGAACAAATTCTATAAAGGAGATCGAAAAAAAGCCCAGCTTGTGAGAGAATAGGAGTTCATTTGCTGGTTGTCTATATCCGAATCCGGTAATATTGAGCTTGAAGACGCGATACGATTGCATGAATATCGTGATACATAGATGAGAGGCACCCTGTTTGTCGACTTTTCCTCATTCAATTGAAATAAATATAAGATAAAATGGGCTACTGCACGGACCAATCACAGCAGTTTATACACCCTCCTCTGTAAAAACTTGAATACTCGTTCTAGTTACATATGGCATATTCCACGCTATTTTACCTAGCCCGTGGCCCCGACCATTTTTTAATTTTCCTTTTTTTTTTGTAAAATTGTACCCCATGAAAGCAGTATTCAGACCAATTTTTAGATTTTTATCTCTTCTCTTTAAGGACTTATATTTTTTTTAAATGTTGATTTCGTAAGTTTTGGAAACTTTTAAACGCTGATAGCTCCGGAACTGATTGAGACATCGACAAATGTCGATACAAAACTTTTTTTTATTTTAAAGCATACTTTCGTCAAAAAATATGAAAAAAATACCAATTATCAATGTCAAGGTTTTTTTGCTTCTAAAGTGAAAATTATATATTTTTGAAAATGATTGTCTTTTTTATTTATTTTTTCACAAAATTCTCTAAAATAGAGTGACCCATTTTATGATTTTTAAGACTAGTCTCATCGTGGGCCCATTTTTCCTTCTATTTTTTCGAATTAATCATATTTATTGAGTATTGTTTTATCATTTTAATCTCCAATAATGCTATTAATGCTTTTGTGATTTCCAATTCGGCTTCGACAGGCCTGAGATGGTTTAAGAGGAGATCGTTAAGGATTCGGCTTCGGTCCGAGATGAGATGAGATGAGGTCTGAGATGGTTTATTTTTAATTTATGCTGAATATAATAAATGAAAATAATTTTTTATTAAAAATTATTTTTTATAAGTCGAGTTATAGCATAAGTAAAAAATAAACCATTTCAGGCCTATCGAAGCCGAATTGGAAATCACAAAAATAATGAATAGCATTATTGGAGATAAAAATGATAAAAACTTCTCACTTTTTTAAAATTAATCCGCGAAAAAATAGAAGGAAAAATGGGCCCACGAAGAGACTAGTCTTAAAAATCATAGAATGGGCCACTCTATTTTAGAGAATTTTTTAAAATAAATTTAAAAAGGTTAACGTGCGGTTAACATAACTAAAGTAAAACATGGTTTTTACTTTAGAAGCCACAAAAAAGTTGACCTTGATAATTGTTAATTTTTTTCATATTTTTTTAACAAACGTATGCTTCGAAATGAAGAAAAGTTATATATCGACATTTGCCGATATCTCAATTAGTTCCGGAGTTATGAGCGTTTAAACATTTCCAAAACTTCCGAAATCGACACTTTTAGGAAAATTATAACTCCTAAAAGAGAAGAGATAAAAATCTAAAAATAGGTGTGGATATTCCTTTCATGGATCACAATTTGACCAAAAAAAATCAGGATAATAAAAAATGGTTGGGGTCACGGGCTATGTGAAATGGCGTGGAATGTCCTCTATATATATATATATACACACAATCGCAATCATTACCATTGTTTAACCCAGGAAACTTCCATCAAGCTTTTTAATCAACCGTCAAGTATGTCATCTCGACCTATACCCATCGTAATAAAATCATTAAATATCGTTACTATGAATCCATAATTATTATTCAGGATCATTAGAAAATAACAGTAAATAATGCTTGCAATTTCGAAATCATTCAAAGGAAAAAAAATACGGTAGCAAAAACAATATCATATCACTAAAAGGAATAGCATGACCAATAAACAATCAACGAATGCTGTTGCGTTACCGAGAAAGGATATTCACTAAATAAACGTCGATTTATCATAAAATAAAAAAATCGGGCCATTTTTGTCAGGAATCCGGCCACAGTCACATTCATCTGGTTAAACTGACGAGGTTACTGAGACTGGCCAGGCTGTTACAAAAAATGGACAGGTATTCGCAGTACAGCGCAATGATTCTGACCTTACTGATGCTCTCCTTCACCCTCGTCGCTCATTGGCTCGCGTGCATATGGTACGTGATTGCCGAAAAGGAAAGACTTCGTAACGACAAAGAATGGGATCTTGGTAAGAGATTTTTTATACTTAAATAGTAATAATAACGATAAAAAAAATAATAAATCATAAGATCGCAAAAATAGCACACGGTGGCAATGGGAATTGTATTAGTAAAATGTTGCAATATCACTACTGTATTTTCAGAAATCCTAATACTGAAGATATATATATTTTATATTAGGATTCGTGAGTCCATGAAAAATGTAAAGACATCATCTTTTAAATTGCGATAAATGAATAGATCTCTATTGCCAGAGGAATTTTTCAGTCTCTGGAAAATCCTTTAGTATAAATGTGAATACTGTGAATATGTCTTCAAAATTATATTTGTCCGGGATATTTGTCGAAAACACTGCATTTCAAGGAAAATGCTAATTCGAAGGGGTGCAAGGTTTAAAAAATGAGGTGGATGATACTGTAGTGGTTTAATATCTTGAGAGTCCGATACGCAAAAAAAGTTGAAAGCATAAAAAAAAGATTCCCACCAAACATCATTCGAACGTGCGTACATTAAATATCATTGGTTTTTAAATCGATAGCTAATTATAGGCAGGTTAATAAAACTCCTAAATAAAGTGTATCGAAGGATTCTAATTTTATCTCGGGTCGACACACCGAGGATTAACGTAGTGAAGTGGATTGACGAAATCTAATATACATTTGTAGGGCTTTCCCTGTCAAAATTGGACACTCAATAATTTCTCAACATTTTCAAATTTATACGGTAAATTCATAAAGTGTATAAATAATAAAATAATGCAATATATAGTATAACAGATTATACTTGTTTAATTATGCGAGCTGAATTACATGATTGTATAAAAGATATACTCTTTACATAGCGATATATAAACTGTACAAAATTAAAGTAATCGTTCGTACAACCTTTACGCTCTTATCGAACTCATTAAAAAAGAATGTCAGTTAGCCGCATATACGGACTTCGCGCTCTGTTTTAATTATTCCGGAAAATTATTTGGTCGGTAATTACCTTCATTCAATTTGCCGATATCCCTTCGAGGTCACGTAAAATATTACGCCATACGCCCGTGATAATATCGACAATCCTTCAAATACGTAACAGGGTGGATTCATACACTCGCCGATCGTTTGAAAATCCCTGTACAAAACGTGACTCACACCGAGAGCTACATAACCGCGTTGTACTTTACGTGCAGCAGTCTAACTTCCGTGGGTTTTGGCAACGTCTCCGCGAACACAACTCCGGAAAAAATTTTCTCGATATGCACTATGCTCATCGGTGGTGAGTAATATCTTCATGATCTGTATATGGTTTGCCATGAATTAAAAAAAATAATCCAATAACGGATAACGCTGCAAATCCCATATTTACAGAAAATTGACTATAAAAATGATCACTTACTTCTTAATGTTGTAATCATAATTATGGTCGTAATATCAAGAATATAGACTGAAAAAACGACTTGAACTGACTAACTTCGCATTGTGGAATGCGAAAGAATGAGTTCCTTAAAAATGGAGTATTAAATTATTGTAAGAATTATTCATTTCATCGAACTAACGAAAACTTCGATTAATGAAATATTTTAGTGTTTTATCGTAACATTTCGTTAGTCACTTGTGAATGAACAATTTCGTTCTCCCAAATGAGTTTGTTTTCTTTGTATCATATTGCTAAACGCACTGAAACGAAAATGTTTCCCTCGGCGATTGCAGCTCTGATGCACGCTGTCGTTTTCGGTAACGTGACCGCGATAATTCAGCGAATGTATTCACGGAAATCCCTCTACCAAACGAAATGGCGCGATCTCAAAGATTTCCTCAAACTGCATCAAATACCCGACAAATTGAAGCAGAGAATGCAGGATTACTTTCAGACAACGTGGTCATTGAATCATGGAATTGATATACACGAGGTACGACAGGCATGTATATACATTTGTCTTAAAAGCAAATTTCAATCCCGCCGTTATAACAACCTTCTTACATCCCAACAAAAACACATTCGTACCAACGAACATATGCAAATTACACACGTAACTATTTAAAAAAATCGGACGAGTTAATCCAATTCCAAATGACCACATTCATTAAAATCTGTGTTCAAAACATCGCGACACAACATCCTGATAGCTCGCGGAATACATTATCGAGGAATAGCGCCGCTGTGATTTCACATTAAGTTAAATGGCAATATGCTTACGATCGTAGACTCTCAAGGAGTTCCCCGAGGAGCTGAGGGGCGACGTCTCGATGCACCTGCATCGCGAGATCCTCAGCTTGCCAATATTCGAAACATCGTCGCAGGGTTGTCTCAAATTACTGTCTCTACATATACGTAGTAATTTTTGTGCCCCGGAGGAATATCTTATACGAAAGGGTGATGCTCTTTCCTACATCTTTTATCTCTGTAACGGCTCCATGGAGGTCGAGCAAAACAATATGGTTGTCGCAATATTGGGTAATGTATATATCTATATTATAAAACCGTAAGCTTTGTCTGTAATTCTTTTATTTCCACAAAATTTCTATACGGATCGTTTATATTAACTAACGCAGGTAGAAAAATTTGATCATGAACAAAATTGTCATGTCTGTACATTTGTGCGTTCATAACTCGAGAACTACTGAATCGATTTATCTGTCACAGAAACACAGCTTTGAGTGTCGAATATGATTCTGCTTGAGAATTAGGATGTGTACTTAACCCTATGTTGACACGCAGGGTCATTTGACCTGGATGAAATTTTAATAAAGTGCTGACTTTTCCAAAGTTGAACATTTTCTATCATTTTTTTAAACGATTTAATTTAGTATTTTCCGAATTTTAATTTTGCAGAAATATTATGAGGTGTTTAAGGGGCTATACCAGTGTGAACGCTGAAAATATGGGTCATTTTCGGGAATTATTTGAAAGAAAAGTACTCAATTAAATGTTTCGGAAAATTAAAAATATATTTCGCTATATTTGACCTATATTGCATATTTTTTTCATAGAAAAATATTGAGACCCAAGCGACTTATACGCTATCTTCGGAGGCGCAAAAAAAAAGTTCCTCCACTGCCGACATGGTTCCGGCCGATTGAGTAGCTGAAACCGAAAAAGGAAAAAATATCGTTAAACTGGAAGGTATTTCCTGTACAATGACGTAGGATTTTTTAAAAATATCAAAATCTAACAAAATGGCGTAGTTATGAGGAAAATCTGTTTTCTTGCCAATAAAATGATCATTTTTTTCAATGCCGAACCGTAAATTTTCAGCCAATCAAAAATATCCTATGTCATTGTAGAGTAAATATATTCAAGAGTACTCAGTTTAAATTTCAAGTCAATCGGATAATCGCTCTTTGTTACAATATCAGTAAATTTGAAAAATCTCATTTCGAGAAAAACGCGTCTCAATATTTAACTATCGATTTTTGCAAGATAAAATGATATTGATATAAATTATATAAATGATAAACTTATTCTTGAAAGCGCAAAAATTACGGGATCACTTTTTTTCTACGAAAAATAGCCCTTTTCAAACGGCTGTAACTTAGTGAAAAAAGATCGGAAAAAAAATACAAAAGAATTTTGTAGCATGAACCTTTGACTATAATAATCTGATGATAAAAAAATGTATCGTCTTTTTTAAATAAAGATATGTGATGCTAAACAAAACAAAACATAAAATCAATAAATTTACTCAAGTTCGACAAGGTGCACGGGGAACAGAATTTTTTTTTTTCAAAAATCTGTTCCGACCATTAAAAAGCTTGTACCTTCCCCTATAATTTTCTTTTACAAACCTCTGTGCGATTTTTTTAGCCAAGTTATCGCAGCTTAATGAAAAAATGCATTTTTCCACTTTAACCTGTCATAACTCTGGTCCAAATCATCGCACAGCATCCAGACTAAGATCGTTGGAAAGCTTGCATTCCCCCGTACCAAACTGTTTACTTTGCATATTTTTTTTTAATTGTTTTTCACCATGATAAAACTTATTGTTTAAAAGTGTGTAAAATGCCCGTTTGTACACTTTTTTGTATATCATGTAATAACATTATAACAAATGCAGGGGCACCAAAGGTTTTTGCTTTTTTTTAGTTAAGGGTATGTAGAAATACTCCACCAAATTTCAGATCGCTGCCTTTATTCTTTATTTGGGTTGCAACCCCGTTTATTTCGAGAAAATCGACGGTTCGTCAATTTTCACGAAAATCGAGATTTCTCGATTTTCAAACAGAAAATTAGAAAATCACGAAATTTTGTGTTCAAGGGTTTTCGAGGTCGCTCATTACGAATCTGAGGTTGAAATTGAAATATAAAAAATGACGGATGGAAATGCAAAAATTACTCGAAATCGGATGAAATGCTTTGTTCGGGGGTTTTCGAGGTCGCTCATTACGAATCTGAGGTTAAAATTGAAAAATAAAAAATGGCGGATCGAAATGCAAAAATTACTCGGAATCGGATGAAACGCTGTGTTCGGGGGCTTCCGAGGTCGCTTATTGCGGATCTGAGGTTGAAATAAAGGATCGCAAATTCGAATTGAATCAAATTTTGCATTTCGGTTCGCCATATTGGACCCGTTATTTTTTTTTAATTATTTGGCTTGAGATACGTAATTAACGACCTCAAAACCCGCAGAATACCGAGGGCCATACGATCTCATTTAATTTTTGCATTTCGATCTGCCATATCGGAGCCGTCATTTTTTATTTTTCAATTTTAACCTCAGATTCGTAATGAGCCAGCTCGAAAACCCCCGAACACAGCGTTTTATCCGATTTCGAGTAATTTTTGCATTTCGATCCGCCATTTTTTATTTTTCAATTTCAACCTCAGATTCGTAATGAGCGACCTCGAAAACCCGTGAACACAAAATTTCGTGATTTTCTAATTTTCTGTTTGAAAATCGAGAAATTTCACTCCACGCTGGTACTTGAGAAATCTCGATTTTCGTGAAAATTGATGGATCTTCGATTTTCCCGAAATAAACGGCGTTGCAACCCAAATAAAGAATAATGGCAGCGATCTGAAGTTTCGTGGAGTATTTCTACATACCTTTTACTCAAAAAAAGGATCATTTTGACCCGGACGAATTTGAAATAGAATGCTCACATTCCCAAAATTGAAAGTTTTCAACATTTTTTTACGACGATTTAATTTTATATTTTCCGAATTTTAATTATGCAGACATATTATGAAATGTTTGAAGAGTGGATGAGTAATGGCAGGTGGATAAAGTACGATCTGGATTAAATTGACCCAGTTCGTCAGAATCGTGGTCAAATATTAGGTGTACAACTTAGTTCGGTCCGTTTTCAAAAGATGGCTCTAGGTGCTATAAATGGTTGACGGCAACAGCTGATTTTTGCTGTATCGTAAAGTATCAACATCTCTTAACCAAATATCGTTTACAGACCTTTGAGTTTTGCGCATCAAGCCTCATTTTTGCTGCGGTCAAAATGTCGAATTTCGTCCCAAATAAGCACCATTTGCAGGAATAGTAGAGGAACTAGAGCGGTTCTAACGCAGGGATCTCAGGAGGGAGCGGGGCGGGGAAGTCGAGCGCGGGGAAGCCGGGTTATGCACGGTGGAGGGGGGGGGGGGATCCTGCATGCGGCAGTCGAGTACGGGGTTGCGGCGGAGGGAAAGGGGAGGGGGTGGTGTTAGAGAGTGGGGAGGCGAGTTTTCGGTGACGATATGTCTTCCAGGCGATAGCTGGACCCGCGGGCGAGAGGGGGAATCCGCTGTCGACTCTGTGGGGGAGGGGGCATCAAAGAGTCGCGGGTCCTTGAAAACCCATAAAATCTAATAATTTATTATCGACATTAAAGACGTAAGCGGAGCATTTTTGTCTAGGCTATTCACAGGAGTTTATGTATGTAAAAAAAAAACAACTTAGACAAATGGGTGTGTGTGTGTGTGTGTGGGTGTGTGCGTGCGTGCGTGCGTGTGTTTGTGTGTGTGTGTGTGTGTGTTTTTTTTTTAAAGAGGTTTAGCGGGAAAATGCCTCCGCACCGTAGCAAATAATTGCCGTGTGTCGGGCTTGCACCGACTAAAAACCCCCATTCCTCTGTGGCCTTACAAATTCTCCCGCGGGACGACCGCTAGGTATTTCATCGCGGGAGAGGCCTTAGCCGTAGCTCTTCCTGCAGTGTTGTCAGACGACCTTACATCCCCCGTTCCACTTTAGATGTTATGAGTGGTTTAGGGGTTCGTGTCGCTGATTTAATCTATGACTGCCTGGTCTTCCGGCGTCGTCTTCTTCCTCGCACGTTCTGCACGTCGCAACTCCTTCATCACTGCGGCAGCATAAGCCGATACCGCTGTCCATGCGTCTGCTGACTTCAGCATCAACTTAACCAGGTTATCCGGGGTGATGCGTGTCTCCAGCTGATCCTCGACTATCGCGCGGGAGGCACTAAAACGTGGGCATTGGAACAATGCATGTTCAGCGTTCTCCTCGACTGCTACACATGCTGGGCAGTCCGGGGAATCTTCATAATTAAACTTATAGAGATAAGCCCGAAAACAGCCGTGTCCTGAGATTACTTGAGTGAGATAATAGTTGAGCTCCCCGTGTAGACGGTTCACCCATATCTCCACCTTCAGGATTAGTCGATGTGTCCACCTTCCCTTGGGAGAAGCATCCCACATCGTCTGCCACTGGTTGAGACTGGTTGCTCTCGCTTCTGTCCTTGCATAACTGGGGTTTCTAGCTCCCTTCTGCTGGTACATCGATCTACGCTCCTCGGCAAGCACCTCAATGGGCAGCATTCCCGCGATAACGTTGATAGCTTCCTCGGAGACAGTGCGAAACGCACAGGCTACCCTCAAGGCACTGACGCGAAACGTTGCTGCAGCCTTCCTGCGGTACTCCTGGATTTTCAGTGCATTAGCCCATATGGGTATGCCATAGGTGAGCACTGAGGTCGTCACTGATGACAGCAGTTTCCTCCTCTTCTGTCTGGGGCCACCAACATTAGGCAGAGTCGCGCCAGTGTGGTAGCCACCCCAGCGGCCTTTCTGCTGATCTGCTCGGTTTGCTCTTTGAAGTTCAGCCTCGCGTCGAGAATCACACCCAGGTACCGAAGGAACGGTTGGGATGTGATTTCGGAGTTTCCAACCCTGAGCGTCACCGTTTCCATCACCTTCCTGCTGGACACGAGGAGTACTTCTGTTTTGTGGGCTGCAAGATGCAGTCCAACAGAAGACATCCATTTCTTTATCTTGGCGAAAGCTTCGCCGAAGAGTACGGTGATTTGCTCCAGGAATTTGGCGATGACAATCAGCGCCGCGTCATCTGCGAACGCTACGATGGACACTCCTTTCGGCAATTTTAATAGCAGCAGATCATTGTACATGATGATCCACAGAAGCGGTCCAAGTACAGAGCCCTGAGGAACTCCTCCAGTCACCCTATACGTCTTTGGTCCATCCTCTGTGTCGTACATGAGCCACCTATTACATAGGTAACTCGCCACTATTCTCCGTAGGTACCATGGTACACCTAATGTTTTTAGGGCATCCATGATACACTTCCATATCGCCGAGTTGAAAGCGTTTTTGACATCGAGAGCGACAACTGCGCAGTACTTCTTGGACCCTCTTGCCCATCGTTTCCCCGCAGTCGACTCCTGCGCCTGCTTCACCACTGTATTAATGGCATCCAGAGTAGAGCGCTCCTTTCTGAAGCCAAACAGGCCCTCCGCCAGTAGAGGGTCCACGACCTTCTCAATTCTGTTATAGATGATGCGCTCGAAGATCTTTCCCGCGGTATCCAGCATACAGAGCGGACGATAGGATGAAGGTTCGTCCGGTGGCTTTTTCCCTTTCGGGAGGAGCACTAGCTTCTGCCACTTCCACTTGTCCAGGAAGATTCCTTCCTTGAGACACGCATTGTACATGCCCAGGAATATTGCCGGTGCCAACTTGATCGCTGCCTTGAGTGCGATGTTGGGTATCCCATCCATGCCGGGGGCTTTATTGTTGCCCACCCTGGCAATCGCCGTAAGAAGCTCTTCTTCAGTAATGGCTGGGATGTCTTCATCGACGTCCTCTTCGAGCTGATAGTCCTCCTCGGGTTGCTCAGGGAACAGATGTGAAACAATCTTTTCCAGGAGAGCTGCGTCCACAGGCGATGGCATTGGCTGCCTTTTCAGCCGAGTCATTACTACTTTGTACGGCCTGCCCCAGGGAGCATCTTCCACCTCGCTGAGCAGTTCGCCCCAGCTTTCAGCTTTACTCTGCTTGATAGCCTTTTTAAGCTTCAAGCGCGCCTTCCTATGCTGTTCTTCCAAATCGGGGAACGAGCGTTTGCCTCGAGCTCGTTGCGCTAGGCGGCGAGTTCGATGACACTGCCTTCGGAGGCCGGCAATTTGTTCGCTCCACCAGTGTACCGCGGGTCGGAAGTCGACATTACCTTTCCGTGGCATTGTGGCATCGCATGCTTCGGTGACCCTCTGCATGACCACCTCGACCTTCTCGGTTGCACTTTCCGCTGCGAGGGGGCTGGTGTCAAAAGTTTCACGAAACAAGTCCGCGTCAAACATTTTCGCTTTCCAGCCCTTCCCGTTTGTCTTCGGTGCCTTCGCTGTTTTGCTCACCGCGAATCTCCCAGAGAATCGCTTGATGATCACTGTGAGTGTAGATATCACTGACTACCCAGTGGCACTGGTTTCCTCTTGCCAGGCTACTATTCACAAAAGTGAGGTCCACTATAGAGGAGGCTTCACCTTTAACAAAAGTGGGCTTTGTACCTGCATTAAGTAGTACTACATCCAATAAGGACATAGCCTCAAGCAGAGCTTGGCCCTTCCTGTTCGTCACTTTACTACCCCATTCCACAGCCCACGCGTTGTAATCTCCGGCTATGGCTACCGGGAAGCGTTGTTTAGCGTCTGAGACTAAGTTGTCGAGAAAATTCTCAAACTCATAAGTCGTCAGACTAGGCGGTGCGTAACAACTGTAGAAATGAACTCCTTTGACTTTTATTCTCACAAAACCAGTTTCCGTCCGACTCGCAAGATCCTGAAATGGAAGTTTTCCGCAGGACCAAATTGCGGCCTTCCCACTTGCGTCAGATTCCCAAGGTTGCGTGTCTAGATATCTATATGGTTCCGAGAGTATCGCCAAGTCAGGCTTCAGCTCGCGCACAGTCTGCATGAGCAGGTCCTGTGCTGCTTCACAATGGTTGAGGTTCAGCTGGAGTACTCTCATTTGCATCGTTTGTGGAGTGCCTGGAGAGCCTGGAGAGCCCGCGTATACGCTGGACACCGGCTGCTACCTGCGATGTGGGCTGTGGGTGCCCCATCTCCCGCTTCTGCACATATGACACACTTTGCACTTGCTGTGCATTCGGCAACTTCGTGGCCAGTGTTACCGCACTTGATGCAGTCTTTAGTCCGGTCAACGTTGCTCTTGCAGTTCCGTGATAAGTGTCCAAATTTCCAGCACTTGAAACACTTTAGTGGTCTCACCACCTCTCGGATTCTGCAATTACACCAGCCGACTCGGATGATTCCTGTATCCAGAAGTTTCCGGGCACCAGGCACCATGAGTCGTATTACCGCGGTCTGAGTTCCTCCTTATGTTTTACGCAGAGACTTAAGAGAGTATTCCGTGACTGAATAGTCCGGTCCCAAGACTCTCTGCAGGGCCGCCGATATCTCCTCCTTCGTTGCGTCCTCTTCCAGGTCCTTGATCTCCAGATCAACTTCCTGGACTTTACTCTGGATGTGTGTGTGTGTGTGCGTGCGTGCGTGCGTGCGTGCGTGCGTGCGTGCGTGCGTGCGTGCGTGCGTGCGTGTGTGTGTGTGTGTGTGTGTGTGTGTGTGTGTGTGTGTGTGTGTGTGTGTGTGTGTGTGTGTGTGTGTGTGTGTGTGTGTGTGTGTGACGGACGCTCATGCCCGAGACACTGTTACACACCGCAACGTTTCAACCACCTCGTCCGAAAGTCTCAAATTTTACGACCCTTTTTTTCTTACGTCGAGCGCCAGGGACCGCCATACCCTATCGCTTCGCATGTGCAACTCGAGCCTCATCATTCCATAGGCCCACACTTGAAAACCCATAAAATTTTACGACAGCATGCGACGAAGACAGTGATCCGGGGGAAAAAATGCATTTCCATTTTACAGGGCTTTAGTTTTGTATCTGTGAATGATAATATATACAGAAAGTGCAACGTCAAACCTTAATGCCGACACTTGAGATCATGCAGGTCTGGACAAGTTAGCCCCATGGTTAAGGATTTTTTCTCCGTTAACACCACTCTCCAAGCTATTAGAATTTTTTTTATTGCTCCGCTATTCAAAGCATATATGATAACAGGGTGTTTATTTTGAAAAACTATAAGCTTTCGGAGATCTATGGATAAAGACCTTTTTTAGGCTTCGACCGTGGACCACTTGAGCGCCGCTGGAGAGCCCATGAATTTTTTTTCACTACACGCATCTCGACTGAGATGCTCTTTTATTTTTTCCGGCAATCCAATGCGATATTAGAAATTCTCGTGGGTTGGTGATATTTTCCGAGATGGTAGGGAAAGACGAAAAACGTCTAAAGGGGAAAACCATTTTTAATGGTCTGCTGCGCTCAAAAGTGTTCGCACTTTGGATCGAGCAGTCAGTTAGTGAAAATAATCTCTTTTGGGAAGCCTCGTTTCATCAAATATGGAGGACAACGCGGAGAAATCAGAACAAATCTTGCACGACCAAGCCGCGCTCCTAAGTTCATTCGAAGATTTTGCTGTGTGGGAACAACGGTGCGTTGAGTTTATCGAAGAATTCGAAACGCAAAGCCGGATTAAGCGCCCGCGACTATCAATTGGACTTCAACAGCCATTGATAGCCCAAATAGCGCGGCTGGAAAGGTTGAGGAATTCTGTCCGTAATCATTTTATACACACGGGTGCAGGACACGGTCATCATGGGCTAATCTGGCGAGAGATTGACACATCCTTCAATCGTCGAATAGTGACCGGTTCCGTAATAAAATGCAACCACATCGAACCACGGCAATTTCTCAACGATGCTCGAGACCTAGTGCTTCAACATGTGCAAAATACTATCTGCAAACACAACAGTAGCAAAGTTAATGTTAATTCGCGAGTGGAGACAAACATGCTAATAAAAGTGTCAACACGCGAAACTGTGAACTCTTTAACACAAGCGATTTGAATGAGTGGTATGAACAGCGTGTTATTGAGCCCACTTTAACCTTACTCGACGAATTTCAAGAACGAGGCTGTAGTGGCTGGGCTTTGCGGAAAATACTTAACCTCACGATAAATGTAAATAAGTATACCCCGATGCGTGCCGGGTGCACTATATCACTGCCGCGGGAAATAATGATGAAGAGAGCTGTGATTAATGTCAAATCCAACGATAACGCATGTTTCGCGTGGGCAGTTGTCGCTGCTCTATACCCAGCCAAACGAGACAGTGCCCATCCGTCATCTTACCCACATTACTCAAGCGTACTGAATCTACAGGACATTCAATTCCCGGTAACCATACACCAAATAAAAAAATTTGAGCTGCAAAACAATTTATCCATCAACGTGTACACCACCACCACCGCCAAAAAGGACATCGTTCCAATACGCGTGACTCAAAATAAGAAGGAAAAGCACATCAATTTGATGTACATGCAAGATACTGAGGACCACAATGTGGGGTACTTCGTATGGATCAAGAATCTGTCGAGACTCGTGAGGGCACAACTAACCAAAATGGAGCATAAAAAATATATCTGTGATCGGTATGTAGTTACCATTATATATATATATATATATATATATATATATATATATATATATACATACATACAATATATATATGTAGGTAATTATATATGCTAGACGAATTAAACAAAAAACAATCTTTTTTTGCAAGTGTTTGCACTACTTCGGTTCCGAGGAAAAATTGCAATCGCACGAGGTCGATTGTGGGACGATAAACGACTGTGCAATTTGACTACCAAACGACACCAATAAGTGGCTCCAGTTCAGCAACTTTAGCCGAAAAGAGCGACATCCTTTCATCGTGTATGCTGATTTGGAGTGTGTGCTGGCAAAGACCGATGAGAAGACCCAAGCAAAAGATATGTATCAACACCATGAAGTGTTTAGTATCAGATATTACGTGCGTTGTTCGTATGACGATTCATTGTCTTCATATCACCCGCGTCGCAGTGCTGATTGTGTATCGTGGTTTGTCGAAGAACTAAAAAAATCTAGCATAGCGCATAAAAGAAATTTTCTGCGACAAAGTCCCAATGATTTATCTGACACCGAGCAAGTGGGCAAGTTTTCGCATAGCGACCCAATGTCATATATGCAGGAAACCATTCGCGCAAGACGATATACGCGTTCGAGATCATTGCCATCTGACTGGACGCTATAGAGGCCCTGCCCATTCTAATTGCAATGTAAACTACAAACAGTCATTCTTCATTCCAGTAGTTTTTCACAATTTATCGGGTTACGATGCACATTTTATCATCACGGAAGTAGCCACAGCGTTCGGAGGAAAGACCGATGTGCTTCCAATCACAAAAGAGAAATATATCTCCTTCACGAAGCATATTCAAACCACAGACGATTCTAAACAGAAAATCCAATTGCGCTTCATCGGTTCATACAAATTCCTCAATACCAGTCTCGACAAATTAGCCTCATTTTTGACCGAGGACAAACTCAACATTTTACGCATGCAATTTTCAACTCTATCGACGGACAATTCCAATTTGCTGACGCGAAAAGGGGTCTTCCCTTATGAGTATATTGAAAAGGTGAGCAGGTTGGATGACACTTGCTCACCACCACGTGACGCATTTTATAGTTCCCTGACAAATGCTACAGTATCGGAGAGCGAGGACGCACATGCGGAGAACGTTTGGGAGCGGTTCTCCATTCGAACGCTGGCTGACTATAGCGATTTGTACTTGAAGGCAGATGTCTTGTTATTAGCTGATATTTTCGAAAACTTTCGGAATACGTGCATTGAGAGCTATGGCCTAGATCCCGCGTATTACTACACATTGCCGGGGTATACCTGGGACGCAATGTTAAAACACTCGAATGTCAAGTGTGAATTACTAACTGACATCGACATGGTTTTATTCGTTGAGCGGGGTATACGCGGTAGTCTCAGTCAATGCTCAAACCGATATGCACACGCTAATAATAAGTACATGGAGTCGTTTGATCCATCGAAAGCATCATCATACTTGATGTATTTTGACGTCAACAATTTGTATGGATGGGCAATGTGTCAACCCTTGCCATATGCAGATTTTCGATGGGTCAACGACGTGTCCAAGTTTGATCCATTATCTATCGCACTAGATTCACCTACAGGCTACATACTTGAGGTCGACTTGGAATATCCGCAATCTCTACATGATGCGCACAAAGACCTACCGTTTTGCCCAATACACGAAAAACCACCGGGTAAGCAGCAGGAAAAGCTGCTAGCAACCGTCTGCGATAAAAAACGCTACATCATACACTACAGAAATTTACATCAATGTTTACGTCATAGACTTTGCCTCACGAAAATCCATAGGGTATTACAATTCACACAATCCCCATGGCTACGTTCATATATCGAGTTGAATACTCAGTTTCGAACGCTGGCCAAAAACGATTTTAAAAAGAATTTATTCAAATTGATGAATAATGCGGTGTTTGGCAAAACGATGGAGAATGTGCGCAATCATGTAGATATAAAGCTTTTGACAAAATGGGAAGGCAGGTATGGCGCGGAGGCAATGATTGCGAAGCCAAACTTCCACTGCCAAAGCGTTTTTTTCCGAAAACCTCGTTGCCGTAGAATTGCGCAATCTCGAGGTGAAGTTCAACAAGCCGATATATGTGGGTATGTGCATACTCGACATACCCAAAACGTGCTTGTATGGATTTCATCACGAGTATATGGTACCATTGTATCGGAATAAATGTAAAGTGATGTATACCGATACAGATAGCCTCATATATGCCATTGAGAGCGAAGATATATATGTAGACATGAAGGGCGACATTGAAAAATTTCATACGAGCGACTATTCAGCGGACAATAGGTATAATATGCCGCTTGTCAACAAGAAGGTACCTGGTCTCATGAAAGACGAATGCAATAGTGCAATTATGATCGAGTTCATTGGACTTCGATCGAAAATGTATGCGACACGTGTCGAGGCTAAGAAGGATACCAAAAAAGTTAAAGGTGTCAAGAGCAGTGTTGTGGCTAGGACAATCACGTTTGACGATTATGCCCGATGCTTGAAGGAAGACATTCAAATGATGGGTAGTCAAACGTGTATTCGATCGAAGTTGCGCAAGGTCTACACCATTCGTGAGAGGAAAATCGCTCTAAGTCCTCGTGATGATAAGCGGTATATCATACCTGGGACTTCTGATACCCTACCATGGGGGCATTACAGAATACCGTCGTGAAAAGTTTTGTAATTTTTTTTTCCACAACCTTGATGTAAAATTGTGCATATTTTTGTGAATATTGATGTATAAAACTCGTGAAAATTATGTATATATTTTGTTCACTCGATGTTAAAATTATGTTTGTTGTATATATTTAATTGTGCAAGAATGGATTTATTATTTTCCGTAAATAAAGAAGCGGACTTTTTACAATCACATGTGTTTATTCACTCTATCCATCTCCTCACGATCCACGAAAAAGGGCGACGGCGAGAAGGGGGGAAGCAAGCCTGCTGTGGAGTCGGTCGGAGGCTTTGGAGGGATGCGGGGACGACCAGCAGGCCAAAAGTCATAAAATATACATATTTTTCCATTTTCTTTATTATCGACTACGAATCGGGTTTACTTATCCAACTATTGTGGCTATTGTCGCAACCTAACCACTTTACAAACATTCGATTACCGCGCTTCTTCAATACCGCTTCAATGAGATAGATATCGGGGTGCTTGAGCCTGAGAAGCTCTTGTTCGTAGAAACCACCGACGATCGGTTCATCTTTGTGGTCCTTCAAGTGGTACGTCACGGGATGAGTTTTTTTCACACGATAGATTGTAAATATTTCCGTTGTCCAGTTTGGGGTGTAACCTTTTTCGAAAACAGTCTTAAATTTGCTGATTCTCACTTTATCACCAACGGCGAATTTCGGCGATCGTTTCATTGCAGGTTTATTAAAAATCTGCTGCAATTGCTTCTCATTTTCCGCGTTGACATTTCTTGGCTTCGTCTTAATGGTGCGGTGTACAGAATCGTTGTACTCGGCGATTAGATTATCAAGAATATCGATCCACTTATAATTACCACGAAGACTAAATTGCATCCACATCTTTTTCTTCAATGTTCGATTGAAACGCTCGCAAATGGATGCCTTCAAGTTGCTATATGTTGAATACATGTGAATATTGTACTTTTTCATGAGGGCCTTAAAGTCACAATTGTAGAATTCTTTTCCCCGTTCAACGTGTAAGTTCTGCGGTATGCGTCCCTTAACGAGTATCGGCTTCATTTCGGCTGCTGCATCTTTGCCATTCTTACTCAGCATTGGCACGGCTCAGGCGAATTTTGAGAAGGTATCGATGACGGTGAGGAGAAATTTGTGTTTGGAGTTGCGACGCGCGTATGATGACATATCGACGAGATCAGCTTGCCAGGTCTCGTCCAAGCCACGGATGTCCACATGTCGACGCGGATAGTTTTGTCGAGCAGGCTTATGTAGCTCCAGCAGGAGAGCGCCCCTTTTTTCGTTCATTTTCTAGTCCACTCAGACGTGCGTCCAATTCAGCAATGACATTTGAATTACAAATCACCTAATCTTGTAGAGCTTTGACATCGGCCTCGAGTGTCCTCGCAATGTCTCGTATCGTAGCTTCAAGTCCATTAACCAATAACTGACTACTCTCATTCATTTCTTTGCGTATGTTCTTAATGATAGTTCGAGATTTCTTTTGTAACGCACTTAGAGTGATGGCGTCATCTTCTCCTTCCGGATTTGCAATGTTACACAATCGTTTCTGCCCCAAGTCATAATGACCATCTGTGGTAATTCTAAAGCCAATCCCGGGTCGACCTGGAGGACCTTGCTTACTGTGGAGTACACTCCTACTTAAATGCCGTCCAAACACATCGACACTCATGATGAGAATGCGTAAGTTCCCCGATGTCGAGTTAATAAATGATTTCAGCTTCACGCAATTCCTCAGTAATCGATATAATTTCATTCGTATGTGATGAATTTCCGGCTGCTTGGAATGCCAGAAGTAAGCGAAGACGATCCACTAGCTCGTTTGGCTTATCCCAATAAATATAGTCCAATTGGGTGTTTTTCTAGCTAGTTTATACTTTGGCATACCCTGTCCCACATGATGATCGACTATATTTGCGATATATGTGTTAAATTTGTGGCTGGTGTTACGTCGAATAGCCTTACTAGGCTTATACAATTTTTTTTGCGCATTCGTCGAGATTACAATCTTTTCGTAGTTTTTCAAATCATCCGGTGTAAGAGTTTCGACATTAGGCACTTTTTTAAACAACAGCTCCGTTAATCCAAAAGTTTTCGCAAAACTCGCATCTCCCACACGAATGTGTTCAGAATCGAAAGTTATCGGAGAATTGCCAATTATTAATTTGTTGTTAGCGAGATTTCGTACACCGTAAAATACCCCCAAGCTTGCCTTTCTATTTGTTTGTAATAACAGGAGATATTCGCTGATCAGCTCATCGACATTTTGCGAGTCATCATCATCCTCATATATCAATTTAAATGAATCTTGTGTTTCACTCTTCAAGGAATCATGTGCCGCATTTTGATTTTTCACACTATTTAACGCATCTTCTTTTTCTTCTTCAACATTATCACCCACTTTTTCATCCGTAATTTCCTCCTTCACCGCCACCACCTCGCCGTTTTTACCGGACACCAATTTCTCCAATGGCCCCACTATAGGCTTAAAGACATCCTGTATTCTCTGCTGATCGCTATCTTTCCCAAGTTTCATCATTCGACGCTTTCGTCTGATTGCATCGCTGGCCTTGGCAATTTCACGCAATACATCCTTTTCACGCAACAATTGTTCGCTCTTCATGTTGTCACTACCACGGCATGCGCAATACTGTCTCTTCAAGTACCAGCGATGAGTCATTTATCAATGGTGAAAAAATAATCAAAACCTTGTCTATATCGACCTCCGTTAATATCGCTGTCCTTGTCAATCGTGATAAATGCATACTTGTCAGAATTCCAGCATTTCACGCACATGTTTTTAAAGCACGTATAAGTCATATCCGTATTAACATGGTCATTGTAGACGTGTTTGAGATTCGTATCATCCTGCTTGAAAAGCATCACGAAATTTGCATTATCCCTCACGAGATGTTTGGGGATAGGAGTGTATGTCTAACAAAGATAAAAATTGTCAACAATTTCATGGCGTCCCATGGAAAAGAAGGCCCAAACATTATCCTGCTTTTTGCATGCTATGTCATCAAAGATGAATATAGAGTTGGATCGTGCATCACTTGGTGCTATCACTTGTTCATGCGCCTCGAATGGATGATATTCAACTCCACTCACAGGTTCGAGTAGGTGTTCGAGCAACTTAAACTTTGGCTGCTTGAGCGATTCGGAATACAAGTAAATGTTCTCAAATCTCAAACCATTCGAATGGATGATGAGAGTGCGCAAAGCGTTGGTTTTCCCACAATTTGATGGACCGCAAAACAGTGCACGTAAGCTATTCGGCAATAAATTCCCATGACGTTTGTGTTTCTTTTTCCCTCCACGGTCTCCGACAAACGCGTCGAAATTTATCACGGGAAGTCCGCCTCTGATAGTTTGCTTCCTGGACGCCATCTCATACACGACTAACGGCGAAATCATATAAATAGTCTTCTTATAGGGATTATCCGTCAGTCTCGTATTGTCTCTAGACATGATTGTGCATGGAAAGAGTGGTAAAGGGTTGGTCAACCGCCTAATCAACAAACTCCCCGTTGAACTACATTTCCCTGGATATCAGTATTGTGGACCAGGCACAAAGTTGGCTAAGCGCCTTGCTCGTGGTGATCCGGGCATTAATCCATTGGATACGGCTTGCAAACAACACGATATTGCGTATTCGAAAAATCCGGATAATCATGAGGCGAAACATTTGGCGGATAAAGTGTTGGCTGAACAGGCTAGGCAACGTGTTACCGCGAGAGACGCTAGTATCGGTGAAAAAGCCAGTGCCTGGGGTGTGGCAAATATTATGAAGACAAAGAGAAAATTTGGCATGGGAATGAAGGCCCGCAAGGGTGGCGTTGGTTTGAAAAAGATAATTGGCGCTGCAAAGAAGACAATGATTCAAAGTAATGATCCGCATAAGATTATCAAATCAGCTCTAAAGGGTGCTCGTGCAGCGGTAAAGTTGCAAGGTGGTAAAGTGCGCACACCTCGGGTTATGTACCCCATAAAATTGGTGGTTTATTGCCCTTCCTCGTGCCCATTTTTGCTGGTCTTAGCGTATATGCTGCTCAAGCAGCTAAGCGTGAATTGGATGAAAGTAAGTGTTATAATCGAACAATTGAAGCACTTGCGTTAGGTCGGGGTCTACATCTGAAACCATGTGAAACGGGAGATACGATATCACTTCACTATCGTTCCGATGATGCTCCGGCAAACGATCCTACAATAAACCAATAAAGTTACCCCGATACTTTAGGAGCAAGACCTTTGGAACCTGTTCGAGCGCATTTTTGGTCAAGTCCAGGCGGGGCTTGGCCGGATGCACTGCGTATATACTCGCACATGTGAACATCTTGACGTAATCTTCTGGAATGAAACCTCGACGGGTTGAAACTTGTTTTGGAATAACGCTGCAGCTGCATGCAATAAATAAAACATTTTATGGGCTTTGAAGAGCCACCCTTCATATGGGAATTATCGTTATCTCACTCTCGAAAATTTTCCTACCCATAAATGGGAGTTTCACATACACACACACACGCGCGCGCGCACGCACGCACATGCACCCATTTGTCTGAGTTGTTTTTTTTTATATGTATAAACTCCTGTGAATAGTCTAGACAAAAATGCTCCGCTTACATCTATAATGTTGATAATAAATTATCAGATTTTATGGGTTTTCAAGGACCCGTGACTCTATGATGCCCTCCCCCACAGAGAGCGCATCATAGAGTCCTATGATGCCCTCATAGGACTCTATGATCTGACCCTATAGGCATCATAGCCTATAGGGCATATAGGCTATGATATATGCCCTAGGGCATATAGGGCATATAGGGAGTCGAGAGCGGCTTCCCCCTCTCGACCGCGGGTCCAGCTATCGCCTGGAAGACATCGTCACCAAAAACTAGCCTCCCCACTCTCTGACACCAACCCCTCCGCTTTCCCTCCGAGGGAACCCCGCACTCGGCTGCCGCTTGCTGGATCCCTCCCCCCTCCCCCATGCATACCCGGGCTTCCCCGCGCTCGACTCCCCCGCCCCGCACCCCCCTGAGACCCCGGTGTTAGACCGCTTTAGTTCCTCTACTGGAAGTGTTGATTTTCTGTTTCAATTGGAAGAAAAGTGCAGCTGAAGCCCACCGAATGCTTGTGGAAGTTTATGGTGAATCTGCACCGTCGGATAAATCTTGCCGAGAATGGTTTCGACGGTTTCACAGTGGCGATTTTAGTGTTAAGGACAAAGAGCGTTCGGGTTAACCGATAAAGTTTGAAGATGAAGAATTAGAGACATTACAAATGCAAAAAGAGCTCGCACAAACATTAGAAGTTACGCAACAAGCTATTTCGAAACGACTCAAAGGCGCGGGATACATCCAAAAACAAAAAATTGGGTCCCATACGAATTGAAACCGAGAGATACCGAATTGAAACCGAAAGAAACCGACGATTTTGCATATCCGAAATGTTGCTAGAACGTTACAAAAAAAAATCTGTTCTGCATCGAATCATTACCGGAGACGAAAAATGGATTCATTATGACAACCCGAAACGGAAAAAATCGTATGTACAGCCCGGTCAACCCGGAACATCAACGCCGAAGCCGAATATCCATGGTGCCAAGGTTATGCTCTGTATTTGGTGGGATGAGAAGGGTGTGATCCGTTATGAGATACTAAAACCTGGTCAAACTCTCACGGCAGACTTCTACAGGCAACAATTGATCCGTTTAAAGCGAGCTAAGGCCGAAAAACGTCCAGAATATGCGACCAGACATGAATCCATAATCTTTCAACATGACAACGCTCGGCCTCACGTTGCTATTGTGGTTAAAAACTATTTGGAAAACAGCGGGTGGGGAATTCTGGCTCACCCGCCTCATAGCCCAGACCTTGCCCCTTCCGACTACCATTTGTTTCGATCGATGCAGAACGCTTTGACTGGACTACGCTTCACGTCACAACAGGGTATCAAAAATTGGCTCGATGCATTCTTGGCTTCAAAAGATGAACGCTTCTTCCGCGACGGAATTGATAAATTACCAGCAAGATAGGGAAAAGTAGTGCTAGCGACGGACAATATTTTGATTAATGTATTAATTCATTTTACCATTCAAATAGGTGCGTATTTTAAGCAAAAAACGGACCGAATTAAGTTGTATACCTAATATAATTGTGTCAACGAAGGGTTAATTATAATGTCAATAAACCAGCATAAAAACGAACAAACATTGCGTCCATAATGAACAAACAAATGGCAACAGAAACGAGCGTGAACAAATGGGTGCACGAATGAACCAATAAATAAACAACAAACCCACCTCAAATTTACGCTACAAAAATAAACAATTCTTTTTGTTTTCCAATTTTATTTACAATTGTTTTTACAGGTAATTTTACCTTTAAGCGCGGAAGGGGGGGGGGCAGAGAAAGATTTTGGTGGCAAGAATCTTCCGCACTGAAGCAGTACGAATCCTTCTTAGCCCGTTATGTCATATCTTCCACAACACCTCCGAAAGTAAAAAAAAACGTAAAATAGAGAGGACAGATCTGCCATCAATCGAATTTTAACACGGGCGAATGCGAGGATACAGCTAGTTAACATAAAGAACATCAACCGTCTATGACAATATGTTCTACTTAATATAACAATAGCTATGATAATAGCGACATTAATGATAATAATAATTGCCTCGTCTAATTATATTTTTTCATCAATACAGGAAAAGGTGACTTGGTAGGCTGTGACATAACAATGCACTTGCAACACGGATGCAACGGCGGTGGAACAGGCGGCGGAGGAGGAGGTTCGGCAGACGTGATTGTCAAATCGAGCTGCGACGTAAAGGCTCTCACTTATTGCTATTTGAAATGCATTAACATGCAAGGCCTCGTCGATGTGCTCCGTTTGTATCCGGAATATCAGGAACGATTTGCACGAGATATTATTCACGATTTGACGTGCAATCTCCGTGAGGGTTACGAGGCAGAGGTATTTAAATATATGTTTGAGTTGGGGAACACATTTTTTTCCTTTATTTGACAATATTTGACCAAGACACATTAAAAAAATACTTCGGACGAAAATGTTTTGCGAAATGTGGAAATGCGATTGGGAGGATATCGAACTTTTGAAACTTTGAAAATATTGATTTTTCGTCGAGTCGATTTGATTAGACACCACGTAATTTTCGAATCAAAACTTCTTACAGTTTAGCAAGTAAGTTATAACGGGTTTTTGTAATGAAACGAAAACATTATTGACATGTTAAAAATCATAAACGCTTTCGAGTGCTAAAGATCATCCTGCGGATCGCGCAAACCGAGTCCCATTTGAAACCGAATGCCCAACACGACGCATAGGATTTTTCGAAGCATTTTGAACGGAATTTTTTTGATTTGCATATGCACCAAACTTTTTTTTCTTGTAATTTTGAAAATGGAAAATGGTCTCCAATATTTTTTTGGTTATATCTATGCAATGTCGTTGAAAAGGTTGCATGTTCTTGATACAGATATTCTACAAATTCGATTGAAATTCCAAGTAAACGTAATCATTCGTTAAAAAGAGATGAACAATATTCTTCGATAGTTTTCCTTATTCGCCACGAAGGGGTTTTTCATTTGAGTGAATCATTGCTTTTTTATGCAATGTGTATGCAATCCAAAATCGTCGGACATTGAGAACAAAAAACGAATGTTAAATTAAAACGGTCGCAACTCCGTCAAAAATGAAAAGTTCGAAAAAATCCCACGTCGCTATCGAGAAATCCTATCGAAGAATATTGTATCCAAATTTGGACAAAATCGTACAAGCCGTTTTCGAGATACATCTGACACCGACTTTGAAAACTATGTTTCGAGATAACCGCGTTTGAAGCGCTTCCAGTCAACGAATTTACTTTAAAAAATTCCTAAACATGCCTCAATTTACATATTTTCCAATTTAAAAAAATCCGAATCCAATTGAAACATTAGTTTTTGAGATGAAAATTCCCGAAGTTTACCTGTTTTTCTCGCCGTTTACTCAGGTACCGCCCCCTAAGAGTTTAGAATACTTTTTTTGAATGATATGACTCAAAAAACCCCTAAACGTTTTTCTTGCGATTCTTGGTCCACACAGCGATTGCCATACTTGCAACGTACATGAAACGGGTTTCCTTCAAGATTCAATAGCCCTGCAAAACACTTCGTCCAATTACTTGAAGGTGTATGTTAAGGCCGTTTGTCGGGAATTTTTTTAGCAGGGAAAAAAACAACTGAGCTCAGTAAACATCGAGGTATCTTTTCATGTATATTTGAAATGTATAAAAGAAATTTCAACATGAAATAATAAATTAGTGCAGACTTATCAGCCTATTCCATGTGCGTCTTATCACTGCAGTCCCCAATCGGCGGGAAAGATGCAACTCGCAATTCTTGACTGAAACAAAAAAAAACAATAAAATGTTCAATTGTTACATATTTTTCTTCTGGGTGAATTAAGAAAAAGGTGAAAAAATCGTGAAATTATAAGTTTTTTCAGGTTTGAAAAAAAATGTGTTTAACCAAACACTTTAACGTGCTATACAAGTTATTTAAAAACAATTTTCTCAACGACTTTTTCAATTCACTTAGAAGAGATTTTCATACTGAAGAAAATTAACTTTGGTTTCATTCAATAGGTCGTTTAGTTTTTTTGCTATCACGCCCGCCAATTTGGAATAAACGTGGAAATGAAACTGGAGAAAAGACGCTCCAAAGTTTTCAATAGGAGGAAATATCAATATCAAATATCAATCGCTTCTCTGCTTTTGGCCTTGTATCTTCGAAAATATTTATAATTGGCCTCTGTAACTTGGTAAATATATTCTTGGATAGTTGACGTATCGATTTAGGCATAAAGAAAAAAACATTTTTTAGGACCTTCTAATTCAGGCTTCGGCCTTAAGGCAAAATACAATGTAAGAACATTGCACAAAAAAAATCAATGTCAAGACATTGCATTTTTTCCAACCTCAATTAATGTTCCCAGTCCTAGGATCTCAACATTGCGTCAAGGTGATTTTTCATTAAGCATTTTTGTTTCGTGGCGTCGAACAGCAAGCGTCGGACATGAATGGAATACAATCACTGACTCTGCCATCGATAAGCGAGGATGACGAGAACATCCCTGAGGAGGGAGAAACCTCGCCACTTTCGCCACCAAATCGGTCACCGTTACACACCGTGTCTAGTCCCAGACACGCGAAATTCAGGTTTGTCTGAGCTTATCGCGGCTCTCGTTACCGAGCTCGTATTTTTTTTCCTAGAACAAGAAACTGTCGTCCGCGCGACGAATAAAAACAAAAGGGAATAACGATTTTTAGTTATTTCGTTCAATTTTTTTTGTGCAGAGAGGATCATCGAGAGGGTAGGAGAATCGGTAGGAGTACTCTGATAAGGGGCAGATCTGCTCAAATAGCTCAGGAATCAATGGAAGATCAGGCACAGGTTGGCTCCACCGAGAGACTCGAGCCTCAACTCTCCGCGATAAACACTGATATCGCTACTCTAAGTTATGAGGTACGTTGAGAATTAAATAAAGGTTTTTATATAGGTAAGAAATCATTTTCATAGCTGAATTAATTATTGGCAATCGATTTTTTATTTTTAAACAAAAACCAAACTACGGTACAGAAAATGGTACAGCAATCCTTTCTCCAAGCAGAAACAGCATCGTACATTTCTTATTCCGGCTAATGTCCTCGATCTGTCTTTCTTTCGTAGACCTTAGCCAGCCGCAATCAAAATCAATATATAATACTTTTCGTTCGTAGGTTTACATGAGGATACATGTGGTAGCGTTAATTTATAAACACTAAATATTGTTTACAAGAGAATTAAATATTCTCACCTGGAGCCAAATGTATTGAGTTGTCCGGAAGGTTCGTGCCGATTTTTCAATGTGCCATCTACCGAACTACGGCACGAACTTTCCGGACAACCCAATATTTCGGGTCAGGAACCTACGAATAGCGGCAGAACTTCAATGATTGTGTCAAAACCAAAATCAAAATATGAACAACCTCGTTAACAATCAAGAATAGCAGTGCGTTAAGATCGCGTTTTTTTGCCTCGCTTATTGCCATGATCCATCGAACTATCACTATTTGCAGTGAACGCTTTTTTCGTTCGTTTGAAATTAATATTACAAACGTTAAAAAAGACAAGAAACCTCAAAATCTTTCAAGTTTATTTTGGACGAATACTTAATAAATTTCTTTTGAAAAAATACTATTTTAAATCCATCGTCAAGTAATTTTCGTCGAATTATAAAAGTTTATTATAAAATAAACAAAAATAATTGCAGACTTAATATAGATGACTGTGCCGACCTAAAAAAATTCCCGAGAAAATTATTTCAAGGGTAACGTCACTCCTCATCCTCTAATAAATAGACCATCCCGCTCTTCCCATCCTATGTTTCCAGAACTATACAAGGATCTTGAATGATCGTCGTCCGTTTTTTTTCAACGTAGATGCGAAACGCGATCGAAGCCTTGCAGATACTCGTGCGTTCACCACAAAGCAATCCAAATTTACCGACACCTGCTGGTCGCGAGAGCCGCAACGGTTTGGCGAGATGTTCATCTCATCCACCAGACGCGTTGTGTTGGAATCCACCGGCAAGAATGATGGAAGTCGGCACGCAGACGGACTGGCCGGTCGATGTATTCGAGGTCTGGGTACATTCGAATCCTCATCACGTACTACGAATCCTTGGTATCGATTCGGACAGTCTTCAGGTGCCACAGCCACCGTCACCCACACCCTCGCCGTCTTCACCCCCGCCACCTCCGTACGAGCCGCTTGCCTCAATCGAAGTCGGTACACCACCTCAATCACCACTTCAATCTCATTCCGATACACCAGGTGAATAAATTGATTTCGAATTGATGCTGCACGTATTCATAACTTGCGTCAATGTCATTCTAACTTATTGTTTTGGATCGGGTTTTTATGTATTTCAACCTGCTTTGGATCTATCAGCTCTTTCAACGCGTTTTCGAGTACAAGCTTATTAACATTTGGTTAACGTTGCAAAAAACATCTGCTTACTTCTCTTTCAGGAGTTATGATTTTTTTTTAAATGTCGATTTCAGAAGTTTTGCAATCGTTTAAACGCTGATAACTCCGAAACTAATTGAGGTATCGACCATGTCGATATATAACTTTTTTTTTATTTTCAAGCATGCTTTCGTCAAAAATTTGAAGAAAAAAAATCAATTATCAACGTCAACGTTTTTTTTTGCCTTTTAAGTGAAAACTATATTTTTTAGAGATTATTGACTTGTTTATTTTCATTTTTTTAAATCTCTAAAATAGAGTGACCCATTCTATAATTCTGAAGACTGGTATCAACGTGGGCTTATTTTACCTTCTATTTTTTTCTCGAATTAATAATATTTTTTTAAAAAGATTTTTTATATTTTAATCTTCAATAATTATATTAATGCGTTTGTGGTTTCCAGTTTGGCTTAGACAGGCCTGAAACGGTTTATTTTTAATTTATGCTGAATTAATTGAAAAAAAAATGTATACAAAGCAATTTAACACAATGAAAATCTTCGCAAAAAAATATGATTAATTCGAAAAAAATAGAAGGAAAAATGAGCCTACGATGTGACTAGTCTTAAAAATCATGGGATGGGTCACTCTTTTTTAGAGAATTTTTTAAAAATCGAATCATTAAAGACAATCATTAAAAAAAAATAGTTTTCACTTTAGAAACAAAAAAACGTTGACATCGATAATTGATCATTTTTTTCATAATTTTTTATGAAAGTATGCTTTAAAGTGAAGAAAGTTATATATTGACATTTTTCGATATCTTAATTAGTTCCGGAGTTATCAGCGTTCAAATGTTTCCACAACTTCCGAAATCGACATTTTTTGAAAATGATTACTCTGAAAAGGGAAGCCATAAAAATCTAAAAGTGGTGTGGATATTCCGTTCATGCGGTACAATATTATCCGCCGCCGAAAGTATATCCATTAATATGGACATTAGATGGTGTCGAGATTATAGATAAACTATGTAATCTAGATAATAATAGCTGCTGTCTAGATAACAAAGAAGATGTTATTATTTATCTAAGTTGTTCGAATATTATCCATTAATTGGATTACTAATCAATCAATTGGATCTACATAACGGATAAGGTCGATGAAATAATCTATCATTAAGACAATCCGTCGTCCAGATGACGTCGACAATTTTATCTATTAGCAAGATGAACTAGATAATATGATCTATTATCAGAATTATTCAGATCAGCTATCATTTAGACTTTTTGTTCCTCTGATTATTTCTTTTGTGCATAACATATTAACTAAAATATCTATTATCTGGATCGTCAAATATTCAGGTGATCTATTATTTATATCATCGAGACAATTTCACCTGCGACCTAGATAGCATTATCCATTATATAAAACATCAAGGTTATCTTTTACAACTATTTTTGGTTGAGGTGACCTACTTTTTACATGATTCTTCTTGTCGTTTTATTATTTATTTTCCATATTATTTTTTACTACCCGTTATCCAAGCTATCTGTGAAATATATTTACGTGACAATATATGTCATTTAGATGATACCATCTACTATCAAGTAGGTTATGGAATTATAATAATATCATGTACTACCATCTACTCGTACGAGTCTAAGAAATTAGCTGAAACAGGATTACGATATTTTTTTTGTTACCGATACATCACAAGGCAAAACGAGTTACGCAATGTGCAACAGTCGGGAGGAAACTGTAATGCCCAGGGGCTGTGTAGCTCCGTCTTCGTGCTGGGATCCCGAGAGCGATTTGCCGCATAGTTTTAGCGCCGGGGATGCCGACGAGTCGTCATCCTGGTATCAGGCCTTCCACAGACTCAAGTATCTTCCCAAGTCTCATTCCTTCAAATTCGATCAATGCGACAGCTGAGCGACGAACGACTTGAATTGAACCACCGAAACTTCTTGACTCGCTATACGAATATCCAAATTCAGGAGGATATACAGCAAGGGAAAAATAATGCGTTGAAAACGTAATTTCTTATCATGGTTGAGGAAAACGCGCAAGCGAGATGATACCATTTTCTTTTAATGAATCAGCGCTAAGCGCCGTTTAAATTTTTATTTCGTTTTTATAACGGAGTCGAGCAATGCAATTTCGAGGGCCGGATATAAACTGAATTAAATACGACCGCTTCGTCACGTACAAGAATACCTTGTTTCTTCCAAAATAATAAAAATGATAATAATACTTATAACGATATTCGTGCGTAATTCGTCAACTCTTCGAATTGGTCATAAAGTATTATTCACGAAAGCCACTGCCACGACTCCGTAAAGATTCAATTCTTGGGGGATCAAATCAGCCCCCGACACGGGTCCTCGAAATCCCGCGCGAAAATGACATCAGAAGACACGCAGAAAGGCGTAGAGACTTTGACTCTCTTTACGAGATCATCGAGCCTTTAGTATTCAATTGGTCGATAACCAATCCTTTTTCAACATTTCGTTCTTTCTGTGATCATTTTCATCTTCGACTTCCGCTTCGATTCATACGGTGAATACATCTTCGGGCCAATGAGCGAATGAATTTACAAATCGGACAACACTGTAACTCGGGCATATCGTATTGTTGAAAAAAATGTATCATATGTCCATATCAATTTTGATATCGCTCTGCAGTATTAGCGAGCGCGTAAGATGAAACAAGAATTATTCAAATATATCGCGATCTCGAGACAAAAATCACTGTCGAAAAAGCATACGGATAGATTCATATATGTATATATACAAATACACACACAGGTATATGCATACACATGTATATCATACTCGGAAAGTATTTTCATTATTATTAACACTTGTCACATTCCATATGTGAACCGCTGTGATCAGTTAGATATATTGTGAGACACACACATATATGCGATAAGGAAAGAAATAATACAAACGATTTATTGTACGATTATGACTCGTATACTACCTTCCATTGTATCTAAAAAAACTGTCTGGGCTCCCTATCGAATTCATAGCATCCAATAGGATGCCATAAAATTATGATGGCGCATCCAATGCGAAGAAGCATATCGAAACATATTTTTTAAATTGGAAACACAACTAAATGACTAAACCCTGCAAACGTCCAACTCTGCGTTATCGTACAATTACAACGTGCGGTTAAAAAAAATAAAAAGTAGAACCACGCTGCATACATGCATGTGTTGTTACGAGACAATGTAAATTAGAAAATGTTAAGGAAAAAAAATACGAGGCTACTGTATAGTAGACTCGTGGACGATTACTGTTTTGTGTATGTATGCGTGTGTCTCCACACACGCACGCACACACACACACACACACAATATACAGGATGTCCTGTTATAAGTGGATAATCCTGCAACTGTCAATAGGTCACATCATCTCTTACTCCATGCTGGAATTTTAGTTTGGTAAAAGTCCCACGGTTTTCGAGATAAAAATCATCTGCTTTTAGTTTTTCGCATGCCACTTCGACAAGTGATAACTTTTTTTACTTATATTTTAGAAAAAGTACGCTTGGTTATTTGTTTTATCTTCTTCTTTTTAACCTCAAATGTTAAGGAAACTATAAAAAAAATATCTTATGCACAATTTTTATACAAACCAGTTCGAACATCTGACTTTGATAGCCTGCGGTGCAAACAATATGTACTACGCATATCATGTTAATACTTTAAAAAGTTGCTTAGTTATTGTCGATTCATATCTTTTGTAGAAATAGCATGCGAAGAACCAGAAGCAGATTTTTTTTGAATAACTTAAATTACAAAGTGTCGTAAACGGCATTCACGGTAAGACATGATCTGACCTATCGACAGTTGCAGGGTTATCCATTCACCACAGGGCACCCTGTATAACGAAAGGAAAGCGGAAAATAAGAAAAGATGTCTATATTCTATAGACGACGAGTTCGGGTGTGTTGTAAATAATGAAAAAGTGGATGGAGGGGAAACCGAAAAAGTAATAAGAAAAACGTGTGATAAGGCACGGATTGGGCCATGCACAGCTGTGTTTGTTCAACTTCAATTTTTGCGAACGTTCGAAGCACCTTAAACCACGTAACGTACACGAAAATACGTTGAAATATATGTCAAGGTATCCCGAAAACAATCTCCGCTGTCTCCCATAGAAAAAAAACTAGTCATGCTTATCCCGAAATTAATTTTGCTGTAGCGCCTCGTACCGAAAATGAGGTCGGGATCGATAAGAATAGGTTTTTCTGTGTGATCGGGATGTAAAGTTATTGTATCGAGATACCTTGATGTATACAGGGTGTCCCAGAACTGAATGCGTTCCCTGAAATGGGTGATTGGTGGTGAAATTCTGAGTCGATTGGTTATTATGTATTTTTAACCTTTTAAAGCATAGATTTTTCTTTACGTGCACGTTTTTTTGCACTTTCGTCCTTGAAGACACCCGCTACGTGAAAAATAAAAATTTAATAGGTATGTTTCAGTAGTTATTGAAGCCCTAGGAACCTTGAAACTCGTTTACAACCGCCATATTTGATTAAAAGACACTTTCAAATCGTCAAAATCTGAATTGAATTAGGTGTAACACCAGTGTTACACTATGCCGCAAAGGGTAAAAGGCGGGTGCACCTGATCGGCCCGCCTTTAAAAATACATAATAACTCAGGAAATGATTTCAGACCCACACATGCATATATCAATCGACTCAGAATTTCACCACCAATCCCCCATTTCAAGAAACGCATTCAGTTCTGAGACACCCTGTCTATGCAATATGCATACATATATATATATAAGCATACCATTTACACACGCGCGGGCACGCACCTACATACATAAATGGTGTACATCCATATACATATAATATGCGACGTTTTGAGCAGTGCATTTTTTCACGTATTTCGACGACGGTACCTGGATCCGTTCAATGAAGCTTACATAACAATATGACGTGAACATAATTTGATGGCATTTCGAAAAATCTTTTTCGGTACGTTTTTCGTACTTAAAATGAAAAAAAAAAATAAAAAAAATGTCACGATGTTTCTCAACACTCATGTCAATGTTCTGAAATATAAGGAATGTCGACTGTCGGAGCCACAGGCTCGAACGAATTATTCGAATGTCATCTACGAAGGGATTTTGGCAATAAGGGCAACGCGAGCTAATCAAATGGAGAAATAAAGCCACCAAACAAATAAAGGACGATGACCACATATGAGTGATTGCGAGCAAGGTTGCCGCCCTTATTTATCCCGGTGCGATGAATACCAGTTCCAGCGCTTTAGTCACATTTCTTCGTCCTGCATTATGCTTTTTTTTTTATTCATGTACTTGGTCAAAACTCTCTCGAAATTAATTTGAAGCAAAAAATAAGATTTTGTACCGCTGAGAACGCCGCATATTGTAGATAATAAAATCGACCGATCTGGGATCGGTAAGTGTTTCTATCCTACACAATATTTATATATTTCACATGTTTTGTTATACTATTTCTATGCTCTCTAAATTATTTGAAAGCTCATTATACGAAACACCGATATCAACCAGCATCCTCCAGGAAGACTACAAACTTTTACACTAGTTGCATCGTCGAGATCTGTAAAGTTGAAATACGTAAATATAGTTATCGAGATCGATGCTTCCTGAAATAAAATATTAATGTCAATATGCACAAAATTGAGAGGTGTAATTTATTTCCGGAAAAAAAACGTTGCGAACTTGTCGGTTGCGAATTTAATATTTATAAAGCGTTTTAATATTTAATCGAACGAGAATTTACGAGCCCCCGAATAACTGTTAACTATTCTAATATATTTATCGGCGACCTGTCGACTTTAAGGATATATTTTTCAATGCGCTTGTCTTTTTAAGGTATGCGATGCAGTCAGAGGCGTGAAAAAATGAGCATTTTCAATACATTTTTTTTATAGTAATTAAGTTTCTATTACAAAAGTGGTTACACAGACTTTTTATGTTATATTTCAACTTGAATTGTACAAATTTTGGAAGAAAAATATTGATTATTTATTTAAAAAATCGCCAACTTTGACGGACCCCTTTCGGCATGTAGTGCTTTGCAGTGACCATCATAAAATTTTACTGGATCATCTGAAATAAAAAAACCAACAAAAATCATTAGTTCAACAATAAATCTCGTCCTTAATCGACGCTTTTTTTCAAAAATTACCAAAATGGCGTCTTCCGATAGATAGCTTTCGATTTACGACCACAAAAACGCTCGTTTATTGTAAAAAAAATAGAAATTTTCAACAAAAATGGAAATCCTTCTATTAAGGATTAGTTGTATTTCGCTGTCTCGTCCTCTATATCATCACGTAATCACGCTAGTTGTACTACCTATTGCCACAGTTGAGTTTAAAAAAACAAAATCGCATCCAGGTGGCCCCCCATATGCGGATCTTCGCCATTACGCTTTTCTGTGCGTCTGACGTCACACGTTGAATTTCGTCAGTCTAACATTTTTATTATATCAAATATAGATGATGTCGGGAAAAAGTAAGAAAAGGAAAAGGAGTCGGACCGGGGGTAAGGATACCCTGGAGAAATTATATCACCTATTAAAAAATGAGGTCAGAACGCGCGGCATCTCGCCGCCAGAGAAGCGAAGTCACCGTCGCGAGCGAGCTAGTTCGTCGGAATCCGAAAAAGAAAATCGGACGTCTAAAAGACATCGTGAATCTCGTAGCAGTTCCCGAGCGAGTTCCTCAAGGCACAGTTACGACTATGACGATGGTGAGCATAGCCCGAGAGGCCTGTCACATCGTGGTCGCTCCAGACCGAACCGGAGACAAAACTCAAACTCCCGGAGTATGAGCATCGAGGGTGTCGGAACTCCAAAACGTACTCGGGACGACCTTGACGAGGGCGAGCATAGCCCGCGAGGCGTGTCACCTCGTGGTCTCACTACTGGCAAGGACGGTGAGCGTTTCGAGTGAGGAACGTCACGTCGTGCTTATAGGTAGGTTTAAACTTGCTATCTTTCACACAGGGAATACTGTGTCAGGGAACCTGGCCCATCCGATAACCCTGGAGAACGATAAGGACAAAACCTCGAAGGACCAAAGCGCTGAAAATATGAAGACGCTTGTACTCGACGGCGATAAAATCGAGGCATCTACCGACGAGGTCCTCGACGAAGCGGTTCTCGCTCTTCTCGGAGGAGATCCGATGAAAACTGACCAACCTGGCCCGGCTATCAATCCAGCGGTTGCCGAAATCTGGTCGAAAATTATAAAATCCGGCTTATCAAAGGATACTAAACAGGATTTAATAAAAAAAAAAAAGTACCCGTCGGCTGAGAACTGTGCAGTCCTAAAGGCACCGGGACTTAATCCCGAAGTAAAATTAGCTATGAGCATTACAGCTACTCGAAGGGACTCGTAACAGGCAACCGCTCAGACCCAATTGAGTGCTGGGATAGCAGCTATCGGGCTCTGTTTAACTGAGATGCTCAAACAGGAGAAAGCTGGCGAGAGTCATCGCAAGGCGCAGCTGATCACTCTTCTGAGTGATGCGGGGAAAATGCTTACAGACTTACACCACGAGGTATCGCTGAAACGAAGGTCGTTCATTGTCCCAGGCCTTAACCCCGTGATAAAAGCAATTGCGGACGATGGCGCAGTGGACACCTTACTATTTGGCGAAGGCTTTGCAGACAAACTTAGAGCGGCCAAAGCAGTAGAAAGATCGGGCCAGGACTTGGCAAAGACCGGAAAGCCAACGCCCGAGACTAAAAAAGCCCAGGCAGCAACATCCAGGCCTCCTCAGGGCGGGAGGTACCGGTACAGCGGGCCGTCCCAGAATTTAAACTCGAGGAGCCTCTCCCGGAGAAACCAACAAAATTTCCGACAGGAGAGGCAAAAGCCCCGGTATCAGCCCATCCAACAGAAGAACGGGCCCCGGAAATAGAGGTGAGTCGAATCGCGGGGCGCCTGCAACAATTTACGCGAGCGTGGGTAAAATTTACGTCCGATCGCTTCGCTCTTCGATGCGTTAAAGGGTATGAAATTCCTTTTACCTCTGAGGTTTACCAAAATAACGCTCCCAGTGAGCCCAAGTGGTCCCTAAATGAGCAAATCCATCTGGACAAAGCCATAGGGGACTTACTGGAAAAAGGAGCTATTTCCCCGTGCGAACCGTCTGAAGGACAATTTATATCATCGTTCTTTTTAGCGGATAAATCATCACGGGACAAAAGATTCATCTTGAATTTGCGAAAATTAAATCGGTTCATATCACCTCGTCACTTTAAGATGGAAGATAGACGAACGGTCCTCCAACTGTTGTCGGAAAATTAGTTCCTGGCATCAATCGATTTGAAAGACGCATATTTCCTGATCCCGGTCGCGCAAAAACACAGAAAATGCTTGCGTTTCAGCTATAAAGGAACAGTGTTTCAATTCAACTGTCTGCCCTTCGGATTGTGCACTGCACCATACGTGTTTATAAAACTGTTAAAGCCGGTAGTGCAGCATTTAAGAGCCAACGGTTTTATATCAGTGGTATATATAGATGACATCCTGCTAATATCGAGGTCCGAAGCTGAATGCCTAAAGAATGTCGAATGGACGAGTCATATCTTTGAGTCACTGGGGTTCATACTAAATCGTAATCAATGCCACTTAACACCAAGCCAGGAATGTCAATACCTGGGCTTCATCTTTAACACCCAGAAAATGGCAGTTTCACTGACTCAAAAGAAACGAGAATCGATTCTAAAATTAGCGTCGTCCTTCCGGAATAAGAAAAAATGTAAGATTCGAGATTTCGCACAGTTCATCGGAGTCCTTCTAGCAGCAAATCCAGCTGTCAGTTATGGGTGGCTATATACCAAAGAATTCGAACGCGAAAAGTTCAGGGCACTCAAGAAAGTGGATTACAACTTTGATGGATATATGAGTCTCAAGAATAGTCTGAAACCAGACTTAGATTGGTGGACCAGAAATATCATGTCAGTAAGCAACCCTATCAGGTCATATAAATTCGAGCTAGAAATATTCACGGACGCGTCTCGCTCTGGATGGGGAGCATTCTGCAAGGGGGCGAAGACCCATGGGTGGTGGAGCTTAGACGAGCAAGAACACCATATTAATTTTTCGGAATTACTAGCAGCCTTTTACGGCCTCAAATGTTTTGCAAGTAAACATCGAGGGTGCGAAATCCTGCTCAGGATAGACAACACCACAGCGATATCATACATAAACAGAATGGGAAGCGTGCAGTACCCGAAACTCAGCAACTTGTGTAAAAGCATCTGGAAATGGTGTGAAGAGCGCGAAATGTGGATATTTGCCTCATATATCTGTTCTAAAGAGAATGTAGAAGCCGATAAAGAGTCGAGAATCGTACCCCGAGAAACGGAATGGGAACTAAGCGATGGGGCATTTAATACAATACGGTCAAAACTCGGCAAATTTGACGTAGACCTCTTCGCGTCATACGTAAACGCAAAATGTCGGACGTTTATCTCATGGCACCGGGATCCGGACGCAATCGCAATAGATGCATTTACTGTTTCATGGTCGGACTATTACTATTACGCCTTTCCCCCATTTTCAAGGGTATTACGAGTATTGCAAAAAATCCAAATGGATAAGGCGGAGGGGGTAATGGTCGCTCCGTACTGGCCGACCCAACCCTGGTTTCCCCTATTTAAATCTTTAATAGTATCGGAAGAAATCATTCTAGAGCCACACGAGAACTTGCTTACCTGCCCTTTCAGAGGCTCACACCCACTGGACACGACGCTTATCCTGGTTGCCGCTCGCTTATCAGGCAAGCGTTTACGCTAAAAGGTGTCCCGGATGAAGCATCGATCATTATGATGGAATCTCTGTCGGAGGTAACCGTCAGGCAATACAACAAAGCGCTGCGACTTTGGTGGATATTTTGTCAAGAAGAAAAAGTTTCTCCGTTCGACTACTCCGTCGCTCGAGCGCTACAATTCTTTGCATCCCTCGCCAGGAAAGTAAAATCTTATAGCACGCTGAATATATACAGATCGGCAATTTCCTTCCTATCGTCAAATGAGTTGGGAAAAGATCCAAGAATCTTAAGGTTTTTCAAAGGTATAGCAGTAGCGAAACCGCAAACGCCGAAATATCCGATGATCTGGGACCCAGATCCAGTCCTAAAATACTTAGCGACACTATATCCCAACACGGAGTTATCACTGGAAAACCTCACGAAGAAATTAGTTACATTGCTTGCCCTGACTACCGCACAGCGCGTCCAAACACTGTCGCTGATCAAAACGGAGAATATCACGACAACGGGGATGCTGGCTCAAATAAAAATACCGGATCGTACGAAAACGTCCGGACGACATAGGAGTCAGCCGCTTTTGAATATCCCCTTTTTCGAGGAAAAACCAGCGCTTTGCACTGCGTCTGCTCTTCAGCAGTACATCCGTCAAACCGCAAAGCTGCGCGGGAAGGAATCCAATATGTTCATTACATTTAGAAGACCTCACGGGCAAGCGTCATCGCAAACGATCAGTCGGTGGATTAAGGAAACGCTCGAAAAAGCGGGTATCGATGCCAAAATATTCGGCGCACATAGCACTCGACATGCGGCTACTTCATCGGCAGCTCGCAAAGGGGTAAATATCGAGGTAATCCGAAGAGCGGCGGGCTGGACGGAAAATTCGAGCGTTTTCAGCCGATTCTATAATCGGCCTATGCTCCAGTCAGCTAATTTCGCTTCCGCAATTATTAACGATGTTTAGAGTCAAGTTATCCTCTTAATCAAATAAAAAGTTGTACCCAACGCGCGTGTGAGATAAGAGGCCATTGGGAGGTCATATACTTAAATCGCCACATGCTTTGAACAACTACGTGATGATATAGAGGACGAGACAGCGAAATACAATTGGAGGTTGAACGAACTTACCTTAAGTGAAGTTCGACTGTAATTGTATGAGCTGTCTCGTCCGAATATATCATCACCCTCCCAGAAATTCGTAAACTCTTCACCCAAGCCCCACTTTTGAAGAAACTGCGATTTAAGGGCTTTAAAATATAATGGCGAAGATCCGCATACGGGGGGGCCACCTGGATGCGATTTTGTTTTTTTAAACTCAACTGTGGCAATAGGTAGTACAACTAGCGTGACTACGTGATGATATATTCGGACGAGACAGATCATACAATTACAGTCGAACTTCACTTAAGGTAAGTTCGTTCAACCTCCAATTTTTAATGCTATCAATAAGCACAAAAAATTTCATCGAAATCCAACGACTGGTTTTTGATTTATAGTGGTCACCGACTTGACAAACAGAGTTTCGAGAAAAACGCGTTTAAAGTTTTTTTTATGAGGATAGGGTATTATATGTTCGTAAAATTTTGAGCTCGATGGATGAAGATAAACTTTTCTATGTATTTTGATCCGCTGAATCCCAATATCACAATTTTTTCCGAAAAGTCGAGCATTCAATTGTTTATAGCCAATTGTTAAAACAATTTTTCAAAAAATTAAAGTCCTACGGGATTTATTTTTTTTTTTAAATTTTGGGCAATCTTAAAATGAAAGTATTCTTTATAAAATTTTGCTAAAGTTCATAGTTTTTGAGTAATACATTTTTGAAAGTTTCCGAAAGCGTTTTCCAATTTTACACTTGATTTATATGTAGAAAAACTAATAAAAAAATTACTTACATCGAATCATCAATTCCTGGCCCATACAATAGGGCTTCTACGTATGTGAAAGCTGCGAAAATATCAATTTGTTGTTGTCTTCGAAGCATTCTGCCGTCCGCTACCTGCCATGGAGACCAGACGCCCTTTCACTAATTGTGGGATATCCCGGAAACAATTCATCGGATTGACTTGAAATTTTCAGGGAAAATTTTCGAAACATCATACTTCAAGAAAATGTGGGAAAAAATCGATTTTTTGAACATTCTGACTGCATCTCATCCCTTAAACGATCAATCGAGTTTTATATGTATTGTTCACGTTATTTTCATTTGTATAAAAAGGTACAGAGACAAAATGGCCGTACTTCTCAATCGCACGGCTGCTGAAAGACATTTTTCAAAATAAAAACCAATGTTTTTAGAGACGAATAAACCAATGTTTGCGAGACGAATAAAATATTTGCGTAAACGAAAGTAAGTGGATATGCTCAGTAAACTCCGGTTACAACTGGGCTATGAGCAATTATAAAGGCCGAAAAATACACACCCAAACCCACATACCTTGTAAATATATTACGAATTACATGGTTTGTACAGTGTATACTAAATCAATAGTCAATTTACTTCGTTGCAATTGTAAACCGTGGATAATTGGTAGCTCAAGTAATAAAAACGGAATAGAAACTAAATTTATGGACTCATTCGAAATGCGAGCTGCTCGTTTTCTTTGTTTCCGATGCGACCCGAAATCATTGAAAGGTTACAACAGCACTCCAGAGGCTCGAAAAATCCGCAAAACTTCAAGAATTTCTTGTGCTTGAAAAAAACAATGAAACGAAAAGATGTTTGTAAAGTCATCCAGCGCACGTGGCCAACGCTAAACAAGAGTGGCGTGGTGTTGGTTGGTCCATTCGCCCTTAAAGTCCAGTTATTAGGATGCTTAACAAGTTCTCGCTATTTTTTTTCGTAAAAATTAATGCTTTATTTAAAAAAAATCATTTCTACAGTTTTCAAACGTTTCGAAACTTTTGTATGATCAACTCCTAATTATTTTGCAAATCTCGTTCGCGTCTGATATGAAAACTGATTACGGTCTTCATGAAGTAATGCCTCCAATTCAGCACATCGAAAGAATTATTTTCGAAGCGTCTAAACGAATCTTTGCATGTTGTTTCCGACAGAGCATGGTCGCCGTAAGTCTCAACAAGAATTCAGTATGCTTCGCTGCAGATTTAAAAAAATGGAGTTGTGCAGTAAAATTCTCCGCAAATACTCTTTTTTGGCACGAAATTTTACATGTTTCACACTGTGAAAAAAAAAGTTGTTTACACTTTGGCGAAATGACATACACTGAATTTCAAGTTTGCTTATAGTACTTGTAATGTCGGTTCGATGGGTTTGGTTGGTTTTTATTTTGAACGAGCTGTCTGACTCGCTACAGAACTCGGTTTTAGGACGGAACTACTCGGTTAACACAAGGTTGAGCTACTTGAGACGCGTTCATTCAAATGATCGTCGAACAGAGATTCGGTGTGATACAAATTCGATGACTTACTGACTAACTTAGCTTAGATTCGTCGCATTTTATAGAAGTAGGACCTGAGAAAATTGAAGTAGTGGGAGGAAGGGCCGACGTGACGCTTGGGTCGTCGTTCGAGAATTTTCCATTGGAGGGAAGGGCCTACGTGATGTTTGGAGTGTTGTCCGAAAGAGTTTCCGAGAAATGCAGCTGCATCGAGCGGAAATAGTCTAACACGATCGTTGGAAGAAAAATATGGCCCTTCTAATCTTTGAGTCGGACTCTTCGTAGGGATGTAGGCGGATGCAATAAATTTGGGAGATCAAGTCGGACCGTGAGAAAAGGAAAAGTGAAAAGTTCCCAGAGTATATTACACCTCCCCCCTAATTTAAGAAAATTCACACCCAAAAAAAAAGTGAACTTTCGTTAAGCTTTAAGGTTAGTAGATCGACGGCGACCTGTTGGTTTTGCAATATGTTTGGCATTACGGTTTCCAGTAAATTCTAACATGGAGCATTCTTCCCTGTCGTAGTTAACGTGGTAGTCTACGTGTTCGTTATTCTGATGAAAACAGTTATTGTAAACGTTAATGCAAGGGGAGAATGTTGCTCTGAACATTTTGGTAATGAGATTGGATAAACATCCACATAATCCGCATCTGAACATAAGGTACAAGAGGACAACGGCAGTGCAACTGGAACCGAGATATCTGATGCCTTCGTAAGTAGTTTCAACCAATGTTTTAGTCCGTTTACGTTGTCCAATCTTTTCTGCTTGGCTGAAATCTCGGCTAAAGTTCGTCCAAGAGCTTTGAGTTGAGTAAGGTCAACGTGTGTAGGCCGTCCTAATGTTGTCAGCTGAATGTCTTCACGAAACACTGAATGGCCGGAGGACCTCTTCAAGATTAGGAACTTTGAGTGTCTTATTGAGGATGATGTTAGTCGCTTGAGTAATCTTCTTGTCGTAGCTAGGTCTTACAAAGATGTGTTCATATGCCCAACAGTCATCGTTATTTTGTTAGTACCGCGCAGTAGTGCTTGATGTGTTTCGTGATCATCAGAGCTAATGTAGAGCGTTTCGTCATGTGGGGATGTGACGATCCAAGAATTTCCTGATTTCAACTGAATCCACAAGGATTTAACTAGATTTATGTAAAATATTAGACATTGAGCGTCGGATATGTCTGTCGGTTTTTGGAGGATTACTGCTTCGCAGCTATTGGGATCGTGCACAAAATTGGCGCGGATTTGTACGTTTGCACAAACGACTTGGCCCGACTTCCTTACAGTGATCCAGATTTTCTTCATTACTTGGAGTGAACATTGTTCAGGCTGCATTGATAATTACTAACGTGTCAGGAGGGTTCACATAGTAAAAGGTGCTTGAGGTTCCCTACCGCTTAGGGATGGGGATAATGCGGAAAACGTCAAGCAGGTTATTTTCTATCACTGGTACCTTAATCACATAAGTAAAACGATTATCTTTTAGCATAACGCTTACATCGCTAATTCCAATAATTGCCGCAAAAGCAGAATCTTCTAGAGGTACAGGTGGAACGTTACTGGATGAGACTTGTTCCCGAATTGTTTTTAGTGCTTCGATCAAGTCGGCAGGATTGAGGATTTGGGCATGGATTATCCCTTGTTTGCCATCATTTACTGCATTCAAGACATTATTGATGCATTCACTATATTCGTCTGTAAGAGTCTCTAGGAGGGTAACTTGTGCGCTAATTTTGATATCTCTGGTATTATCAGCTACCGCTAGATTTACTTTTGCATACGAATTGAACAGTTGTTGATTTTCAGTGCGCAATTCTTCCATAGCTTTAGAAAGTGTAGATGCTATTCCTTTAACTACTGCTGTTTGATTTCTAATTAGAGTACTCATTTTTTCATTATCAGCGTGAAGTTTATCGATCTCATCATTATAGTGTTCGGCGTCGGAATTTCCTAGAGTTCCAAACAGGATTTTACTTATATCCCCAATAAAGTTAAATACACCTCTTTTAAATCGGGGTTTCTAATCAATAATGTTCATTAACCGAGATCTTCTAGCATCGATTCTATTTAACCTCTGTCGAAGTATTTCGATTGATGCGGATTCCGAGCAGTTCTCTTTTTTTGGCTCCGTTGCAGATCGTCGATAAGCTCAGCGCAGCTCGCACCAGCTCGTCCCGTGGTAGATTTATTTCAGTGAGGTCGACGTAGTTGACTACTGTCCAGGTTTGATGGTAGATTACGACGTTTCCTAAGTTTTCCATGTATACGGCGCATTTCAAGTGGTTCCACCCTTAATGCGTCTATTTTGACGGACGTTACGAAGAGGGGAAGAAGTAACAGCGACATAATTCCAGCACAGAGTGTTTTTTATTAGTTTCTATGATAAGGTTTTAATTTGTTAACGTGGATTAATTTTTTTCTGTTGTTTAGTGATATTTCGTAGTTGACGTCTGATGTTTGCTCTAGTATGATAGCAGGTTCTTCCCACTTTGGGGCAAGGGGTGTCTTGCCTTTCTCTTGAGCAACGAGGACTTCGTCGCCCTTTGTGAAAATAGATACAGGACGGTGTATGCGAGCGTCCTGGACTGCCTTGTAGTGTTCTTCAGCAGCGATTAGATTGTCGCGTCCTCTTTTTACGTTATGTTCGTGATCAGCGCGTCGTCCTTCGAAGTATTGGTCGATTGTTACACTGGTCCTTTGAACTGGCAAGTTATTTGGGATGTTGGGTTTCCTTCCAAATTGCATTTCGAACGGTGTTAATCCTGTTCCTTCGTGTTTTACTGTATTGTACGCCATAGAAACAAATTTCAACTTTTTATCCCATTCTCCTTGGCGATCGTAGATCAATGCTTTGATTTGTTCCTTAATTGGAGCATGTGCTCGTTCAAGGCTTCCCTTACTCTGAGGGTGGAACGTTGTCGTTGTCATGTGTGAGATCTTGAAAAGTTTTTTGCAGATGTTTGAACGTCTGGCTAATAATGTTTTGTCCACCATCAGTTAGGATAATCTTTGGGGTTCCGTGAATGTAAATGAAATTATCCACCAATGCAGTTACCGTGGATTGAGCGTCCTGTGATTTTAACGCGGTCCTCTAGTTTCGCGGCTGTTTTTTACGGCTTTTTCAATAATTTTTTACGGGCAAAGCATCGAAATAATCAATCTCATTATTTTTGCATAATCTTTATTGACATTTAAATAATCTTTACAAATTTTTTGAAGTCAAAATATATAATAGAGTAAAGGTTATAGTAGCCGACAGGAAGACATAAAGTAAAAGAGGTGCTTGACGGTCACCAAGATTGCGGCTGTTCTGCTTATCTGAAATCAAGAAACCAAACGGCATTTTAATCTTCATATTTAAGACTAGCGATTGAACTAGAGTGAATTCTAAATTACAAAAATTGACTTTTTTATACACTTTTGAAAATTACATTCTATTTTTTACTCATTTTTTCTTAAGTTTTTCGCTCGTACAAAAAAAAACTATCGAAGCAATCATGATAATCCTAGTTCAATCGCTGGTTTATAACATATTAAAGATGCTGTATAAATTTGAACAAGATCGGTGCAGTAGTTTCTGAAATATCGTGGTCACCGTTTCAAAAAATAGTGTTTCGGGAAAAACGCGTTTGAAAGTTCGCGCATGTCATTTATACTAAAAATTTCATCTCACCGTAAATCTGCTATGCCTGGACCATACAATAGGCCTTCCTCTTCTTCTTGGAAGTCACGCAGAGCTGCTCCGTCTTCCCTTTTCGCGATTCGGGCCTGTTTTACAACATCACTCGTGCGCCTTTCTGAACGGTCGATCCGAGAGCTCTCACGCTGTTGAACATATCCTTTAGCTTGTGGGCCGACTTTCACTCCCATGGTTTCCAAGGTTTTCAGGATAGATTTAAATCCTTCGTTGAAGATTATGACAGCGAGAAACGTGGCGATTTCAACCACTTTTGGCCCAGAATGGAGGTGCTTCGGAGCAAAAGTTCAGATCAACGAATTGAGCGACTCGTTATTATTTTGAGTTTCAGCTCCCAGGCATCTGCTTAACAATTCTTCTTTGGATAAATCCTCATAAATTGACTTTATAACTTTTTTAACTGCTTCAGAAAGAGACGGTTTATTGTGTTTGAATTGCTCAGCCTCTCCGAGAAGCTCATACCTGCTCCGTTCCAGGGCCGTAACTTGTGAACCACTTCGAATGTCGAAAAATCCTTTGGCACACATTTTCTACACATGTTGTAGATGTGATTTATGAAGAAAAAAAATCGATTTTTTCGACCCGAGAAACTAGAGGACTGCCTCAAAGGGATCAGCGTAATGTATTTCGTCAGCTGATCTTGTACAGAGAGGATGTACTTGTGCCCCTCATAAGTTTCAGGTAGTGGACCCACAAGGTCTAATGCGATTTTTTCATTAGGTTTTTCCGGTGTATCTGTAATTATTGCTTCTGCTCGCGGTTGTGTTCGCACGATCTTGATCCTCTGGCACGTGTCGCATTTACGGATGTAATCTTCGATGTCTCTTTGAAGGTTCGGTCAGGTAGCAACAGCCTTCACTTGATCGAGGGTTTTCGCTACTCCGAAATGACCTGTGGCATTTGTCCCATGGTGTTGTTTTATGATGTCCATCCGTTCCTCTTCTGTACCTGGCTCGTAGATTTCCGTGTCATAAAGGTAGAGAAGGGGTCGCTCTGTTTTCTTTGACCAAATAAATGAGATCATTTGCTTAATTACCATTTTTGTAACTGGATTTTCGCTTAGTTGTTGGCACCCTAAATAAATCTTCGTAGGTCCATTGTTCATTGATAGTTTTTCGGCTAACGAGTTGTACCATTAGATCTCATCTGCTGTGAAATCAAGGTGCAATTCGTCTTCACTGTCTCCAGGCTGACCTGTAATTTTGATCCTTGATATGTTCCTGGGTGGTGTCTCCTCCAAAATTTCGGGAACTTGTGGAATTTCCTTCGATAATTCGAATTCGATGTAAAAGGGGAAATTCTCGTTTTGCGTTTCTTGATTATTATTTCTCTCCGCCGCGTTGTTACTTTTTTCTGCAATGACGATTTCTTCTTGATTTCTTAACTGCTCATTTGTGGGATTGTTGCATTTTCCTTGACGTGTAGTTACCGGGTATATCCGCGATAAGGCGTCGGCGTTAGTGTTTAACGTCCCTTTCTTATAAACAGCATCGTACTCGTATTCCTCGAGTTTCAAGCGAAGTCTCATTAGGCGACTATTTGTTGGGGGATTCGAGGTTCTGAGAATCCATATCAGCGGCTTGTGATCCGTAACGATTTGAATTTTTTTTCCATACAAATACTGTCGCAAATGTTTCACGGCCCAGGCTATTGCCAACATTTCTTTCTCCGTAATGGAATAGCGTTGTTCAGCCTTGTTGAGAGTGCGTGATGCGTAGGCGACTGGTCGATCCTTTCCGAGGGATCCTTGAGATAGGACAGCGCCTATCGCATGGTTACTAGCGTCGGTGGTGAGCACAAAAGATTTCTTGAAATCTGGGTACTGAAGAACAGGTGACGATACGAGTGCTGTACGTAGTAAATTGAAAGCCTGTTCTTGTTTATCAGTCCATGCCCATGTTGTTTCTTTCTTCAGAAGCTCCGTAAGGGGCTTTGCTATTTTGCTGAAATCTTTTATAAATTTTCGGTAATATCCGGCCAACCAGAAGAACTATTTGATTTGCTTTTAGTCTCGTGGTTTCGGAAAGTTCTCTACCGCATCTGTTTTCTTCGGGTTTGGTTTTACTCCTTCTTCGGAGATGATGTGTCCCAGAAATTTCAATTCTAGTCGCAGGAATTCGCATTTATCAGGCTGTAGTTTTAAATCCGATTCGCGCAGGCGAGTTAAAACATCTATCAGTTTTTTGTTGTGTTCCTCGATTGTTTGCCGGTAAATTATTATGTCATCGAGGTATACGAAGCATGTGTTTCCGATTAGTGCTCGCAACGCGTTATTCATCATGCGTTAGAACGTTGCGGGTGCATTCTTTAATCCAAATCGCATTCTGTTGTAATGCTAGTGGCCCGATGGTGTAGAAAACGCTGTATTTTGCTTATCACGTTCGTCCATTGGAATTTGGTGAAATCCTGACGCTAGATCAAAAGCGGAGAAATATTTTTCTCGGCCTAATTGATCCAATATTTCGTCGATGCATGGGAGAGGATAGGCATCGTGAGTAGTTTTTTCGTTTAATTTTCGGAAGTTAATCACGATTCTCCATTTTTGTTTTCCTGAGGCATCAGATTTCTTTGGTACAACCCAAATAGGTGAGTTGTATGGCGAGTCACTCGGCTCTACTAACTCTTTCTCCAGCATTTCGTTTACCTGCCTGTCGATTTCGTCCTTGTGCACCGGCGGGTACCTGTATTGTTTAATGTTCACGGGCATATCGTCGCTCGTGATGATGCGATGTTTGACCATCTTTGCACCTGGGAGTGGGTCTCCAGGTAGGGCAAATACATCGGGAAAACTAGAAACGATGTCCCAAACATTTTCTGCTTGATTTGGCGGGACGTGCTCGAGTCAAACGTTTTCTTTCAATGTGTGAATGCGGTCGGCGGAATTCGTAATTTCTATAGCATTGACATAAGCTACATCCTTCGGTGCATCTTGGTGCTCCTCCTCAGGCGAACAGGCGGTTTCCCCAAAAGGAATGCCCTGCAGCTGGTTAATCGTAACCATGATCGGTTCTTCCGAGTCATTCATAAGTGGTACTCGGGCTTCGCAATCCTTGGCTTGGAAGACGCAAGGCACTACTGCTTCTGGATTGTTCTCATCTGTGACGGCTACTCCATTTTCGATATTTGTACGAACCGTGATGAAATAGATGGTTCGTGGCGGAATAGTGACGGATACCTTCTCGAATTCGAACCGTTGGTCGTCGAACATCAAATAATTTTCTCTTCCGATACCGATGCTCGTTTGGTATTTTTCCATGAATGGAATGCCGATCAACCCATCCTCGTCTAATGGGAAGTCGTTGGGAACAACGTGAAAGATGTGAGTCTTTCCTCGAAATTCTTGTTTGGCAGCAAACAATGATTCATGTCGTTCATTGCCCATAGAAAACGGTGTTTTGATATTCCGATTTATCTCCTATCCTTTCGTTAACATGCTGATTTTTATTAAATTTATCGCAGATCCGGTATCTAGGAGAAAACTGCCTATTCTGCTGGCTGTTCGTGTGGGAAGTTTGACCACTCGTTTAGTGGATCTGATGGCATTGACTCGTGGGATATTTCTTGAGTCGCGATAGTTGCTTCCTCTCCTGGTATGTGATTCACAGTTCGTATAGGTGGGTGGTTGTGTGTTTGTCCATTTCGAAAACCCGATTGTTGTTGCCATGCGTTTAGCGAAGATTGTGTATCGTACAATTTTTTACGACAATCGCGGTCCAGATGTCGTATTTTGTTACAGTATCGGCAAACAACTGGTGGACGTTGCGTACTGGGCAAGGTTCTTAGAATTTTTTGGAAGGGTGTCTTGTGGGTATCCGAGCTACCTGCGCCTTTGTCCGTCAGGGTAAGGTTACGCGTCATCATTTCCCGAGTATAATCGTAAGCCTCTGCGGCTTGCGCCCGAGCAATTGCCATACGAATATTGTCAGGCCTTTGCGCACGTACTTCAGTGGATATTTCTTTCTTTAATCCTAACAGGTACTGGTCTAGCCCTTGTTACCGTTTATACTCTACAATGAAACGCCTTTGTGTTTCATCTGGCGTTGAATTAGCTAATACCGTGAGCAGCTGATTTTGTACTTCCAAAAATCGGTTTGTGAACTTTAAAACGGTTTCGGTTTTCTGTTGGAACATTCGCGATCTTTTATCTCGCCAAACACTGACCAGTTGCAAGTTTCCGAAGAGGATTCGTAGACACTCGTAGAGTTGTTCGTAGGTGTTCGTTTCGTATTCTTGAATTTCTCTTGTCGCGTCTCCTACTATTTTTTTGTCATTATCAATCGACGGAGGTAATCCGGTCGGCTGACTTGCGATCTTACATCTTCGATTGACGCAATAAAAGTTTCGACTCCCAAGGATTTGCCATCAAATTCGCGGATTAATTCGAGAGCTTTTTTGGTGTTAGCTCTTCAAAAGAATCTTCCGATATTGTGGGCACATCACGCATGGCATTGTCTTCCATTTCGATTTGCGAGTCCGAATCTTTTATTCGATTAAACGCCGTATTGATGGCTGCGTTTACGTTCGATAGCGACATTTCGCTCTGATCTATTGAGTCAGTCTCGGAATCGGTCGTTATGATTCATGGTAACGAGTATATGAGTCTTTACTCACCGATTCCTTTTGTGAATCCAGTTTCAGACGTGGCCTCTCGTAGACTCGGCGTGTCGTCGATCGGTCCTATATTCCCAGCGTTGATAGTCAGGCAACCCTACACCTAGCACCAATTGTAATGTCGGTTCGATGGGTTTGGTTGGTTTTTATTTTGAACGAGCTGTCTGACTAGCTACAGAACTCGGTTTTAGGACGGAACAACTCGGTTAACACAAGGTTGAGCTACTTGAGACGCGTTTATTCAAATGATCGTCGAACAGACATTCGGTGTGATACAAATTCGATGACTTACTGACTAACTTAGCTTAGATTCGTCGCATTTTATAGAAGTAGGGCCTGAGAAAATTGAGGTAGTGGGAGGAAGGGCCGACGTAACGCTTGGGTCGTCGTTCGAGAATTTTCCATTGGAGGGAAGAGCCTACGTGATGTTTGGAGTGTTGTCCGAAAGAGTTTCCGAGAAATGCAGCTGCATCGAGCGGAAATAGTCTAACACGATCGTTGGAAGAAAAATATGGCCCTTCTAATCTTTGAGTCGGACCCTTCGTAGGGGTGTAGGCGGGTGCGATAAATTTGGGAGATCAAGTCGGACCGTGAGAAAAGGAAAAGTGAAAAGTTCCCAGAGTATATTACATACTTCTTTATATATGCGTCACTACGTTAAACTACACGCCCGCAGCTCTCGTAACGCTATCTGTTGAAAAACAGCGAGAACTTATTCAACGCCCTAATAACTTGGTTAACCAAGAGTTGTGGAACAGGGCCTAAAACTCAAATTCACTTGTTATTTCCTGTCCGACTTCGTTTTAATAAATCTTGATCGACACAAAAACAGCCGAGAGGGTTTGGTGTTCCACTCATGACGTTTGATGGTCGATTGCTTAGTTACGTAGGTTAGACCGGGTTTCGGAACTGTCGGTTGAAGGCTGACACCTAGTTGAATTTTTTGAAAATATCGATACTTAGTTTTTCACGGATTCTCAAAACATAACAGTTCAAAAATATGCTCTGAAACTTTCGAGCCGATCCGTTCAAAATTAAAGGAGTTATGGGTGTTCATAGCTAGGTTCCGCGAACCGGCCACAACAGATATACCCGACCAGCTGCGCGCTGTAAACGACTGTGGTGCCCTCGCATCCCGCGCCAGCAAAAAAAAACGGCGACCGCCGAGAATAGAACACGTTCGTCCGAGACGATTACGAGTAAAGAATGCCTTCGAGCTAATCGCACACCTCAACGGTACCGGCAGCCATCTTGTACGACCAAGCTCCTCGATGCAACAGGCGTCTTTTCTCCTCTCGAGCAAAGGAGATGTTCCTATTTGTTTAGTCTTAATAAATAATTGAAGTAGCGGAGTGTAAATAAATACTTAACCATAGCGATTAAGCATTAACCCTTGTGTCACTTATGACAACACCTCGTTCCACCACAACTGGTGACCCTAAGACGAAAATGGACAGCAAAAGGTTGGACAAAGCCAACTAAGGAACAATCATTGTCCGAACGAGAATAAAGGATTCCGTTGGAACCTCATCAAGCGACCGAAAGGCAAATGGAGATCCTCCGAGCACAACATCACTGAATCGAGGAACAATTTGCACAAATCCAAGACCAACAAAACTAGGCAAACACTACAGGTAACATGCCGACCATGCCAGTTGGCCTTAAAGTGCCTCCCTTCTGGAAAGCGAACGCGGCAATCTGGTTCGGGCTGCTCGAAAATATGTTCGTCTTACACGGAATACCGGACGATAAGTCACAACATCGTGTTGTTGCACCTTAAAAATGGAACACTGCCACCTATATAGGATCGCCTGTCGTAACAAAAATGCCAGCATTAGGCCATTAAACGGTTTGCTGATAATCGGCGAATAATTCGGCAACCAGCATTGCAGTACTCTAGGCGGATGAATGGCTTGCCAGATCTATGCCAGCCATTGGTGGGCCAATACCATCGCACCGATAATGAGGCGTTCAACATTGGCGTATCGTAGGCGGATGAACGGCTTTCCAGATCTATTCCAGCCATTGATGGTTTGTTTTTGGGCGATTTGCAAATGCAGGTCGTTAAACTGCAATGCGTAAAAACAAGGGATAAGGTTTCGAAAAGCATATCCCACTAATGAAGCTGAAATTTTGCACAGACCTTCTTTTCAATATTCTAAGAGAACCTTTAGAAGTATATTGGCGACTAGCAATAGTGTTCAATATATCGTATATTGTAAGTTATTTATTGTACTACGCTTCTACTATATTAAATAAACCCAAACAAACCCATCCCACATAGCGAGTGATATGCACGTACGGGCGAGCACTGTTTGCCAGGAAGCGGCAAGGCCAGAGGAGTGGGGGGCATCTATCGGATATATAGATATACTCGTATGGCGTGAAATAATAAACTTTACAATGTGATATATCGAAAACTATTGCTAGTCGTCAAAAATCCGTTAAGGGTTTCTCTTAGGATAATGAGAGGAAGTTCGGTGCAAAATTTCAGCCCGATCAGAGGAGTATGCTTTTCGGAACTTCACCCAAAGCGAGCGAGATATTTTCACAGCCTAAATGGACCAAAAAAATTGTCGGTAAACTTTAATGTCACGAATAAAATTATCGGCATAAAAGTAAGGAACAAACAAACGAAGGAAGGTAAGTGTTAGGATGGCTAAGTGGGTAGGGCGCTCAACACTAGAACGAAAGATGTAGGTTCGATCCCGATGATACGTAAAAACTTGAACAATGCAGAAAGCGTTTTTACTGCAATTATTCTATGTACATGGACATAAGTAAAGCATAAGGAAATAAAAAAGATACTACTAGAAGTTTTATATTCATAATTTGTAAATTTTTTGTTTTTCATTTCTGGCGGAAGATCCGGCAGCTGTTGCTGGGCCAATATGGGGGTATGATATTTGGCCAAGTCTTAGCATTAACAACCTTGCATGGTACGGATCTGGCCCGCTTACATAGCCATTACCGCGCCATCGTTTTTTTTTCTGGCAACCAGTCGTGGACCATTACTGTGCCGATTGTAAAAACCTATTTGGGCAGCCGTCTCCTACCTCATGACGACACCGCCCGCTGAAAACAACTATGCAGAAATCAAGAAAAAAAATCCTAAACTTGTATGCGGAGTGCGCAGAGTCAAAACTGGGCAACTACTTCGAGGCATTGAACCAGCGAACGAAAAACCATCGATGACGTGCAACGCATAAAAAACCTCGCCGAAAGACAGCTCAACGAATCAGCGCTTCGCACACTGTTCTTTAAACAACTCCCCGAGCAGTTACGAAGCATGCTAATCATCAGCGAGGACCAAGACGCGACCAAACTGGCAACGTAAGCTGATAAAATTTCAGAGAAGACAAGCAATGGTCCAGCGACAATACCTACGGGATTCAACACAAATCCACAGGTGACGGCTGCGAGTAGACAGGAACCTCCGAGAACTCCAGCTAAGGAGAACAGAAATCTACAAGAGCAAATCGACAGCCTCGCAGTCCAATTTGAACAAATGTCAACCACGATGGAAAAGCTTTTGCGATTGAACCTGAGATCCAGGTGAGGATCGAAATGTTGCCCCAGGACGTCTCCAGAACGCTTAAAATGCTGGTAGCGGCAAAGGTTCGGCGCCGATGCTCGAAAGTGCATAACGCCATGTAATTTCAAATCAACAACTCAGCCGGGAAACCAACGATGCTGTCCCCCACAGCGACGGGTTGCCACAGCAACAACAACAATTTGCCCAACACAGAGTACCGTCTCCTCATCACCGACTCAAACACTAATCACAGTTTTCAAATCGATACAGGTTCCGTGGTTTCTCTCATCGCCCCCGCCGCCACAAAGGAAACCTTGTTAACATCAAACGTCAAACTCTACGCGGCAAACTCAACCTCGATTGACCCATTCGGTGCGATACTCCTGAAGGCGAACCTGGGACTGAAATGAACTTTCAAATGGTTGTTCATAATCGCTGACGTACAAACACCCATCATCGGAGCGAATGTCATCGTCTACTACGCATTAATCATCGATCTGAAGAGGCGATCAATCCTCGACCCCACGAGGAAACTAACATCGACTAGCGAACTTCGAGAAACGACAACCCACAGCTTTTCACCCATCAACCGTGAAACCTTTCCGTCCACAGAGCAGAAGCCAATATATGAAAAGATCATGCTCGAATTAATCGATATTACCAAACCATCACACAAAATTCGCAAAGTTTCAGATTTCCGCATTGCGCACCACATCGAAACGAACGGTCAACCCGAAGCGGAACGTCCACACAAACTGGCAGGAGAAAAATTGGAAGCAGCTCAAGACGAATTCAACACCATGCTCGAACAGGGTGTAATCCGTACTTCAAAACGCCCATGGGTTTCTTGAAGTATGCGTCCTCGACGACTACTTAAGAAGAAAAAAACTGGGGACTAGCGACCGCGCGGCCACTATAGGAAATTGAACGGAATCACCACTCCGGACAGGTATCCACCACTATTGATACAGAACAAATACAAACGTTCCAGAGATTCGTCGACTCAATCTTCCGCAACCTCGATTTCGTGTTCTGCTACATTGACGACATACTAATCTGGGCCAAATCCAAAAAACAACACCTTCAACGTTTCCGCATTGCATTTGAAACGCTTAGAGAGCACGGGTTAAAAATCAACGCCAGCAAGTGCAAACTGGGTCAAAACGAGGTAACGTTCTTAGGATATACCATGAACCAATAGGGTTATAAACCACCCCAGGACCGCATCGACCCCATTTTCAACCCTGCAAAGCCCAACACGATCAACGAACTTCGAAGCTTCCCAGGCATGGTCTACTACTGCCAAAGAAGCTTTCTAAACGCAGAGGAGGTTTTTCACCGATACAAACACAGCTCAACATCTGTAACCAACACGGCGTTTCTGTCACCATCAGCACCACTTACGCTACACACAGACGTATCCAACATGGCAATCGGCGCTTCACTCGCGCAAAGGGTCGACGACATATAGAGTCCGGTTGAGTTTTTCTCACGGAAGTTAACACCTAACGAGAAAAACTAAAGCACATACGATTGGAATCTACTGGCAATATTTGCAGGTATCAAACACTTTCAGCACCTTTAAGAATGCCGGGAATTCTCCATAAAAACTGATCGTAAGCCTCTCACGTACGCGTTCGCTCAAAAATCGGGAAAGGCTCACCTTGACAGCTGCGCCAACTGAGCTACATATCCCAGTTCACAAGGGACAACCACTACGGAAAAGGTGACGAGAACATTGTAGCCGACGCGATATCCCGAATCGAAGCTAACGAGATGCTAACTGTATTCAGCGGAAAAGTTATCCAAACCGCACGGGAAACTAAGTCGGAACTAAAAAGCTTTCTGGAACAAACAACGTCGTTAAAGCTTCAACGCCTCACCATCAAACCAAACACGTACATCCATTGCGACATCTCCACCGGGATTGTCAGACCATACTTACCTACCAGCCTGAGGAAAACAGCATTCAGCACCATACACAACCTGGCGCATTCGAGCAACTGAAACATCTACCAAAACATACTGAAGAAATACGTCTGGCCGGGCCTAAAAAAAAATGTCACAAAGTGGAGCAGAGAATGCATCGAATGTCATCGAGCGAAAGTCCAAAGACACAATAGATTGCCGCCAAAAAACATGGAGGTCCCAGACTCAAGCTTCAAAAACGTAAACCTGGACATCATCATCCTCCTCGACGATAAAGGATACCGCTATTGCCTAACGATGATTGACAGGTTCTCACAGTTACCCGTTGCAGTGCCACTACGTGACATGACAACCACGACAATCACGCGCTAATTTCTTCAATCACTGGGTGAGTAATTATGGAACGCCACTTACGATTACAATTGGGCAGGGCGCTCAATTTGGGTCCCCCTTATTCCAAGATTTCAAGAACTGCATCAGAACTAAGAAGATAAAAACTTCGCCTTACCATCCGGCATCCGATGGCATAATCAGACGCTGGCATCGGACTTTCAAAGCAGCATTGATTTGCAAACCGACAATTCCTTGGTAAAACGCATTGTCTGCCATCGTGCTAGGGTTACGCACCAGCTATAAAGAGGACCTGAAAGCTTCACCAGCGGAGTTGATATGCGGAACAACTCTACGAATACGAGATAAGTGTTTCGTCCAACAAGAGCAACACGCGAATCCTTAAATTTCCGTCGAGTACCATCGCGCCGTAATGCGAAATATTCGGCTGATGCCAACGTCGCATCACAGAAAAACCAAGCTGTTTTTGGCAATGACCTGCACGCCCGTATTCGCAAGGAGCGACCACGTCGAGGCGCCATTGGAACTAAGTAGATGAGTGGTGCGAGCACCGTCATGAGATTCCTACTACCGACACTTACCGACCAAGTAGCCAAGACACGAACCAAAGAAAGGTTCGTGTCCGAGCTAATTCTTGTCTGTATGGTCAAGTAGGATTTTGAAACGGATCCCGCATCACTATCGACTGATGATCTACTTGCCGACTGTTGGCAGGCACCTCCTTCTGGTTAGTCAGAATCGACACCATGATCGACTGTCGATGTCTCTACTTACCGACCGCTGATAGGGCTTCCCTTGCTCCCTTGCTTCCCGACCAATGGTCCCCCTCCGCCTTCGCAAATTGATAGAACGGCGAGAGGGAGGGGCGTGGTAAACACGGGGACACGCGCCCGACTCTTAGTGGAGCCGCGCAACGACTGACAAAGAGTCGAAGTACTTTGTAGTTAAATGGAGTTGGGGTTGGACTTTGTAGTTAAATGGACCAGAAGGAGGGGGCGGTGGGAGGAAGAGTGGGGGCCTCATTTCTCAGAAATAGTTTAAAACATTTGTGGGTAATGAGTCATCGGGCGCTTGCCGTGCCTTGACAACGTCACCCTTCATACCCCCCCCCCCCCCCCCATCGCAGAATATCAAAAGAATTGAGGTGTTGAATGATTTATGCAATTTTGTGAGAATTTGTTTATAATGAAACCTTTCGGTGCAAGAGTATTTAAACCTTAAGAGTGATTTATGGTTTTTTTCCGAGAATTGAAAAGGGGTCAAAGTCATGGTAGGATGTCGTCAGAGTTTTCCTAAGAATCTAATATATGATGTAGATATTGTTTAAACATCAGTAAGTGATCGGAGGCTTGTCGTAAAAAAAAATGGCGCTGGACTAAGGAACCCCACCTCCCTCGTCAACAATCATTGGTTGACGAGGCTAATCATTTCAAACGGTCTCGTCACCCTTTTCAATCAGTGGGATAACTCTAGCGGTGATAAGGCAGAGAACTATTATCCAGTATTTCGAGCAAAAACATTTTGATTTTAAGATAGATTGAAAAGCATGACAAAGAGTCTCGCTGTTTAGAACCCGATCTTATGTATACAAACTCGACGATCGAGCGCGGGCGCGCGCACACACACACAGATGCGCGCGCGAGGTTTTATACAGATTTTCTTCTTAAATATAAGACTTTGATCATGAGTAGGTGCATGGTTGGTTTATCCGACGTTTGTTTACTCAGATATATCGGTACAATTTTACTAATCCCGTCTTTCGTGGTTGTGGTGCCATCGATCCCATAAATATAGATCGTCAAACCATTCAATACCTCAAATTTCTTAATCATCGATAGTCTTATGGGAAAATCTAAGCCTTCGAATTTGAGCACTTCGCTACAATGAGGATACGAACTCGTACGATCGGAATCACGCCTTGGTTGTGGGGAGAGAGCTGCGGTGGCGGACCAGAGAAAACAATAGGAGTCATTGTTCAGTATATTGATGACAGTCCCGTTCGTCTGTATATCTCTCGGGAGACCCGTGTATGTGGATAAGTTTCCTCGCAGTGGTTCATACTTGTTAAGGTTCACAAGTAGATGTGAGATTTCGTTTAACGTTTATCCGGACTGTTTTCCTGAAAGTCCTCGATTTTGGCCGAAAGTTTGAATTAAACATACTCGTGAACCGCTCTCCAATATCGCTCGATGGTAAGATGATCACGTTTTTCGATTAAAATGTATTTTCCTCCTCAATGATCTCATTCACCTTCATGAGGCGAAATTTGCACGCTAAGGTCACCTTCACATTCACGTTACCTCCTCCCGCACGATGTTGTCCAGTTTTGATACCATCGCATCTTCAAGGAAACTTTACATATCTTTGTGTTTCAAATTCACAATCGAGCCTGTGTTTATCCGATTTTTAAATGCTGACCCGAGATCGACCCACTTTAGTTTATCACCAGCATCGCTCACACCAGCACCGCTTACACGAGCACTGCTTAAACCTGCTTCACGAGCGATTTCTTCTCTCGACAACAACAATTTCGCTATTGGCGATTGAATTTTTTATCCTTGACCGACGTTGAGCTCTGTTTTTTTCAATGTTTTCGCCAAGAGGTTGACATGCACATCCCAGAACCTTTGCTACTTTTCCACGTGAGAGAAATTGTTCTTCGCACCCCTCAACTTATCGATAATTTTATCGCAAACGTCCATGGTGAACAACCAGACTGCTCGATGAAACAAAATCAAATACCGATGCAGGATATATAGCTCACGAATATATTTAAGACGAAAATCTGTATGCAACCTCGCGCGCGTCTGTGGGTATGTGTGTGCGCGCGCGCGTATCATGCGTGCGAACGTCGAGTTAGTATACACAAGATCGAGTCCTGAACAGCGAGACGGATGCTCTTTGGCATGCTTTTCAATCTATCGCGAACTCAAAATGTATTGTTTTCTCGAAATACTGGATGATGGTTCTCTGATTTGCCAACGCCACGGTTCTCCCACTGATTAAAGAGGGCGACGAGGCCGTCTGAAATCATTAGCCGCTAGCACTACATTGATGGCGAGGGGAGGTCCTTCGTCAAGCGCCGAAAACTTGCACGTCGAGCGTCCGACAACTCACCACCCACAAATGTTTAAACAATTTCTACATCATATATCAGATTCTCAGAAAAACTCTGACTCTGAATTCTCAGAAAAAAACCATAAATCCCTCCTAACGTTTAAATGCTCTTGCGCCGATAGGTTTCATTATAAACAAATTTTCAGAAAAATGCATCAATCATTCAACACCTCAATTTTTGTATACTCTTTGATGGGGAAGGGGTTTCATGGAGGGGAGGGGGGGGGGGCGTTGTCAAGACACGGCAAGCGTTCGATGACTCATTACCCACAAATGTTTTAAACAAATGAATAATTATCTCTATTACTGATCCAAGTCTAAAAAAACTATATTTTTATAATACATTTTTGGTATTAGCTTCGTACAAAAGGCAACTCTGAGCGACAGTTAAAAAATAATCATATGTGTCACGGATTTTTTTTCACAACTTCAAATGTCGACTTATTATTATCATTTTTTAAAATATTTACCGTTATCCATTATAGATCCTATTAAAACGTGAAAAATGAAATAGAAAAAATGTTTAATCAAATCCAGAAGGGTCAGCGTCAAACATCGCTTGAGTCGACATGGAACGTCTCATATACAATATCTACCAAGTAAACATATCTGTATCGTACCGTGAAGTTTGTTTCAATTTTCCTGGCAACAATCAAGTGGATTGCTTGACCTGTGGAATGTTGAGTGCATAATATAACGTTTTTACTACTTACGCATTACTTGTTTCACTAAATTCTCTAGAATTATTATGTTGTGCGGATCATTGTGAATTAAACCGTCCGAACTGGTGTTGGGCGAAATTTTTATTGCTGAATATCCTCGGTTTAATTGTTGACCATCCGCAGAAGTATTGTTAGAGCTATGCATAAATCAAAATTGTGCCTTATTAACAATGCCACATATCGTCGGAATATATAAATCTTAATTATAATACGTTGAAGTAAGAATATTAAGTTAGCTTTAAGACCGAAATCGCAAAATACTTCGCAGACATACTGAGCTCGGGCTTTTCCCAGCATTGGCAGTTCGTGGACCGTAACTTGAACAAGACTTGCCGTTTTATTGTAAAACGCAATTTGTTCTAAAACCGGATTTCTATATTACTACATATTAAAAAAAGGAAAATGCTTAATGGTTTATTGTCGAAGACAATCTGCCAAAACGCATTGTAGAATTTACGAATACCAGTCAGTAAAATGTATTGAACGAGAAAATATTTAGGTATGTATCTCCCATACAATCCCAAACAAAAAGAGTTTGGTGAGAATTTCAAGTACTTCGTGTTAAGGCAAATAATTGAAAACACAACAACTATTTCGAAGATAATAATAATATTCATTTCCAATAATAACAAAGCCAATAAATGTATTTAAAAAAAATTCAACCACGTTTTTAATACGGACTAAAAAGTATAAAATAATTTCTCCTAGCCCCATACAGATTTGTAACCCAATACAGATACAGATACACCGCATACAGATTGTCCTGAAAATTCATGATTGTGCATTTTTGATAGCTATGAAAATGCTTGTAAGATTTTAAACGAAAAACGTCGGGTGCATAAAATAGATAACAAATGCATGAATAGTTCACTTAAGTCCCTAACAATGTTATTACACTGCAAACGATATGAACTGTTGTGTGAGTTTTCTCAACGACAGTTACTCCCTACACTCCTTACTATTATCTATGACTGCGCGCCACGTTTTTCATTTTAAATCTTACAAGTATTTTCATAGCTATTAAAAATCCACAATCCCATTTTTTCAGGACAATCTGTATGCGGTTAGGTATCTGTATTGGGTCACAAATCTGTATGGGACGAGGAGAAATTATTGTATACTTTTCAGTCCGTTTTAAAAACGTGGTTGAAATTTTTTTTTATGTAAATTATTAATATTTTGTCCTTTTTACTCTTCGAAATCGTCACTGATGCACTATTCACCATTAATATTATTATTATTATTATTGAAAAAAAATTCTGTTTCACTAAACTATATTTATATTTCTTTATAACTTTGTTTCACTACTTTTTTTTTCTTGTTCTCTCTCTGTGACAGACTTGCCCGTCCGTTTATTTGTCTGTCATCCACGTCTGAGCTATCTTTAAAGTTTCACGTCTCTAGCTCACCCGAAAGTTAGTTTAAAATCTATTGCAAAATTTGTACCGAACAGACAAACAAACGGTAGTCTCCGTCGCTTTTGTTTGAGCATAACGAAGTGCTTCACTACCAAGGCGCGAGATATGGTCATCAGCTGTCGATGTTTAATAACAAAAAAACATCGTTTGCAAAACTCATACCGAACAGACAAACAAATAAACAGACAAACAAGCGAGTTAATACTGCATTGCCATCCAGTTCTGAGCTATGTTTAAAGTTTCAAGTCTCTTGTTCATCTGGAAGTTAGTTTAAAATCGATTAAAAAATTTGTACCGAACAGACAAGCAGAAAACAAGCAAAGCAAGCTAATAAAGACGCGGAAAAAAAATGTTGAAAAATTGTTTGAACAATACATTGTTGCGTATTCGTTAAATGAACCGGATACTTCCAGAGTGTAATAAAGGACGTTTGTACGAAAACATATTAAAAATTCACCACTTATCATGCACTTTTTTAAATGAAAATTGGCAAAAAACAGGAATTTCACAGAAGAGAGAAAATTGTTTGAAAATTCAAATATATTCAGAACAATCAAGGAATTTATTACATATGATCGTTGAACACAGTAGATTTCTTAACCCATTTATTGTTTAACGGGTTATACGTAGTTAGAAATTTCAAAAAATCGATGTTTTTAATTGCATTTTCGGAATGTACAAATATGTGAGTATATTCCGTAAAAAAATCGAATCGATCCAGCGAATATCCTCGGAAATACACACATATTTGTAAGGACGCTTAGAGCGCGTCTACGAGCCTCCGAGAAACTTCAAACGCGTTTTTCTCAAAACGGTGTTTTCAAAGTCGGTGAGCACGATTTCTCAGAAACGGCTCAACCGATCGGTCTGCAATTTTAACACAATCTTGTCAGATATATTCTTCAGGTATTGATCGAAGGAATAAGATTTCCGATAATTATTTATATATTTTATCAACGTTTCAACGCAAAAAATTTGGTCGAAAATCGAAATTGTTTCTTTCCGGAGCCACCATTTTGTCAAAAAATAAAATTTCGACTATTCTTTCGATCGGTACCTGGATTCATCTATCCCCTAAAAGAATCTTCTTGGTTTTTTCTTTTTAGATAATCCCGACCGGAGATACTTTGCTCACCGCCGGACACTTTTTTCAGGGACCTCCAGGAGACTTCCTACAGGAGCAATGTTAATGAATGTTTTTAAAAATAGAAGTGCCAATCTAAAGTTAAAAGATGCCACTAAACTGCCTAAGGCTTTTCGTTTCGCCCAAATGAAATACTTTTCCGGAAAAATTCGTTAAAAAACGACTTTTTTGGCCTTGCAACTGCGTATAACGCCTTAAACAATTTTTCGATACTTTTTCGTCATTGCTATAACTGAAAATTAATATTATGATTATGTTCAATATGCTTGATTTTTTACAGATTTTTGCTTCCAAACGAAGTATTCAAAATTCTCACCAAAACTCTTTTTGGTCGAGATTGTACGGGCGATCCATTTTTAAAAATGTTTATTTTCATGACGAAAACACGACAATTTTATTTATATTTGTGTACGCGGCCGACAGATTTGGCCCCGTCTTCGTCCAGCATTGTCCATAATCGAGCCAAATCATAGGCAGATCTGTCAGCCGAGGTATTTCACACAAAGATGAGAACCTCATATACAGAATGAATACTTTTTTAAATCGCTTGTTGTTTAATCGACAATTATACATCAGACAATTAATTTTTTACTCAGGGAAATTTCTCTATGCTATAAAATTAAGTTGTCCTGCCTAGCACTTAAACAGATCATCGATTTATACAATGTAATACGCGCTTACCTGTTTTCCCGGTGGTCGTTAAATTCTGCAATGTTTGAATCATGTCGGCTGGTAGAAACATCATCCATGCTGCGTATATTCAATGAAATATTCATCGTCGATGCACTGGAATTTAATCTATCATAACTACAATTTTCGGTGTCACTATTATTCGCCTTCTCTTCGAGTTTTAGTGCTCGGTACTTTAGCATTCTGTATGACATTGTTGTTCACAGCGAGTACTTCAAGTCGCCTTAAGCTGTGTATTATTACGGCCTATATTATTGGAAGAAAAAAAGCGAAAGTTTTTCCACGTGCACGCTACGAACCAACCTTAGTTGATCCGCCATTTGTATCTTTTATATGTTTTTAACAATATATGTTTGCCAATATTAATCATAGGCTATATCTAGACTATAGACTTATTAAAATTACCTAGGATAAAAACTATTCTAACACATGTTTCATCTTTTATTTAACCCTAATCCATTGAACATGGGTCGTTTGTGTCCATGCCAAATCTTTCAACGTTGAGCATTACTAGATCCTTGTAGGTACGGCCTTGTGACCGTGGTGGGAAAAAATGTTAGGGAGGGGTAAGTACAAGTGCGGTGGCCCGCTGGTTTCTCTCATTCAGTTTACGCACAGCGGAGCAAGCAACTTTGGAACGGACACGAACGACCCATGGTCACGGTTTAGGTAGGTTAAATCTCAGTTTCTAAAAAAATGTTTTTTTTTTCATGAAAAATACTTCCGATGGACGACAGAAACTTATCCGTAAAGATTTGAATTTTTTCAAAGCAAATTGTCGGTTCGTACGAGTAAAGAATTAGCATACTCGCTCCGGCCTCGAGAACCAATCGAATATTTTGGTGGCGAAGCTTCGGAAGATGAAGATGATGTTGAAGAAGAAGACCATTTCGAGTCCGAAGAGACATGCGATGGTCTTGACGACGATGGAAGTGATTCATGCTCTGAACCGGAGCTTGACGAGGAAGCTACATTTTCACGAGGACGAAGACGGTATTTTCGGGGCAAACACGGTTACAAATCATCCCGAATTACGAGGACGCCGTTCTCAGCCAACACGAATGCATCTTCCAACCCCAACACAAGAATCGATGAAGACCCGGAGTTCAATTGAGGCATGGGGTCTGCTATTTACTGACGAAATCCTCGATATCATAATCACACATACGAATGAACCGATACGTCATTTAGTCAGCCAAATGAATGAAACATCTTCATCCCGTTCTTCATTTCGCGAAATTGATATCGTGAAATAAAAATGAACATTTGTCGCGATTGCGTATAATTATTGGCTGCCAATTTTACATATTTTTGTAATAAAACAATAAATGAACAGAAATAATATAATTTTGTAGCTTTATTGATTTTTCCCATCGTTACCCACCTATACGGAGTATACATGCCGGTCTTGAAATTTAGCCATATTCAATTTGCAAAATAAATATATTGTTTTCACAATCGAAATTTCTCATATTTTTTCCAGAAAGTATGTGATTTTAACTATTAACTCGCGTTGGAATTTTGTATTTATACAAAAAATAACGGAAAATATGAATTGTCATTCTAGTGTAAACAGCCTACATGCCTCTAAATATTGATGAAAATGTTTATTTAAAAAAGGATTTTCGGGGCTGGCAACAATTCTATCGCATAGTTAGAAGTCCACAGAAGATCTACGAATTTTTTCAGATTTTTCTTTACGAAATAACATAGTTAAATAAGCGACGGACGCTAATGACCCATGTTCAAGGTTTACGGGTGCTAAAAACGACGGGGTTAGGGTTGAATAAAAAATATTTTCATACTCAGAGCTCTTCAAACTGAGCACCTAAGTGTTGTGTTAGTGTATTAGGGTCCCAGGTAGCAATTTCAAAATAGTTGTCTATTAGTTATCCAAATGAGTACCAAATGTCCGCTTGGAAGTTACCTATGAGTTATCATGTGTCCAACAGTTATCTTTTTGGATGGTTGTTGACTTTAAGATAACTTCCGGGCGGACATTTGGCACCCGTTTAGCCGACTTTTGGACAACTTTTTGAAAATTGCTACCTGGGGTGTTACGTAGGGGCGACTTGCGAGCGTGTTTCTAGCGAGGATATTGGTCACGCGCTCACCGCGTGTGCGCAGCACGCTCGCCGCGTATACGCAACTTGTAACTGCACGTTTACAGTCCGCGTTTTGGATCGCGACACCACGCGTTTCACGAACGCGCGTTTACGGCGCGTTTTTCGGTTCAAAAATCAAATTGTCTATCGCCCATTGCGTGTGTATCGCGTCGTCTGCGCGTAGAAAACACGCCGTGTGCACAGGTCTTACTGTTGTTACGGATCGCCTTGCTGGAAACACGCTCACAAATCGCCAGTGTGATAACGCCCTTAGTCATCCGCGCCAAACGAGGGAAGGCCGCGGTTGACGAATACAAAGACGCAAAAACATTCGAACGTAAGTTGGTACGAGCGGGCGCTCATTTCAGTCTTGTGTCTCGGTTGGAACAATGGAAAAAAACGGTCGACGGTGAACTGTGAAAATTATTTCGGGTGGTGAAAACTAATCATTTTCGAAAAGATGGATTCGTCGGGTGACGAGAGTGGAAAGGTAAGAAGAATAATAATTAAATATTTCAAATTTATAGTTCCGAATTTATAAAGAAAGACGCCAAATTATGCTCGTCTTTGTTATCGTGTGTAGTAAGATTTCCTTACTACGGTTATATTTTGTAAAAGTAATGTCCAATGGACTCGTACAGTATGGTAATTTTATATAAAGTCTCTTAAGGTAGTATGAGCGCACAATCTTGATTTCTATAGAATTTGTTCAAATTTTAATCAGACATTGTTCATATCATTATGCATGTTTGAGTAAAATTCCAGACCAGTCGACTATTTAGATTGGGAGAAAATGGGTTTTAAAATTGCAACTTTTAACACTGCAGGGTCTGCATTGAAATTTAGACAATAATTTTCCGTGTAATATTTGTCCCCTATAATAAGGAGATAATGGCAACACCACTAAACAGTATTGTTCAATATTTCGAGAACAAAATAATTATCGTGTTCCTAAAGTTAAAAATGTTGTCACAAAAAAATATTTGCATTATAAATATTAACATTTTATATTGTTTATGTTATCTTCATTAACAAATAAAAGTGTTAGTTCATTCATAACTAATTAAAAACTTTGTTCGATTAAAAATTAAGGTAAATGGCCCAGTAATCGTCACCTTAAGCAGATCGCTTGACTTTGCAAATTTATATAGCTCAACTAGGAACGTGAGTAAAAGTTATTTTAACGCGTTCTTAATCAGTTTTTTATTACGAAGAAGAAGGTCGTTGTGAAATTCTATTATAAGATGCTATTGTACGAGTCATCGTTATGCCGCCATGACAGTTGGTCTGGTAATCGCCATGGAAACGTCCCACTAATCGTCACATGCATTCAAACAGCTTTGAGGCCTTATATACCTCTGAAAAAAAATGTTTATTTTTATTGGCTTAAATTATGTATAAGCATGTTAAAAATGATATGCAAAAGTTATTTCAGGTTGACATTTTTCTTAAGACATGTAGAAAAAAAATTTTTTACTTCAAACGCGTTTTTCATGAAGAAAGGTTTTCAAAATCGGGAGGACTCGTAGGTCCTGCATTTTTTGAACGATTGACTTCAAATTTCAACTATAACTTCTTAGATACATTTTATAGCGATGTACACACGATTTTTACAATTGTTTAACAATTGCGACTTTTGGAAACGAACAAGGGCCGTTGTTTCAGTCGAAAATGCGACTTTTTTATAAATCGGGCTAGATGTACAAAAATAAATATTTTATAATAATCGTGTGTACTGCGGTAGCAAATCTCATGTAGATTACGGGGAAAAAAAATGCTCCTGGGTGCACATGTGCGACTCCAACGAGTCCGTTCGTTGGGGGTACCTACAGATATGTGAAAGAAACCCTCTAAACCTCGTTTCGATTGCTTTATTAGTATTTTTTTTAAATTCCAAAAAGCCTTGTTTTGCGACCATCCAAAGGCATATAAGGCCTTAACTAATTATGCAAAGGTTCGTAGGACTTTGTTGACTCGATTGTAGCTGCATATAGAACGGCAGAATAATTTTTACGCACTCTGTCACATACTTTATGATTTTTATTAAAACATTTTATGAAGAGTTTGAAACTAAAATTTCTCTTCCATGGAACTTTATTAATTTCAAAATATAACTAATTATTGCCTATTACGTCAGAATTATAATTTTTATTTATTGGTAGTCATTGTAAACAACTATTTTTTCATAAAATAATTTTTAATATTATTTCGATCGAGTGCTGTTCACCTGTGTTCAAAGCATACCCAGTTATCGACAACATTTATTTATATGTATATCTTTTTACTATCGCGAATATGTGTATGACGACTACTGGTCCGTGGATCCTTCAGACAATGCTTATTACAGACCCAATATTTATTTTCTGATTTTCTATAAACTGATATTCGATTCGTAAGACTCTTTTTTTGCTGACATTGTCCCAGTTATCGACAGCCATGGCGATTAATCGGCAGAGTGTTTATGTTGCTGAACCGGTAATCGGCATATATGAAAATTCGTTGAAATTGACATAAGCTATAATTTTTTTAGCTGAACGCAAAACTATAATCCTTGTTAATCACGTGAAGGAAAGCTTACTGCACGCAAACCCGAGTAGAAATATTGTCAGGCTGGCCTGACATTTGATCCCAGTCTGATCACGTTGTAGTACGGAGGCTTTACTTAAGGTATGTCTCAATTTGTCTGATCCAGCTGGTGTCAGGTGATAGTCGCGCAACTGTATATACTGTTTCCTCCAGTTGCCTGATTCAGCTAGCTTCAGGCGATGGTCCAGCAACTGGACGTACGGCTCAATTAAATTCGCCTGACCCAACTACCGTCAAGCAATCACCACGTAACTGAACTTATACAGTTCGGCACCAAAAACGTGTCTAACCTTATCTGGTCAAATGCTACAGAGACACGAGAGAAGTGTGCGCCAATTTAATCAGTTTTTACATTTTCATCGGATGTGTCTAATAACCGGATGCAAGTTCGGCAGTAATCTCGTGCATTTTATTCCGTATTGACGTGTTCTCGATTGTTGGCACTGCGATATTTATTTGAGGTAAGATATGTGTATATACCACTTTGTTATATTCCAACAATACATTTTTATTTTACATACTTTTTCAACACTTTTCTATTTTCTTGCATGCGTGTATTTGCATTCATTCTGTTGCCAACGTGTATCGTGCATTTCAGTAAAACATTACCTCATTTCAGAAATCCGAAATAAGTAATGTACCCCACAAGACGACAAGGGGAGTACAGCGGAAAAGGAGACTGCAGCGATGAACAGGTACATGATCACCGAGGAACGACTCGAAGAAGACTGTCACATGTCGCCGCTACCAGTATGTAAGTAGATTTATATTGTTTTGTCCATCCCTTCAATTTTCCTTCACCTTAGTCTGTCTCCTTTCTTAGAGAAGAAAGGAGCTATGTTAAGTTATAACATAACGAAATAATGTTAAGTTCACATTGTAATTCGATCCGGTAAATGTGATGCCATCCGTACAGATTATCATTATCACAAAATATAAGGTTTGGAATATTTAATCTAAGGAGTAAGAAGTTGTATTTTGTTATTTTGGACACGCTACATATTAAAAAAAAAAATTCATAATTTCCTTCTATCGCTATTTTTAGTTGATAGTCGACAATTTGTCTCATTAATGCACTGCCGTTACTTTTAAAACAATGATGTTTTAATGAAAATGTCGAGAGAGAGAGAGAGAGAGAGAGCAGGCAGACGTTTAAATTTCTAACACAGTGGTTAAATAAAACGGAGTGTCTCCCTGTCCGGATAGCGGCTCAGTTCGAGCCGTATCTCCGTATATTATTGTGATTCATGTCAGCTAGTATCCGGACGAATAACATATGTATAATCGTCCGAATAGAATGTGTTAAATTGTTAAACAATCTATCCGGACGAATAATTTACACATTCGTGTAAATTATGTGTAAATTATTACACGAATTGTTTGGTTTTGGCCAATCAAACACAAACCCAAACAAATCCAAACAAACAAACAAACCCAAACAAGCAAACCCAAACAAACAAATCCAAACAAACAAACCCAAACAAACAAACCCAAACAAATTATAAATTTTTATTCGGACGAATACGTGTAAATTATTCGTCCAGATAGATTGTTTACCAATTCAACACATTCTATCCGGACAATTCGTCCGGATAGAATTATTCAAGAAATCCAGTTACTCGTTCGGATACTAGCTGAAATGAATCACAATAATATGTACGTGGAAATACGACGTGAACTGAGCCGTTATCCGGACGAAAACCATACGATTATTCATCCGATAACCGGACGAATAGCGACAGCGTAAATAAAAAAGTCTATGTGGGAGAGGTGTAAATCTTGGAATATCGTTGTCAATATTATTTTGGGATAAGAAAATTCGCATAAGACTTCCGAAAAAATTCGAATAGGTCAAAACTTCAATTATGGAACTTCTCTCCTCTTGGTCTTTTCATTAAAACATCTTTGTTTCAAAGTAAAGGCAGTAAATTACTGAGACAAATCGTCGACTATCAACCAAAAATAGCGATACAAAGCACTTTTGGAAAAAAATCTAAACAGATGCAGTGAGTCCAAAAGAACAAAATACAACTTTTCAATCCTTAGACTAAATATCCCAAAGCTCATAGTTTTCAAGTTACGCCCCACGATACCGGCTTTTCGGAAACCTGCCGTTAAAAAAAAATAACTCTAGAAATAAGAGTTGCAAATAAAAAAAACTAAACTAAACTAACAGTGTCCTATTCAAAGATCTTATCACTAAATGGTGAAGTTGCTATGTTTCAAAGTCCAGCATGCGATTTTGCAAAGTGAAAAAATGGTTTACAATTTTTTTCCCGCCGAGATATTCGATTTTTTGTCCGGATAGAAAATTTATATGGCACATAATACTTTTGGCCAAGGCTGTATATGTAAACATTGAATCTTAAGTGAAATGCAATTTTTCGACTTTTTCAGCGGCTGTTATCTCGAAATAAAAAGAACGGGGCATTGAAATTCTTTCGAAAGAAATCGGACAAGCCGTTGGGACAGTCTTCAATTCCGTAAAAGACTGGGATAAATGTCGAGGGGTGCTGCAGAAGAACCAGCAACGGAAGGAACAATGTAACGTTCCCTAAAAACCTCTGCCCATAAAAACTTTATAACCTTTTTTTAACTTTATTTCTAAGTTATTTTCCTTCCTTTCTAAGATCCTTCAGTTTTGTATGGAAAATATCAGTTTATTTCGCCTTTTTTCTATATAAAAAATTAAACAAAGTTTCATTTATTTTCCACATACCAAAACATATATAATAAAGTGGAGTGAGGAAAAAAATCTATGTGATAAACTAAGATTCTTATTTACATTAGAAAATAAAGTATCAACGTGTTTTATAATTGTGCCTTTTTCTATTTTGGCGATGCGTGGTATCTTTTTATTTCAGGAATAAGTAGGACATCCTCAGCAGTGGCTCATTCCATCATCCTGACTAGGTGATGATGTTTCACTTTAATTAATCCTTGAAAAATTAAGCCCTAAGAGGCTAGGGTTTTTGCACTGGCCTGGTAAAGGCATCAGGCCTTCACTTTTTACCGTGATCAAGCTTTGATTTTGTGTGCTGATCAGGCCTTGATTTTTTTCACTGATCAAGCCTGGATTTTTTCCCCTGATCAATCCTTGATTTTTTACCCTGATCAGACCGGAATCAGAAAAAGTGTCACAAAAATTATCACGGCTTGATAAAAAATCCTGATCAAGGCATTAGGCAAACATCAAGATGCATGATCAAGTCTTTTTTGTAGCGGGACCAGGATTTCTACTCGGGAATCCACAGGCATTCTCAAATCACCCGAGATGTGACATGGTTCACGTTAACCTCCTAATGAACGATTCGGCGGAAGTGACAGCTAAACGTCGTAGCGGAATATATTTAATTTGATTACAGTCCGACCTCCGAATAAGAAACCCGGCAATAAGAAACTTTCCCCAGTTTCTCACTCGAGCGCTTCCCCCACTCCGACTCGAACTCCGAGCTCGAGAATTTTGTGAGCGGAACCTCTGGTTAAGAAACCAACCTGGGAGAGATTATTCGGGCAAAATAGAGTGAACGTTGTAGTGTAAATTGATGTGTGCGTGCGTGCGTGAGTGAATGTAACAAAAAATCTACAAGTTTATTAGAATTTCTTTGTATTCATTAAAAAGATACATATATGTGTTGACTTCATATAAAATGTACTACAGTCTGATCTCTTACGCTTCTTTACAGTTTCGGTCATTTTATGACAGTTAATAGTAATTCAGATGCAATAGTACTCAATAATATTCAATAGTATGTATATTAACGTGAAACAAAAATTCGCTAAATAAATGTCCATGCGCAGTCGAAAACGTTTTTGCATGGGCGATGTGAATACTAAGTTGCAACTCGTTCGAGCGAGTTTCTTGTTGAGAGGATCGCATGCGGAAAATAGTGAGAGAGACAGACAGAGGTAGTGACCGCGGAGCGCGCGTCCGGTGGGGGTATGCGATATATAAAAAAACTCTTCCCCTTGGGGGCTTTTGGTTTCTTATTCGAAGGTCGGACTGTATTCGTTTATACCTATACTTACGGGTGTGAAAATGGAATACAACATAGTAAATACCTCCTGGAAGCTAATATACCACGAATCTGCGCGAAGGACTGATTTTTATCTTAAAATGCTTATTTAATGCGTAAACATGATGATCACTAGGACCCTGACGGCTACTGGGCTGACTATCTTACTGCCAAATAAAAGTTTTCGTTGCAGTATTATTTCAAATATGTCGCGCAAACCCACGCCATTGGATTCGTGGATCGATGCGGTGTTGCCATATGTCTCCTTATTATAGGGGACAAATATTTTTTACGGAAAGTTATTCTGTCTAAATTTCAATGCAGACCCTGCAGTATTCAAAGTTGTCATTTCAAAACCCATTATCTCCCAATCTAAATAATCAACTGTTCTGAAGTTTCACTCAATCATGCATAATGATATGAACAATGTCTGGTTAAAATTTGAACAAAATCTATAGAAATCAAGATTGCACGCTCATACTACCTTAATATATTCGACGCGTACCAATGAACTGTCCTCAAGAACGCCAACCCCTTCCAGGGCCTTCATCTGGTCCTTTGTCGTATAGGAAAGAGGCTATCCAGCCGCTACGTGCCTCTCGAGTGTTTACGGTCTCGTACTGCGTGAGCCCGGCTCCAATAACCGCCTTCTCGGACGAAGCCCAACAATGTTTACGTCATTCGGCCTCCCTGACCATCCTAGGTCGTCCTCGACCTTTTTCCGCATAAGTTGTTGGCTAAAATTAAAAAACCACAACCTCTTATTACACACACATCAAGAACAAAGATGTGGGAATGGCGATAACTGCGTCTCAATGAAGACTTCATACAGGAGTGATCAGTTCCTCCAAAAGTGTCCATCGATAAACGACTATGATCGAGAGTTGATTATTTCGGGAACGTATTCGGACAGGAACTTGGTTACGGTTGCTAGCCTTGCCATGTGCCAGCTGCAGACTGAGAGGGCAACCGGCCTTCTCAGCCCTACGGCACTCTGACTCCGACTACCTTCTTACGGTTGCTAGCCTTGCCACATGATCTTTGCAGACTGAGGGGGAAACCGGCCTTCTCGGCCCTATGACACACTGACTCCGACTATACCATGTTGGCCGTGGCCTCCACCCAGACTCTACGTGCTTCGAGATTGACCATTTCTTAATCGGAGAGAATGGACTCGGCCCTAATCCTGCCTTGCCAGCACCCGTCGTAGCGCACAATCTCGACCACAGATTGCATCTCGGGGCCACTAACGCGCGGCCCGTCACCAGGTGACGAATGTACTCACGAGCTTACTGCGTGGCGTCAAACGAGACGCACCTTCGCAAGCTGCGTACCGCTACCATGCCGTGTTGGTTCGGCGAATTTTTCCAGATCTCGGAGATCTTGAACCGCGTACCGGTCGTTAGCCAGAACAGCCGCCACCTTGAAGGGCCCCTTTGCCTTCGCGAACAGCCTTCTGCTCTGTCCAGCTGCAACAGGACTCGCTGCTACCATGACGGCATCACCCACTGCGAACGAAGGTGGCCCCAACTGTCGGGCGTCGAAAGCCCTCATCCGTTGCCTCTGCTCTGCATCCAGAAATGCCTCAGCAGCCTCACTCAACTCCCTCAGTTCGACCTGGTCCAATGCACCTTGGATCCCTGCTAGTAGTTTAACCTCGGCCATACTGCCCGGTTGTAGCCAAACAGGAGCTGCGTTGGTGACGTGCGCGTAGTTCTGTTGGTAGCAGGGTTGATAGTACTCTGGACCTTCTCTACGTTGTCGTCCCAGTTTTACCCCTGCTTCCCCAGCACAGGTAGCTGCAAGCGAACTCAAAACTGTGTGGCTCATTTGCTCACAGTGCCCATTAGCACATGGCGTTGCCACAGCGTTGCGTATGTACTTGACATCATACTCCTCATGAGAGGTCTCGAATGAATGCGACGTGAAGACCATCCCTCTGTCGCTCATTACCCGACTCGAGTACCCCGAACATTGCGATTAATTGAATCAATGCTCTTATCACCCTTGTTCTGGAAGTATCGCGGACAGGTTCAAGGACACAAAATTTAGTACAACCATCCGCATTGGTCCGTATTTGTATTTTCGAACGCCTACTGCGTGCCCATGATCCAACATGATCGAGATTTATCGTATGGAATGAATAGTAATTTGATCTATCGGGTGCAACAGTCCAGGCTTGCGCCCGGTTGTCCCATTCACAATACAAGCAGTTTCGACGTACGTTTACGTAAATAACCAATGGTAACCAATAACTTGCCCTTATCTTGTCCAACGTTCTATGAAGCGCGAAACGTCCTTGTTCATCGTGGCATAATCACAACACGTTGAAGCGTGACAGTCTTTTAGAAAAACAATACCGCCCTTAAGGTCATGCTTGTCAAAGTATTGTTTCGTTTACGGTTGGGCTTCGCCAAATTCTAAAATTTTTCGAATGACCTCGATGTCGATGATCCTGAGCGTGAGCCACCTTAATCCATTCGCTTTCCGTAATATCGATGGCACAACAATCAATTGGATTCCCACTTAAATAGTCAACGTGAGCTACTTAAGTGCCTGGGCGGTACACAATCTCATTATCGTGATCCCGCCAATATACCCACCAACGAGAGCCTCGCGGTTGTATTTTCCTTTTATCTGCTGTGCGCGCATGGCACTGCAATCATTCACCACCGTGAATTTGATACCTAGCAAATAAAGTCGGAACGCTTTCGATTTCATGAATACCGCTAATGTTTCTGAATCGTTCGATATTTTTTTCCGTGGAAATCGTCTTTCAAATTTTTTACGACTATAGTTTGAATAAGTATAGCTTCCAGACCCATCGCGCTCGCATCTGCGCGTACTTCGGTTTCCCTCTCAGGGTCGTAAATTGCTAGAGTGGGTCTGTTCACTAGTATCGTTTTTATTTCGCCTATTGCTTCGCTTTCGCTCGGTCCTCACGACTAAGGGATGTCTTCGCGTAACAAGTTTGTTAAGGAGCAGTCTTTCGCGCAAAATCTTTATTACACTTGCGGCAAGATCCCGCAAGATCTAAAAATTGTCCGAATTGTTTTACATTCGTAGGGCACCTGACTTTTACAACGGTCTCGCTTTTGTGAGTCCCAGGTCGTATCCCTTCTCCCGAAATTTTACGTTCTAAGTACTCAATTTTATTTTTGGGAAAATGTTCAGTTGGTCGGGTTTAAGGTCAAATTTCTCGCCTAAAGAGCGTTGAGACCGATCTCTAATTGTTCGAACCCTTCGTCTAGCGTTTCTGTAGCGCCCAGTACATCAGCTATGTATCCCAAGGCGCATCTTCCTTCAATACGGTCGGGGAATTGACCAACTAAAAAGGCATTCGTGATGCAAGGGGATTTAGTAGAGTCCCGATTTAAAATCTAAAGATGTAAAACCCGTTGTTTACAAAGCTGATCTATTTGATCGTCATTTATGGTTCATGGATATTGAATAACCTTTGGTAATTTTATTGAGACCTCTATAGATACAATTTGCCATTCGCGTTTCCCAATTTTTATTGCATGAGTACGACGCGACGGGACTGCCACAGGGCGACGTACTCTCACGAACAATGCTGCTTCTCTCTAGTTCGGCTACTATTATCTTGATTTTGTCCCGATCGGCTTTAGAGAGGCAATACGGCTCATGGAAAACAGTAACTTCAGTGGTTGATTCAATGTTCACCTCCGCTGCATCGTTTTGCCTAATTCTTTCATGTCGAATAATGTTTCCGATAATTGTTCAGTAGTGATAATAATTTTGTTTTATTATTCGCGTCACGATGTTTGCACCAAATATCGACTTTTTTCAACGCTCCTACCGGATCGACACCTATCACCTAACTTCTACGTTATCGGTTTTTTGACCAGTTTGTCCGAAGTGACCATCAATCTGCACGCATCTGATATTTAATATCAGCCTTTAGCAAAATATCTTGTCCGATAAGAATTTCCTTCGTTAATTGGTCATCGGCAACAATGAAAACTTTTACTTTAAGGAATCTCATTCATGTGGGCCTTCATTCTCGATCGAGTAATCGGGACGACTATTGCGTAGTCTAATGCAGGCAAGGTTTTCCCCTTGTCTTTAAATTTTGAGTTGAAACAACTTGTGAGGCCCTCCCGGTCAATAGAGCAGTTACTTCCCAAATCACTGGTGCAGATCTTTTCTCGGTTGCCTAGGATGCATTTCTCGAGTGGTTCGTTTACTTAGGTCTCTGCGATCTCGAATACGTCCAGCGAGAATACGCCCTGCTATGCAGCGAGGCTGCCCCCTCCTGCGAGGCTGTCCCTCGCCGCTTAGCCATGCTTTCTTCTCACATCGTCTAGGCTGTTTTTTTCTTATCTTCTACCAAAGGACGCTTCTTGGCCTTCTCTATCTCGCATGTTTAATCCCTTTATGTTTTTCAACGCATACGCATTCCAGACATCGATTCAATTCTGCTAGTGTTCCCCTTTTAACTTATTAAATTCTTAATTGTTCATCCTGGATTCCGTGGACCACGAATTCCATGATCTTTTGTTTAGGGCCCTAGATTCACTCGATTGATTATTATTACCTTTTCAAAGCAATACGCTTGTGAACATTGACCCAGCGTACTTTTATACGCTACCGCGCAGTCCAGAGGTTCCCCAGAGTCTTGTTCTCCTGAGAATGGTCTGCGAATTGCTACTGTAAAGCTTCCCAACTAAACGATGCGCCCTTAAGCCCATCGTAACAGCTTCTTACAATTTCCTTCAACTTTAACGGAGCCAAGTAAATTTCTTTCGTCAATCATTCTAATCGTACATGGTCGCGTACATGTTCACTTTCTCTAACCATTCTATAGCAGATAACTCTTTCTTTTCCGGATCAAATCCAGGTATACTTTTTCATTTATATAATGATCTGACCGTTCCGAACCTATCCCAACGATAACCGATAGCACTTCAGTCAATTTCGCAAAATCGGACTCACCCTGAGCTGCGGTACTACCCACCAGACTCGTGCTTGCAGATTTGCCGGACAGGCAACTCCTCGATCGACTTCGGCTTCGCGTCTGACGATGTCGCTGGTGCTCTTCGCGTCGACCGTTACGGCCCGATCCTGACGTCTCTCTTCGATGACGGGTGCAACCTTCGAGACTCCTCGACCTGGACCGTCGCGGACTGCTATCCCTTGAGCCCCGTCTTCTCGTGCGATGCGAAGGCGATCTCGCTCGCCGCTCATCGCCATCCCTTGTCCTTGCGGATTTCTTGTCACGATCACGCCTGCTCGACTTGGATGACGTTCGGACGAAGTCCAAAAATGTTTACTTCATGTGCTATAAAATTTTGAGAAAATCGGTCAAACGGTTTGCATATAACAAAATTTCGATTTATCTCGAAAACTTCAAAAAAATAATCGTATTGCTACAATTTTTTTCAAAATTTAAGATGCTGATATGTATTCTTTTTCCATAACGCTATCTCCCGATACACTTTTTTTTGTTGAAAAATCAACCACTAATAATGTCAAGAAATTTTGTTTTGCATAATAACTAGATTAAGAATGAGTGAAAAAAAACAATTGTCCAACAAAAAATTAGCTTCCCCGTTCTTTCTTTCGTTGCACACCAGTTCGTAGATTTTTCAAAACTGATACGAATTAAAAAAAATTACGGTTTTGAAAAAAATTGTAATTCTGAAAATCGAACGAAACGTCACCAATTTTGGACATGATTTTGTAACAAAAGGTTGTAACAAAGACACTAATTAAAAATTGTTTAGCCATATTGTTCTGCAAAATCAATATTCTGTTTCCATGTGATTGGGTATGTTTTCTAAATAATATCATTCTTTCTAAATATAGGTTACAGAGAAGAAAGGATTTACAATTGTCTCTTTTGTGAAAGAATAAAGGAGGGTCAAAATTGTCATAGAACTTGTACAAAATGCATGGCTGATTCAAGAGAAAGATGGCGAGTGGCTATGTTACTTTCCACCTAAACAGGGGGACGCGTCTGCGCTTATTGAACAAGGGCAGCCACCGGCTTCAGAATGGAAATGATTTGCTGTTAAATACATAAAAAGTGCAGGTATGTTTTTACATCATAACTATAACTGAAACTTCCTGTATGGAGAACCAAAAATGTAATTAATGGTTTTTGCATCGATTTTCTAGATTCTTTCGACCAGGGGGTTTAAAAGTTGGAACGTGCGAACAAAGAAGCGGACATCGTAAATACGGAAGTCCACTCGCACACAGACGACCAAAAATCTAAGGGCGCTAAAGACTTGTCGTCAGGTGCAGTGTTATAAGTCGATAAATAATTGATTGATCTTAACTTTAAATGTTGAGCAAATATCAAATTGGAATCTTACACGCTGCAAAAAAATGAATTTAAATAGGATCTATTTAAATGAAATAGGTTTTTTCCTTGTCTCACGGCCTACTACGATCATATTTGTTTCGAAGATATTTTTATTGTTTTAACTATTCTTTTTACATATAAAATATATTTAAATTGAACAAATAAAGATTTGATTTATTACAAATTATTTTTTTGCATATGTTAAAGATATAAATTGTACAACTCTCAAGTATGATCAGTGGTATGACTAGTGTGAAGCGATAGGATTACCTCAAGGCGGGATATACATTTAGACAGGAACAAAATAAGCAATATGGAGGAATTTTTTACACTGAGAAATAATTATTCTACAATTAGCAAACTTTCGGTATACTTCAATAGTATATTCAGGTATACGAAACAATTTTTAAACATGAATTTATCATCAAAATGGCGGAGCTGTGGCAGAGTGTTACAGCAAGGTCGCTGCGGGAGTTGCGAATCGGCGTGCAGTCTAGCTTCTCATAGACTTCGACTTGCAAAAAAGTTCAAACATTTTTTCAGTTAGAACATGTATAGTTTCTATGTGACGGTAATTCATATTTAAAAAAAAACGCAAATTTGAGAAAAACGGCACGCATTCACAAAGAAATCAACATTTCACGCAATATTTCTGTAAAATGTGGATTAAAAAAGTAGTTTTTTTTCTTGAATTTTTCAAAAACAATCTTTGTCAATTGGACGGTACCAATATTATACATATTTCGACAAAGTTTCAACTCAATCGACTTAATAGTTTTTGAGTAATCCTGCACACCAATTTCGATAATGCAGTTTTGAGAAAAACGCGTTTGAAGTTCCTCACCGCTCGGATTCGGAGCGGGCCTTGACGGGCTGTAACGTTTGAAGTTTTTTGAATTTCGCTTTGAAACTTTGGGAAAATATTCTACATATATAGTGTAGGAGTGCAATAGGGCCCTCCTATGCAAGATGCAAAATTCAAAATTCCCGCGGTTTGAGCAGTCGGACATTTCAAATTTTACCGCCTGAAGTCGCGAGAAACGACAGCCTCATGAAATCGCGAAAAACCACAGGCTCCCAAAATCAGAGCATCAACGAGAAAGAGAGACGCCACGGCCTCACGGTACTTGCAAGTCGCACCTCGAGACGCCAAGTCACGACCGTCATCTTTTACACACGCGGACGTGAAATATAGAGACGATCGGCAACGAAATCGTCGCCATGAGTCCAACTCTTAAGTCAACAAGTCGTCCGAGTTATTCGGGAGTCAACGAGTCGGTCGAGAGCCCCGCTTGAGAGGGGTATGCCCACCGAAGAACAGTCCGTCGATCGTCCGTCCATGATACCACGTGGGTCCCTCATATGCTCTAACTCGTCGTCGAGACCTCGCCCCGACGGAGCTGCATGGAGAACGGTCAGGAATTTCGCGAATACACCGGAACAACGTGAGTAAAGACTGCCCCGAAACAAAGAGCAATCCCTCCGAGCTACGAGTGCCGAGCAATGAATACAACGCCGCGGGTTCCTAAGATGGCGTCGTAACGGACAAAACCTCGCCCGCCATTACCCACGCGGTGGAGATTCGTGCCGATTTCCGTAATGCCACCAAGGTAACGAGACTTTATATCGCGAATAATGTGACTGGACAATATCGTGGCGTGTTAAACTCAGTGAATTTTGGATCTTATCCCTTTGGGCCCGTGCGAGAACGAATTCGGGGACTTTTGCGGTAGAATTATATTTAGCGTTAAATTTTTACAGATAGTTATGATGCGAGAGTGAAGGGAGAGGCGAATCGAAATAATAAATGGAGTTGATGTTTTTATAATATATTTTTAAAGATCGAAATTTGAATTAATTGGGCGGAGGGAATCGCGCCGCGGTTGAATGTGATTGCGATATTAGGGCGTAACGGACCTCGTCGGTGGGAAATGAATCTTTGAAGGCGTAACGAATTTCGCGGATGTTACTAATTAAAAATATGCTGGCGTCTAGAGATCAAACTGAAAATTCGAGCGCGACGTGATGCGCGGGTATTTATTGTAAATTGGTACGCAGAACTGGTTGATGAGATGAATGAGAACTAACTGCGCAATGAAATTCGAGTATGTTTATGGTTAAATTATAGTATATCAGTATTGAGATTGAGTGGAATGGAGTCGCAAGGGCCAAATATATATTGTGGCGAAGCATGGCGGAATGGAACTCGCCGAGTTTAACGTAACAGTTGGTCGTGCAAGCGAAGCCGCGCGAAATCGTACCTGCCGGTCCACGGCAATACCTTGTGATAATATTGTAAGAAGAAAGGAAGACTGGTCGATGTGATATGAATGTTATTTGTTAATAATATCATCGAATTCAATTTCTACAAATAAAAGAAATTTGTTACGATAGTTTTATCGTTTAAAAAAAATCGATTTTTTTATCATTGTAAATGTATAACCCGCCTTAAGGAAGGATCACAGTGTAACCAGTCGAAAAAAGATTTTCGCGATTTTTTTCGCTGGTTAAAATACACCTATCAGTCTGAATATTCTGAGCTGCAACCAGTAACCAATATTGAGCCGATTCATGGCACCATAAGTTGGACCGGAGTTAAAGACCCAAAATGGTCCCAATACGAATTTTGACTTGGGTAAAGGTTGGCCCTTGATAGTCTACGAGTATTAGCACCTGTGGCGTCAGTACTGAGCCAAGTTTCCAGTCTACACATGGGCATGTACCAGGAAAGTACTGATTTAAGGTTTATCTGAAGACTGGCAATAATATCTGGCCCAAAACTGGGCACCTATACTGAGCCAATACCCGTAAACAGTGTCGGGCCAATTCACGGCACCATAATTTGGACAGGTGTTAACAAGCCAAAGTTGTCTCAATACTGATTTTGACTTGGGCAAGGCTTGGCCCTTGGTAGCCTCCCAGTATTGGCAGCTTTGGCATCCGTACAGTGCCAATACCAAGCCAGTTTGCAATACGTACATGGGACTCCTTGGAATTTCCAAACCGTGAGTCCCGATCTAGTTCCTTGAATTCAAGCCGCGACAAGGTTCATATCTTCCAGATAACGCGATTACGGACTAAATATCAATAACCCAATATCCTGCACCCAATCAGAAGACTGAACTCGTTCTTATAATTCATCTTATCCAACCACAAATTTCGAACCAGATTCCCAGACTATCCTGACCAACGACAAATCGAAAGATAAGCCCTTTTCTTCTTTACCCAACCCGGAAAGATAAAAACCATGGAGACTAGAGGTAAGAAGTACGAACGCTTGCGGCGATCACGATTCCAAACCGTCCGCGTTGTAACGGTCAAACGCGGTCTGCCGCAGGAAGGAGCGCAGAGCCTAACCGGCTCGAACGAAACGACAGCGAACTTTGCCACTGACACTTATTAATCACGTAACACGTACAAGTGTGTCCCTTGTTTTGATTTTCGAGTTATTGTCCCTGAACTCATAGACCATACATGACGAGACCGTGAGCGAGTGTGTTCAGGAAACTCGATCGGCCACTCTGGTACCTACCGAGACCTTAAATAATTCTGGACAAGTTTCGTATCGTTTTACTCCCGGGCCATCATCTTTCGACGCATCGCACGAGTTGCAACGTGAAAGGTATGCGTTGCCCCTTTCTTGGGGGGTCACCCGGGTAAGTCAAGTCCGGCCTAGCTACCTACGTCGCAGGAAAAGCGGGGACATCAATTATTTTATCACCCACATGTGGCACGAGTCGAACGGCTAAACTGGGAAGTTTCCTTAAGAAGATTTTGAGACTTCGCGCACATTTTTCTTTCGCTTCCCTTTTCTTTTTATGATTAAAGGGGATTAACAAACTGCATTTTGGGACGAGGGCTACTGGCCACGTGAGTACAATTCAAACGTATTTTACAAAATCTCAGCCCCTCCCCCCTTTTTTGTATATTTGCTGTGTTCTTTCTTTTGTACTTTCCCCTACTTCTTGTAAGTCCGCTACCAATGAAAATGGGATATTTCGTTTAAGGAAATGGGTATGTGTCCCTCGCCTTCGATTTAAAAAAAAATTGGTAATTATGCATAACCAACCCAATTTCAATGGCAACATTTTTTTGCCTATACTGCTTTAATTGATCACCGTTAATGATATTTTGGCGGGGGGGGCTGACATTTTCCATTAATTCCATAAGTTATGTAATTTGAAGTTTCCCGAAACACGCGATACAATAGGGAATTTTTGTCTATATTTTTTCCCAGTTATTGTTATTAATAAAAATGCGTGTGCATATGTATGTGTGTATGAGCATATGTATGCACGTGTACGTGTGCATGTGTGTGTGTGCAAGGATAAACAAATCTTCTTAAGGGGCCAGTCCACTTTGGAGCCACGAAAAAAGTATATTTTCGCAATTTTTTTGAGGATTTTATAAAAGATATGAATATAAAAGTTGTTGGGCTTGATAAATAAAGTCTTGAAACACATTGAAAAAAATTAATTCATTTTAATTCATTTTTTAGTACAAAAACTATAGTTTACCGCAACGCCTCAAAAATAGGTGGGCTAGGTAGCTCCATCACAACTCAGAGACGGCTTGTCTGAAACAAAAAAATCAAAGTCCATTAGATTCAATATGGCACCAGCTACAAAATGACCCTCAGATATAAAGTTTCATCAAAAATTAAAAAATGGCAGATGAAAAACGAAAAAAGGAAAAAAACGCGTTTTTTCGCAAAAAAAGAGTAAAAATAAAAATTTTAAAACCATCGAGGGTTATTTTGTTGCGAATCATGTTTACAATATGTGGTTCAAATTTCAAGAGAATCGGTTTATTAGTTTTAGAGATACAATGGAGCTAGATTTTGAAAACGTTGTTTCGAGAAAAACGATTTTGAAGTTTATACTATGAAAAACTCTTACCTAAACTCAATCGGCAATGCTTGCACCGTACAAAATCTCTTCCGCTTGCTCATCATCGTCGATTTCTTCAAGTCGTGCTTGCTTTCGATTTTTTGAAATTTTCAAACTGGACTGGCCCCTTAATGAGATATTCATATTCTCACAAGATCACTTGTAATAGATTGAAACCTGGACACGTGAACAAAACAATGCTTGTGTTTACGTGCTGTATAATATGTATATTTGTATATTCCCGTGCGGAAATTGAGTTGGGGCTGTGATCGGGCCCCAATAATATTCCCCTAACTTTATTCGGGCCGTAATCTGGAAGCCACATGAGGGCCGTTAGCGGCCGGTCACACTTTGTCAACAAGGGCCATTAAAGGCGCAACGACCGGGGCCTTATAAGTTGCCTCAATGGCGCCTCATCAAAACCATTTTAGCGTCCTGAAAATGCCTGAACGGCGCCTCATCATAACTATTTCAGCGCCATAAAATATCCGTATCAGTGGATATACGTGTATGTTAAATGCGTCAGGGTATATCTGTATTTGTTTTTATGTAATTGTTCATGTGCATAGGTGTGGGCGTGAGTACATGTGTATGTATGTGTGCGCGCGTAGAAATGTGATTGCGTATTTGCATGTGAGCCTTTATGACAAACTGCCATGACAAAATTAATACAACAAATAATGTGAGGCGAACTCTCTTCACTGCAAACATTTATTTTTGAGGAACTATCCACTATGATAACATTTTTTAGAATTGTGATAGCTTGTAACACTTAAGTTTGAAATTGTAAGATTATCACATTGATTATAGTTATAGTCACAGCCTGAAATAAGTCTGTAAGGGTACAGAACGCGAAGGAGCGACATTATATGTCCGCTGTATAAAGTAAAGTATTAATGACTCTAATAAAAGTAATATTATCTTAGTTCTAATTAGGAAATTATAAAGTAATTGTATAAGTAATTCTCAATCATTAATATATCACGGAAAAATATCAATATATCACGGGGAAAAAATACACCACGGAATTCACTTGTTTTTCTGCAAGGTCCACGTAGAAATAAAAAAAATATATGGGTCTACTGAATCACTAGAATCTATTTCCATTGAGGGAAAAATCTGGAAAACAAAGACCAATTTATTTACTTATCCTACACAGTCAGATAAAGTCTATGAATGGGAAATATCAGCGAAGTCTTCAGAAGAAATAATTTTCCCTATGATGAGTATTGAGCGGAAATTAGTTGCTTAAAAATGTCGAGAAAACCGGTTGGGACTGTTCACACTTATGCGCTAGCATTACTCCATGTATGAGTGAAACCATGAGTAATTGTTTGTATCGATGTAAAAGGTTTCTTTAATTTGATAAATAAATGCTGTCTAATGTTTGTCTGCATATTTGTGTTCATCGTTGATTTTTGATTTGCTAAAGCCCTTACGCTTTTTCCCAATTTTCGTTCGATAATATTATTCGATCGATGTATATAATCGATTTGAATAATTGAAATACCATCAAACATGTAGCCTAAGATATTTATACTGGTTTATTGCCAAATAGTCAGATCTGGGCCTATTGTGGAAATCCCTACTTGTTCATCCCTATACTGGCCAAGTCTGGGCCTATTGTGGAAATCCCTACAAGTTTATCCCGATAATGGCCAAGTCTGGGCCCATTGTGGAAATCCCTACTAGGGAAAGTACTAGGGAAGCCCTGAAAGGCCCTTATTTTTATTAGGGATGCCCTATCAGTTTTCCGCACGGGTTTGTTTTGAATTTGTATATTTGTTTTGAATTTGAGATCAAGACAGAAACTGTTGGTTGGTTTTACCATTTACAAATTCATGCAAATTTCTTCTACGGTTTGAGGTAAATACTTAATTCAGTAATAACGCGAGCATGGCTTGTGAAGGATGTCATGTAACTCTTATTGAAGCGATGAATCTATTTGAAGACCGCGAAAAAAGTTTCGAGATGTTAAAAAAACACGGCATCATTTGTACAGAAGTGAAGTGTTCCAAGTGTGGTGAATTTGCGACGATAAACGTAAAAAAAATTAACGTGGCGTTGCCACAGAAGGCAGACAATTAAAAAAGGACAAAAGAAAATCAAGCAAAGGTGCAATTTCAAACAATATTTAAGAACTAATACTTTGTTTGAAAATACAAATTTGAGTCCGAAAAAATGCTGCATGTTTTTAGCAATGTATTTGCTAACAAACCCACCACATGAAGAATTTCTCATGCGTGAGTTGAGTATTGAGTGGCAAACTGAAGTGGATTGTGTCAATTTCATCAGCGAAGTTCTTGACGAAGATTTGTTTAAAAAATTTTCAGTGACATTATTGGAGTTAATAAAAAGGAGGATTCTCCCTGGAACGACAATTATGTCAGATTGCTGGAGAGCATATGATTGTCTCCAAGAAGAAGGTACGTTATCTGATAACATAGCGATATATCAAAAATAACATTTGTTCGAATTTTTCTGTCTTTAAAGGATTCCAGCACCTCACGGTTAACTATAGCATGAATTTCGTCAACCCTGAACCTGGCGCCCACTCGCAAAATATTGACCGTACTTGGCGTAGGGCGCGTGGGGCCATACCAATGTACGGTCGACAAGAATATCATATGAGCGGATACATAGCAGAGTTTTTCTCCCGAAAACGTTTTCCGGATCATCGAGATCGTCTTCACCATTTTTGGGAGGCGGTGAAAAGTTTCCACATGGAAAAGGAGTAAATAGAGGAATAGGTTCCAAACGGAAAAGGAGTAAATAAATTAAAAGCTTCTAAACGGAAAAGGAGTAAATAATGATAGCCTCATTATATTATTCTCATCCCTGATATCATAATTCATATTAATTAAATATAATAAGGTAATTATCCCACCCCCGATATAAGCGTCGACATTTTTAACGCAACAAAGACAACAAAGAAACAAAAAAGAAAAATTTCAGCCTACCCCGCCAGAATATCATTAGTGGTGACTAATAAAAGCAGTTCAGGCCTAAACAAAAAGATTTGACATTAAAATTGGAGAGGTGCCCCAATTTTGCATAATTGCCGAAAATTTTGTATTGCAAGCATAAGGAGCTCCGGAGGGTGAACATCTCCACTCTTCGTTCCAACAAAATGAAGATAGTCTTAGTTGTTTTGTTTCTAAAACTAACTGTCTCAAAATGTATTCCTAAACTACCTAACTTTTGGTAAGACGAAGGTTAGGACATCCTCACGGGCCGATACAACGCAGTTAACGGTCTCCTTTCGCTTAAGGGTTCCTCGGTCACTCTCTCTTGTTCCGACGGTCTCGTCGAGCGGACGTCCCTGTCCGTTAGTGTAAATATTACACTAACTAACAAGTTTATTTGAATGATACTTACGAAGACATTGTCGACGATTCTTCGAATATATAGGAGTGTTAAGGTAATTTTTTGTTTTGTTTATGTTCAAACTTTTCATTGACTGCGGTTTTACCCCCGTACAACATTATTTATTCGTTTTAACATATTAAACTATAACCGCCGGTTGCATCAAAATAAAATATTTTACTTGTAGATCCGTAACACGTGATCGCTTACCGTAACGTAAAACTGTTAATTAAGGTTACGTCAAGGTTTTTTTTATATTTTACTATTTACGATACATTTACTTTGTCACTACTGTGCTACTCCCTTATAACGCAAAATTCTAAGTCGGTAAAAAAACGTAGGTTATTTTATGTAAATTAATTCGGCTCAAAATCAAAATATTTTATTTCACATAAACCCACATACGCATTGATGAAACGTCATAATTTAGGTGCACAGTTTCAATTCGTCGCACTCATAGTTTTATAGAGTATTAAAGATTTATGACTTCGTCATATGAAAAGTATGACTTTTTATTATTATAAGTATGCGCATAATGTAAAAATATATCGTAAAACGTTTTTGAAGTTTGATGTAACCGGCTGAAAGTAATTTAATGTTACGCGCTCGCCATGCATTCGCGACATCATAATTTATTATTTTTATCATGGTTTTGTTTTGTTATAGGATACCTAAACATTAGAAGAGTAAAAGAAAGTGGAGCATCATATCGAAATAAGAAGACAGCCAAGAAGGAAATGCTCAGCAAAAATGGAAGGGCTATACTAAAGTTTGTAACAGTTTCTTCGGAGACGCCAAAATCTACGCCAGGGCCATCGGGTGTGAGTTCTTCAGAGGATAGTGCTGCTCAAAACCAAGAAGAAGCTGAAGTATCACAAGTACCCGACACTGATGACTTGCGCAATTCTGTAATTGATACTACGAATTTGTCAGCTTCACGTGCTTCCGATGCGATTGCTGAAATTACGACACCAGAACAAACTGTAACTACATTAACTGGGTCAGACTTTGTCGGAAACGACATTGGTAAATGGCCTGAAAATATAGATTCAAACATGCGATTGCTATTAATATAACGTGGTCCCAAAGTCGTTCAGCATCTTAAGGCGTCTGGTCTAGAAATTTGACAAAATCGATTTTTCTTTTCATTTTATTATTCCTTAGACCTTTCTTAATACGCTCGTGAAAACCGTTTATTGATATTTCAACAATTAGCAGAATAATAGAAATTATAAGCAAGCCGAGCGCAAACCTCATCTAACGGTAACAAAACTTTGAACACGTTTATCTCAGAACTATGTTTTTCAATTCGGCGCCCACGATATCTCGATAACTAATTGACTGATCGAGTTCAAATTTTGCACATACCTTTGGTAGCCTCTTTCTGAGGACTGGTAGCAGAATTGAGTCACAATAATTTTACCCACATTTCATAACTCGTCGAATACCCGAAAATGTATTAAATATCATTAATCAAAGTTTAACAGGCCGCCATTTTGTAACAATTTTTTTTAAGAGACTAATTCTGCTACCAGTGCTCAGAATACTCATACAGATTGAGAATATATTTTTTTTTCCAGATGCATTCAACATCACCCAGAGTGGGCGCCGATTGAGGTGGTTTTCGGTGGACCATGTTGAAAAAAAAACTACATGAAAATATTTGAAATCATTTTTTTTTAAATGTAGATACATTCTCAAAGGAACAATAAATACATATGAAAATCTTCATCAAGACAACTTCAACGGTTTAAAAGTTATTCCAGCCCAAAAATGACGTCAAAAATCTCGCTCTAGACCAGACTACTGCCTTAACACAGACTTCGCTGAAGAGCCAACAGTACCACGCACGGTTCAGTCAGAGTCAGACACGGACTCTATCACACCCAAAGTATTGTCAATGAGGCGGCTACCGCGAGAATGGTTTTGGCGCGCATTGACAAATGGCGAAAAAGTTTTGCGCACTTGGATGGCTTATTCTCCTCCTAAAGCGTCATTATTTTGCTTCTGTTGTCGTTTGTTTGAGTACTTTACTCCTCCGCCGAATTTAATACTTGGTGGAAACTGAATCCCAAAGTCGCCAACCATGAATCAAGTGCTATACATAACCAAAATTTGTGCAAATGAAAGGAGCTAGAAACACGACTCCAACAAGGACAGACTATTGATAAAAAAGAGCAAGAAGTCGTAGCAAATGATATTGAAAATGGCATGAAATTCTAACCAGAATTTTTGATATAATAAGATTCCTGGCAAAACAAAACTTGGCGTTACGTGGGAAGATGACACAGGGCCACAGGGAAGATGACACAAGGCCACAGGGAAGATGACACTAATGCCAATAGAGGCAACTTTTTAGAACTGGTGCATCTACTGGTAAAGTACGATCCTGTTCTCCGAGAATATTTAATAAGAATAAAAATGGGCCAAAAAATTCCGCTTATATGTCACCTAAAATTCAAAACCAGTTTATTGATATTTAAGGGAATAATGTTCGCCAAAAAATTATAGGATAGGTTCGAGAGGCCAAGTATTATTCCATTATATTCGACAGTATTCCAGATATTTTCCACAAAGATTAAACAAGCCAAGTATTACAATACGTCATGATTGAGGATCGGCAAGTACGAGTAGTGGAATCTTTTATAGATTTCATTGAAACAAAAAACAAAACGGCCGAAGGTATTAATGAGATGATACTAAGTAAGCTCGACGCTGATGGGCTTGACATTATGAATTCTAGAGGGCAAGCTTACGACAATGCTGCTACAATGGCCGGAAGACACACAGAAGTGCAGCAACGAATAAAAGACATCAATCCTCGTGCCGAATTGTTGCCCTACTCAAACCACTCACTGAACCTAGTTTGCTTGCGTGCGGAGGTGGAGGTGAATTCAGTGACTTTCTTCGGCACATTGGAACGTTGCTATGCTTTCTTCTTTATGTCCATACACCGATGGGAGGTTTTGATTGCTGCTACAGGCTTGAAGAGGGAAACGATCAGTGCGGCTCAACAGGACGATGACGAATTACAACGACTAAATGACAGCACCTCACCCAAACTGCAGAAACTATGCATATACCCTCTTTGCAACACCTCTTCCAGTTAAATAAGGCCGTTACCTCCGCAAGATCTCAGACGTCAGATATTTAACACAGTAACCCGGAATATTTAACACAGCCCGGAATTAAGAAAGATGCAATCCGCTGGCCTCGTGAATGCATTCGATCCCTGCCAACGTTCCAAGGTCCGAAGCTACAACCACTCGCATACACCACTCGCTACAACCACATAATGGCGCTGGACATCATCCAGCTGCCTAAAATTGGTGAGGTCCGTTGCTACTTGACAGTAATTGCCCAATTCTCCCGGTGGCCGCTGGCAGGCCCTATTAAGAACATGTTAGCTGATCCAGTTATCACGCCTTTCTATAACAACTGGATCTGTCAATTTGTACTACACCGTACCATCCACAACCCAACAGGATGATAGTGAAGTGGCACCACACCCTCCAGGCTGCATTAATAGGTTTGTTCGCGCTAGCTACACTTTCTACACTTGATCTTCACGAGGTGTAAACGTGTACAAAAAGAGTAAGAAGTGAAATCATGCATAACTCCATACCCAGCAAAGTTTGTGACTGCCTGTATAGAGGTGAAAACGACATCACCTAATATGTATAGAGCAATCTCACAAATAAATGTTTATTTATTTAGGAAAAAAACTGAATAATAAAGCTTCAAAATAACCGAGCACATTAATTATCAATCATAGTTAATGTAGAAAAACCTTGTATCGATAATTATATTCTTTTCGTTGAATTATCAGGAACAGAAACAAAGGACAAAGTCAGCGGTGCTATTACGAAATACAAAAGACGGCTTAGCTTTGATACAGACAATGAGGTTTTGTGCATTTGTGAAGGTTTAGCATTTTTACAATCTTATAGCGAACATTACATTTTATGCAAAAGTTTTGTATCAATCGAATTATTTTAAACATATTACAAAAACATTTTGGAAAACATGAAATGTATCAGACTTGATAGAGAGACTTAAAATATAGACTTGATATCTAATCAAAGTAATAAGTAACCAATTTGTTGTCATATGTGTGAAAACCCCTTCACATTCGGTTACGCAATCGCCGTGCAGGGATGCATTGTCCAGTTTAAAAAATGTAATGCATTAAATGAAGATCGAACGTTAAACCCCAACACAGTCACTGTGTAAACATACAAGTGTAAGTATACAAAATAATAGCTTTCTCTCAATATCTAAAGCAATTCTATAAGAAGGAGAGCATTATTGATCTGAGTCAGTATTGAATACAGTATGTGTATTAATAATTTTTTACGATTTGTATAATAAATTATTGTATATTTTAATCAGTACAGTGCCATATCCGTCATCACTTTTTATATTGATCCTAGTGTCTTAGTTTCGAAAGGGATCTTATATAAGATCTTCCCTCCCTGTATTTAGAGATTAGATATTTAGATAAAGATAATACTAAACGCGACTAATTCATCCGAAAATTAATCACAACCCCGACCGATCTCAATGAAGTTCGGTAGTGGTTTTCACTTCGTTCTACCAGATTTTTTTGTTAATAGTGTTTACTGCATTTTCTGTTTTCTCGGTATTACGCGATCATTCATTCTTCCGTTTTTGGACCGCTGCCAGAATATATATTGTATAATGAAAATTGCAACTAATATTTGTGTTTAAAAAATTATAGAATGTGTTCTATCATTTTTAATATCACACACTGAAGAAGTGACCGGCCACGCAGTACATGAAGAATTATCTGGCAGTCACGAACGGACATCAAAGACCTGTGGTGCCACTTCCGGCAAAAACGTCCTGTGATAACGGCCGCTCAATCATCAGCCATGTGCCAGGAAGCTATTTCAATTTTCAACGGTGACAGGCAGCAACAGAAATACAGTAGAGATAAATTTGAAAAAGACTTTCGTAATTGTATGAATAAAACCATAAAGCAGCGTGGAATTGCGAATAAGCAACGACAGAGATGAACCTTATTGCTCGAAAACATAATAACTTTACTTCAAGCAAAAAAAAAGTAGACGAGAAGCAAAAAGTCTACGGCATAATTCTGCAAAAAATGAGTTCCTAATTAATTCAGTACCATTTAAATAGTATTACAATGTTGTTATTTTTTAAATAAAATTCTATTTGTTTTAAGGCATATCTTCTCATTTTTTATCCAAAGCTTTTATATACTAATAGAGATAACTGGTTCGTGTTCCTTGCTCATAATAAATAAAATACTATCGAATATTTCATAATCTATTTATTTCTTGGTATACCCTTGAAGGGCAGAAGTTCAGCACCGTTACATCTGTTTTTCGTATATCTATAGTCAATCGTCAATTCCTCAAAGCGCCTTATATAGTCATGCAAGTGTTTTGCCGGCTACATTTACAGCTGCGCGTATTGAATTTTTCATAATATGAATATGTAGCAACAAGGGTGTTCGGGGTTCGCCGCGCGACGCCGAACAACGCCCTTAGGGCAGCAAAATTGAGGGAAAGCTTATTGGAAAGTCACTGAAGAAATCGAATTGGAATTAGAAACTTTCACACTAAATGTCACTTCCCTATAATCACAGTTTGTTGATGTTCGACTTTGTTGAAGACACGCAGCTCAACCCTAATTGTTTTACATCTCCACAGAAAAAGCGTTGCAGACAGTCAGACAGAGTGTGGGCTTTTCTTAAGTTTATGTCATTTATTCCTTTTGTTAGGCACTGTTTCAAATATTTAGAATATACATTTATCATATATAAGTATACAATTCGTTGGATTATAAAATTACAACTAAACTACTTAATTTAAAAACACTGTCTTGATCCTGTATATTATGCGCATACAGATATTGACTATAGTAAAATGAAAAATGTAAAAGATCACCGGGTACTCTTGCACTCCGTCACTGCATCGCATACTGATGACATATTTTATCTCGCAGATTTCGTCATTGTTGAGTGCCTTCCACTATTTCATTAATATCATTTTCAACGTTTCCTGTTCATCATCGCGATAATCGTCTACGGGGTTTTCAAACAATTCTAAATAATTCTCGTTTGCCAGGTTATGCAGCACGCAGCATGCGTAAATGACCTGGATATAATTGGCGGAATCGTGGTTTCAAGCAACGGAAGAAGTTTCCAACAATGACACGACAAGAACTCAAACTTTGATTGAAGTTAATTTTTGCTCGAGTGAGGTGCCTATTGTCTTTAAACGGCACAATTAAATGTTTCGTGCAAGGATAAGCTGAATCTCCAATCAGGAAGCCTTCTAGAAAAAATATTAATACATTCTTGATATATGGATAAATTACTAACCATGGTTGGAAAACTATTGACGGGTACTTCCTTCTTAGTTCATTATAATTGAATCAGATTAATTAAATAATTAAATCAGATTTTAATAAAATGTTGACACCGCCACCACAAAAGGTGTTAGTTTTAATATAATCAATGCTACTCTTTGTTATTGGAATGTTGGGGAAAAATTGGACCTGACAGTTTTATAACAAAATACTGCACCATCAATTAAATATGCGAAACGATTGTTTCAACGTTTGTATTAATTTCCTGCTTTGCATAGAACTTTCCAAGGGGTAACCTACTTTCGGGATAATAATTAAGATTGTCGAATCATGTTTCAATTTAACTTCGATAGTTGATCAACAATAGTAAGGGCATACCACCATAAAGATCATCTAGGCTATCGAATAACAATGGTTCCCGAAACACTCTGGCATTGTGAACATATGGGAAGAATTGAATAATTAATAATTTCAAGAACTCCTTCCATTGTAATTCTTTTTCGAAATCAACAAAATTGAGTTGCACATGTTAAACACGGATAAAGGATTCTCACAGAGAGGGCACACACTCGCAAAAGAAAGTTCCAATCCTTGCAGCACACTCAAATGGTTATAATGTTTTATTAACTATGAAACACAATAGGGAAACGCGCGTTAACCGTAACTACAAAGGTAAGTTAAATCTAAGGGTAGACTAATACGAATCGTTTCCGCTCTACCGCGGTTTGAGCGCATTCGGCTCCTCACGCACGCCACGTATTTTTCGCCCGCGCGAACCACCGTACGTGGCTATTCTTTCTAGACGCGTTCTCTCTCTCTCTTACTCACTCTTGCTCGAGTTCTCTCACGTCCTTTCGCTAGGACTGTCCGAGCAAGAAGGACGTCTCTCCTACCTTCTGACCCACTCTCCCGTTCCCGGCACGGCTTCTCGGCTCCGTGCTCGCCACGTGGCGTTTATCTCGCGCGCCACCTGTTTGACCAGATTGCGCGCGCGATTTTGAAAGGGTCCCTAGCATCTTTAACAACTCGGCCATCCTTTACAAGCCCGTCCTCGAGCTGGGCGGCCTCCACACATGCACACATGCATACGGTACATTTTTTTTTTTTGTTATTTACATTTGAAACCTCACACAACAGTATAATAATTTATCACAGTTCGATTCAATACATGATCACAGCTCAACTCCTTTTACCGCAACGATGACAATCAAGCTACATAGTCGTCCAATCGGGTGGGTCGACGCCTCGCCCTTCCCGATTGGCGAAGGCTAGAGCCTTCCTGGCACGGCGCACTCTCTTCCGTTACGACCGTCTCCGGCGTTACGATCTCTGCGCTCGGCAGAGGCTCTTCATCGGGCGCCTGCTCGTCCCCGCTGTCGTCCTCGTCGTCGGCCGGTTTCCAGGGCTTTAGCTGGGACGCGTGAGCCGTTGACGCATACGTATGCCCGCCCGCCGCGGGGTTAAGATCCGCTACGTGGAACGTGTCCCCCGACAACTTTCGAGTGATGACGAGTGGTCCTCGGTACCTTGGACTCAGCTTCAGTGACTCCCCGGTCGACACTGGCACCGTCTGCGCATACACGATATCCCCCGGGCTGAAATCGTGGTTTCGGAACCGCGTTTTGTCATACCTGAGTTTTGCACGTTCCTGTGCCTTCTCGATCTTTTCTGATCGTCACTCTGTATTCGGGCCAGCTTCTTATCCCAAGTCCCTCCGTCATCGTCCTCCAGGTTGGCGCGAATTGCCGGAATGAGTGTGGCGTTTAGCCGCTCGATTTGCCCGTTGGCCTGCGGGTGGCGGGGCGAGTTTAGATGGTGCCGAATTCCATGTTTGGCACAGAACGCCTCGAACGCCCGTGAGGTGAAACACGTCCCCCGATCCGTGACGAGACGTGCTGGCGCCCCGTAGTCGTTGACGAAATTTTCCAAGTGCCGGATCGCACTACTCGTTTTCGTGTCCTTCACCGCCCGAATACACGCGAACTTCGTCAAGTTGTCGATCCACGCGAGGACGTATTTGTTTCCGCGCTTGCTCGTCACGAACGGCCCCAAGTGGTCCACGTGTATGATCTCAAAGGGACGATGCCCTGGCGGAAGTGGATGGAGCACGCCCGCTTGGCGTCCCGGCCTCGTCTTTCCGGTGATGCAGGTGACGCACGCCCCGATGTGGCTTTTTACGTATGCTCGCATCCCTGGGAAATAGTAATGCTGAAGAAGTCGTGTTACGGTACGTTCTGTCCCCGGGTGACTCTTAAGATCGTGATATTGAACAACCACGCTTTTCCTCATGCTCCGTGGCACTACGTAAAGTCTCTCCGCTCCGAGGCGCTTGTACACAAGTCCCCCATACAACTCATACCCCTCGACCACTCCCCTTTCATACCTTGTACGCGCCTGACTCGCTTTCGTTAATATTTCTTTTTTTAACTTAATAGTATCATCGCTGCTTTGGTATAACAATACTAATTCTTCTTCACTCGCTATGTTTAAAACGCCATCTAGTTCGGCCGCATCTGACGCCCCGACTGGACTTCGGCTCATGGCGTCGACATGTGACATTTGTTCGCCGGGCCTATGTACAATATTATATTCATACTCACTGAGGAGATCATTCCACCGAATAATCTGCGGATTAAGCGTCTTCTGGGTACTCAAATAGCATAAGGCTTTGCAATCCGTAATTATGGTGAAAGGCAGATTGGCCAACAACGCCCGCAATCGCGTTACCGCCCACACAATCGCTAACAATTCTAATTTGCTGCTATGGTATCGGCGCTCCGGTTCGCTCGTTCGCCTGCTGACCGCATAGACCAGGCGCATCTTGCCGTCTCGTCCTTTCTGCATCAACATGCCGGCGAGTCCTTCCGCGCTCGCGTCTGTGTGGAGCTCCGTTTCTGCTGCCGGGTCGAACGTCTGGAGTACTGGCGGCTCACACAGTCGCACCCTCAGACTCTCGAAGGCCTCCCGCTGCGGAGCTCCCCACTCGAATGGCGTCTCTTTCTTCAGCAACCTTGATAACGGCTCGGCAAGTTGTGCGAAACGAGGAATGAATTTTCGAAAAAAACTAGTGAGACCCAGAAAACGCCGAACCTCATGCGCATCTTTTGGCCGCGGGAAGTCTTTCAAGGACGCGATTTTATGCGCCCCAGGCTCGATTCCCTCCCCCGAGACTTCGTGTCCCAAATAAGACACCTTACGGTAGAGGAAACGGCACTTCGACAACCGGATTGTCAACCCGGCCCGCCTTAGGGCGCCAAGCACAAGTCGCAACTTAGTTTTTAGGTCGTCCCACTGGTGCCCCGGAATCAAGATGTCGTCTAAATAAAATAGCGCGACCGTATCTCTCAGTGGGCCCAACGCCTTGTGCATGGCCTTCCCGAAATAGGCCGGACCGTTCATTAGTCCGAATATCATCCGGGTAAATTGTACCGTTTCCTCCGGCGTAATTATGGCGGTTTTATCTCGGGCGCTCTCCGCGAGGGGTATTTGCAAGTACCCATGAGCGAGATCTAATACTATTAAAAAAACTCGCTATTCCTAATTTGCGCCAAATGATCGTCGATATTCGGAAGCGGGAAATGCACTCTTTCCGACACGGCATTGAGCTTCCGAAAATCGACGCACAACCGGGACTCTCCCGATTTTTTTTTACCAGAAGCACGGGGCTAGAGTAGCTCGAGTCGGTGTCGGTCACAATCCCCAGTTCACGCCATTCCTGAATTATCCCACGTATCTCCTTCCTTTCGCTCTCCGTCGCCCTATACGGCTTACAATGCACCGGATCTACGTTTTCTTTTACCTTGATGTCCATGACGATATCTCGCGCGCACCCTAATTCTCGCGCGTCTAAGGCCACACAGTCACGGAACTCCCGGAGCAGGTCGAGCAGCTCTCGGCGCACCTCGTCTGGTTGCTCCGGCCCAATGTCGACTTCTTCCGCCGGGATGTCGCGTGGCAGCGTGGGCTTTTCTATCAGTCGAACGTGGGAGATTTCCCCGCGCCCTGTCACCCGTCCTTGCGCGAGTGAGTAATCCGACGCGCTCCAATATCCCACCGGCACGGTGAGGTAGTCGTCCGGGCCTTCGACATCCACCAGCGAAATTGAGTTCGCCGGAATCACCACCCCCTGGGTTGCCGCCATCGATGTCGACGTCGTGGCCACCTTAGCGTCGCCCTGCTCGGTCCTGTAAAAGGTGAACGAGTCGCCAGTTTTTGTGAAATTCACCCCCGGTTGCTCGGTGTATGTCCGTCCAATGAGAACGTCCACTGCTTGGACATCATCAGGCACCACGCATAACGTCACTCCCCGCACCATGACCCCATCAATTTCTATGTCCGCACACACGGTCCCGATGCTATTCACCATGTAGCCCGGCGGCCCGAAAGGCTTAAGGGCTGTCGTGCCCGCCGACATTTCAAACTGTTCAATTAATACTCGCGAACTTCGAATGGTGCACGCTGCACTCCCCATGTCGACAAACACAGACACGTCGCGTCCATTAATTCGCGCCTTTTTTTAAATACCGCGCCGCGGTGCCATGCGGACGTCCGCCAATTGTTAGCGCCGGCTGCTCGTCCCTACTTACCCCCGAAGGGCATTGGCTCCTCACATGCCCCCGTTGGTGACATTTGTAGCAAGTCGGAGCTTGCCTCTCCTCTGGACAGTCCCGAGAAAGATGACCTGGTTTCCGGCAGTTGTAGCAGTTGCGCTCTGTCGCCCACTGCCTCGTCTCCGGCGCCTTGATTGAGGGCTCGCGCGGTCCTCTCCCTTCCTGACCTCGGTGAATGTCGCTGGTTCGCTCCTTCCGCCTCGACGGTTCTGCGATGCGTCGACTCCCATCGCCCTCCCGCCGATGGTCGTTGAGGGTCTTCTCGAAGCGAATCAGGTCGTGTAGCAGCGCATCGAGGGTGTATTGCGACGACGGCATAATCAAATTAAACAAGTCACTTGACCGGAGACCTGCGAGTACCTCGGACCGTTCCTCCCGGAACGTCAACCCTAACGGCACACACAACCGCACCTTGGCGTGAAAGTATTCGGATAGGGTCTCGCCCCTATCCTGACGTCTGGCCTTCATACGCGCCCATTTGGTTGACAAATCCTCGTGTACGACAAAGGTGGCCGTGAACGCCTCCTTAAAATCCTCCCAGGTACGGAACTCAGACCCTCGTGCTCGAAACCAATTCTTCGCACCATTTGACAAGTGCATCCTCGCCGCGGCAAGGAGATAATCCTCTGGCCACTTATGCAGGCTACTTAGCGACTCCAAATTATCGAGCCATTCTCGCGCGCGGACGCCGTCTGACTCGCCTCGAAAATATTCGATGTCTTTCGTGAACTCGGGTATCATATGAAAAAAAGGAGCTGTACCTTGGGCTGGTGGTAAAGCGACGCTCGGGTTCGGTGGCGCCTCCGGGTTGCTTAACATTCCCGCGAGTATCCGCATTACCGCGTCCTGCAGGTTCGCCGGCAGCACTTCCTTCAGCGCGCTCTCTAACTGGGGGCTCACATGTCCTTCGATGACAGACGATTGCTCCCTCGGGATTGCCCGGGCTTCCGACGGTCCGCTGCTTCCTTGCGACACGTTGCCGTGCACGCCGAGGTTCCCTACCGGCTGATAACCCGGCATGAGTGCGTCCGTTGTTGGAGTCGGTGTGCTGTCACCACGGCCCGTCACATCGGCACGGCCGGCTAGCATCTCTCGTCCGCCATCTTGAACGGCACTTCGTGTTTCGGAGCACCACGCATTCCCGCCACGGCCCGTCGCGTCGACACGGCCGGATAGCGTCTCTCGTCCGCCATCTTGGACGGCACTTCGAGTCTCGGAGCTCGACGCGTTCCCGCGCCCCCTCCCGCGCACTCCCGAGTGATTTAGCGGCATGCCCGTCCCGAACCGACTCGCGAAATCGTCGAAGGTCGCTTCATCCACCATTTATCCCGACCCGTCCTTCCTATCCGTCTCTCACTTTTTTTTGTCCGACACCGATCACTCAAGTTCCGCGGTATCCCACTTCTGATTGTTAAACACGGATAAAGGATTCTCACAGAGAGGGCACACACTCGCAAAAGAAAGTTCCAATCCTTGCAGCACACTCAAATGGTTATAATGTTTTATTGACTATGAAACACAATAGGGAAACGCGCGTTAACCGTAACTACAAAGGTAAGTTAAATCTAAGGGTAGACTAATACGAATCGTTTCCGCTCTACCGCGGTTTGAGCGCATTCGGCTCCTCACGCACGCCACGTATTTTTCGCCCGCGCGAACCACCGTACGTGGCTATTCTTTCTAGACGCGTTCTCTCTCTCTCTTACTCACTCTTGCTCGAGTTCTCTCACGTCCTTTCGCTAGGACTGTCCGAGCAAGAAGGACGTCTCTCCTACCTTCTGACCCACTCTCCCGTTCCCGGCACGGCTTCTCGGCTCCGTGCTCGCCACGTGGCGTTTATCTCGCGCGCCACCTGTTTGACCAGATTGCGCGCGCGATTTTGAAAGGGTCCCTAGCATCTTTAACACACATAATATGTCTTTAATGTTTATATGAGACTCCGTAATCACATGTTCGTACGTTGTTTGAGGTTAGGTTCCGCTAGGTGCCTGCCATTTTTCTTGTACTTTCGCGTTCGCGCTAGCGTTGTTTACCCCCGAATAAGTGAACTACACTCCCTATAGACCCTGCCCTAGTTCATTTACACTTTCGAGTATAGAGTGCAGCTAGCACGAACATACCAAATGTGTAACTCGCAAACTCCGGAGTCTGACCTTCTACCAACCGTCGTTCTTGGATTGCGCACCGCATACAAGACCTTCGCGCCTCGCCAGCTGAAATCGTACTTAGGACCGAACTTCGGGTTCAGTAGCGAGATTCTGTGACTCGGTAGTGACAGTTTTAGTTATCGTTAGCTGCTGACAGCCAATCGCATTCACGATCACAGAAGGAAGGGAGCCTCTTATTAGCTGTCGCTATACTAGCGGAGCCTCTTATTGGGTGTTGCTACCAGTAGCAGTGTCCCCAGGAATCTCCGCACTGGAGCATTTCGACTTCGGAGAAAGGGTGTTCTTTATGTCGATGGCCATTCGTCACACGGCACTTATCCTATGAGTCAATTTTGCTATATCATTCAAATTAAACTCATATCACTGTACCCCAATGCCACGCACATACCCCAGCCCTTCATGGTTCACCCGATGAAGGCTGCGTGGAAAAAAACTGTTACCAGCTGAAGAATAGATAACGATGGAATGTGTTGCGGCCATGACGACTGCTCCTTTGGACGCCCCGCTCCTAGTTAATTGTGAGCTGGCAGATGGCGCGTCGGCACCACCCCAGCGGCACAAGCTGGCGCGCCAGCCTTGCAGCTCTCGCGAGCGCACCGCGGGTCCCTTTTGGGTGCCTTCGGGGACGCCTCGGATCGCGCGCGCGCTTGGTGGCGCGCGCGCGCTCACGGCGTGGTGGCGCGCTGATGGGTTTAGGGACGGCTTTCGGCGGACTCGCGCTGGAGGGCGGCCATCTTGTTTTTCCGTCGGTTGAAAGTAAGGCAGAACGTTTGCGCTTCCCATCTTCTGTCAACCAGTTATTCGACAATAAATTTTAATTTTGACTACGAACGAATCGCTCGGCTCATTAAGTGCTCCTTGCCCATCTCTAAAGGGGGGAGAGGTCTCCTCGAGAACCCCGCTTTCCGTCTATCGACTCCCTTCGTCCGAATCAGGTCGAGCTCACGACAGAATGCGATTGCAGTAAGCGATATGTGCAGCAGTATTGAAAAAAGCTATCGTGTCTTTGGATCTCACAGAGACGATAAAAAGCGGAGTCAAATCTTGCGGCTTGTGCCCTTTTTCGGCGGACGCAGTGGACTTCAATATCCTTTTTTAAAAGACGGTTGAAAAGCCACATTGCTATACCAGCGACTCGGAGGTGACCGAAATGACAGTCGAAACTGTCAGCCTCAACCACTTACAGTTAATCGAACAGCAGCTATCCAGAGATATATTGGAAGCTTTCAAAGAATCGGAAGAAACCGGAGGTTGGACGAGTGATGCGACGCAACAAGGGCTTTTCGTCGATTTTTGGCTTCAAATGAAAAAAACATGCGATTTTTTTTTCATTGTAAATAAATTTTGTTCGTTCGGATCTACATAGAGAAAAGACGATGAAAGGAGTGGGTGCTGGTGCACAGAATGTGGACTTTTGCGTGGAATTGCGCGGGCAAAATAATCCAGTTCATTGAACAGCAGCTATACAGAGATCTATTGGAAGATTTTAAAGAATCTGAAGAAATCGGACGTTAGACGGGTGATGCGAGGCAACAAGGGGTCTTCGATTTTTGGCTTCAAACGAAAAAACTCACTGGTATAGAGCAACGAAATCGTCGAACTTTTCCCATCACGATGTTTTTTGCAGAGACTTTACATACGTAATGGGACTTTTTAATTTGTAAAACAATTTTGGTCGTTGTACATAGATAAAAAAAAGGCGGGGGAGAATACCGTCAGTTAGTCAAACAGTTTGATCAGCAAAGCGAGGAGGACAATGTGATGATGGAAGAAGTAGCTGCTGGTGTGCAGAATGTGGACTTTTGCGTCGCATTGCGTGTACAAAACAAACCTATTCAAGAGATCACGGACGTGACTACCAAGAACATCGAGTTGACAACGGATGCCGATGGACAATACGATTGACGACACAATGTTTTTCGATGTTGAGAACATTGACCTTATTATGAAAGTCTATAATGGATCGATGGTACTCAACCTGCCCGATAAGGACCATTTGGGACTACCGAGTCTTATCCAAATTTTGGGCGTACGAGGTTCGTATTTATTCGTTGGCAGTACAGATTATCTGACCATTCCTTACCTATTGTTATTTTGCCGTATCAGATTATGTTATAGACGAATATGTCCAATACACTCTTGGCAGCGTAATCGATAACGTAATTGAAGGCAACGTTCATGGGTCCGATGAAAACGATGTTGCCATTACAAAGAGCATTGACGCAATCGCCCTGAAGAGAGTCGACATCATAGTGAAGGAAACCGATGGCGAAAATACTGACGATGGTGTTCCAGATAACAACGTCGGTACTATAACGCTAGGAACTAATAACAACGCTAAGAACACTGCTAATAGTACTCGAGTGCCTGATAAAGTACCCAAGGTATTCAGGAAAGCACTTTTTTGGCCCCTGGATATGGAAAAATGGAGAAAAAATGATGCGAGGGAAACGAAAACAAAAAAAAATAAAATAGTGCCTGCCGTAGCCACGTCGGATGCTTTGATAACATATTACGAACGCGAAAAGCAAGCGCAGGAAAAATAACAGCTTCAGAAAAAACAACGACAGGAGATGAGAGAAACATCCAAGCAGAAAAGAAAAGGGACCAAGCTGGAAAGAGACGGCTATACGACGAAAAAAAGAAACAGAAATAAGCAGAAAGACAATAACTAAGAGACGAAAAGAAACTATTACAGGAACAAATGGAGCTGCTGCAAGCACAGACCTCGAAAAATGAGAAAACGTCAATACGTAAAATTAAGTAGCGCGTAATGTGTTGTGTATGTTCAGTGTAAACCTATATATATTTATTAAAAGTCTATTTTGTTGCACAAACATATTTTGTGTTACTTATTGTCAGTATTGGATGAATAAAAGAGATCTTAAATACCTGCTCAATTTAAACCTTGTAACAATGAGAATCAATTTCTGCATGTCCGAAAACTAGAACCTCATAGTGGTCGGTTATAGGGACGTGTCCGAGAATGGGGACGTGATAGTGTCCGAATACATAAAGTGGAATATGTTGGGGAATGTATTAAGAAGAAAAGACCCTATACAGATGGAAGCTAAAAAATAAATTATAAATTAAAAAAAATAGTTTCCGAACACAGGGACGTAACGCTAAAAGCTGTCCGGAAATTGATACATTTGCTATTATTCAACGTTTAAATGTATAATAATAAAAATATTTCACTTTCCGGCAGGTAATGTGTTTTGAAAACTAGAACTTCTGAGCTTGACGTTAGTTCCGGTCATTTTTTCTTAAACGGTCCTTAGATAAATAATAATTCCTATAATCTGAAGACTTAAGGTAGACCGAGCGCGGTCGTCGGAAACAAAAATATCACGCGCTACATGCAGTAGAGCATATACGTAAAACTATAGTTCCGAAAAAAACTTTTCCTTCTGACTGTACTCTACAGTGTGAGGAATGCTATACCAAGCTAGTAACCCGACTATAGATTTCGGTGGATGAACGATCCTAGCAACACTGTAACGAGCTGTCGCGACGCTGACAGAAAAGTCTGAGACTCATGGATCTTGTGGATCAAGCTAGTTGTTTATAATATCGGAAAAAATAAAAATGTCAAACAGAATTTGTTTTAAAGAAAAGTGGCGGAAGAAAAAAGCTGTTGAAAGTAAAATAAAATCTCTGACGGCAATGGCCCGAAGTAGTATAGCTGTGACAGTTCTAACTCAGGTCCTCTGATGGGGGTGCCGGGCGAGGGGGTTCACGCGGGAAGGGGTACGACGTCACGCGGGGAGGGGTATGACGTCACGCGGGGAGGGGGACTCGGCGGAGAGGGTGACGTCACGCGGGGAGGGGGAAATCGTTGGAGCGGTGGAGGGGGGTATATATCGATTATCGATTAATTTATCATCGATTATTGATCTTTATATATTTAAAATTTATTGCTGATTTATTTTTATCTTATATTGTTTACTTCATTGATTTTATTATTTAGCGACTCTCGCCAGAGAGCCAAGTTGGTTGACCCGTGTCGCTGAGAGAAGGGATCGGATTACACGTATGCATGAGAGAGAGAGAGCAAGAATGAGAGATCGAGCGACCGCATCGCATGGATGTGAGATAGACCGACTCATCTGCATGTATAAAGACATACACATTTAACTCTAGACATTCAACGACTAAAGCGGTTGGGTTTTTTGGGTGAAATCCCAAACAAACCCACGAACGTCTTCGAACAAGTATTGAACGCTTTCGAACGTCTCTTGAACGTCTCCGAACGTGTCACGAACGTCTCACGAACGTCTCTCGAACATCTCCAAACGTCTCGTGAACGTCTCCGAACGTCTCACGAACGTCTACGAACGTCTCATGAACGTCTCACGAACGTCTCCGAACGTCTCATGAACGTCTCTCGAACGTCTCCGAACGTCTCTTAAACGTCTCCGAACGTCTGACGAAAGTCTCCGAACGTCTCACGAACGTCTCCGAACGTCTTACGAACGTCTCATGAACGTCTCACGAACGTCTCCGAACGTCTCCGAACGTCTCACGAACGTCTCTTGAACGTCTCATGAAAGTCTCCGAACGTCTGGCGAACGTCTCCAAACGTCTTCGAACGTCTCACGGACGTCTCATGAACGTCTCACGAACGTCTCTGGAACGTCTCACGAACGTCTCACGAACGTCTCACGAACGTCTCGTGAACGACTCACGAACGTTCGAGAGTAAAATTTTAGACAACTGTGTAATCTCATAACAGATAATGTAACAAAGAAAGGGGTGAGGAAAATAAAAAATCACATAATGTCACATTTCGTTTATTTGCATGAATCTTTATGATTCGTCCACCAATTAGTAAAGAAATAATTCATTCTATTGATTATATTTTTGTACGAAATAAAAAATGTTGTAACGAAAGATCGAGCGAACGCATCGAACGAACGAACGTGCGATCGAACGAGCGATCGTATTGAACGATCGAACGCAAGGTTCTTTTCCATGTCAAACAGCAGGGATTGCGCAACAAGGTTCTTTTACATATCAAACAGTAGGGATTACGCAAGGAATTTTTATTGCTGCTTCAAATGCCCTTTGATTTAACGGCAGAGCATCGATTTTTATCAATTTTTCCATACAATGTTTGCTTCATTTTCGGCCATGCGTGTCCACTCCTGTCACGACGCTCGCCAACACCCGAGACAGGTCCCGTTGGTTCGTTCGATCGTTCAATGTGATCGCACGTTCGTTCGTTCGATGGTCTCGATCATCTTCGTCATGTGCCGTACATGGACACGTTCTTGACGAATCTCTGCGAGGAGCGTATAATGACGACAGTGGTTGTGGCTTTCGACAATATGGACGATGGAAATGTCTCCATACGTTTATTCAACCTTCCGTCCGCTCATTATGACGAGGGCGTCGAGGATGAAGGCATCGCCGTATTATCTGAGCCCAAGGAGCAGGAGGGATTCGTCAAAGAGTAAATGTGTGTGTGTGTGTGTGTGTGTGTGTGTGCGTGCGTGCGTGCGTGCGTGCGTGCGTGCGTACGGGCGTGCGTGCGGGCGTGCGTGCGTGCGTGCGTGCGTGCGTGCGCACGCACGAGGTGGTGGGGGTAAGAGTGAGGAGGAACGGTGGGCGATCTTCTATTCGTTGCGTTCGCTCAATCGCAGTCCAACGCAGAGATCTCAGTGGGGAGCGGGGCGGCGGGGTCCAGCGCGGGGAAGCCAAGTGCTTGGCGGCGGGGCGGGGGGGTCCAGCGCGGGGACGTGACGTCATGCCAGGGGTCTCTGTGGAGGGGGTAGCCGTGTGGTTCGAAGAACGACTGTCGGGAGGGGGAAGCCGCTATCGACGAGTGTTTTGTGGGGGCGAGGTCAGGTAGTGGTGAGTGAAGGTTGAAAACCCATAAATCTCCTAATTTATTATAGAGATAAAAAAAGATTAGCATCGATGCAGTGTTTTTCTTTCTACAATATTCAGTCTGTGTGAAAATAAAACTAACACACACGATGTGTACGTGTAATGGCCATATATAGGTAGGACAATTTCGTTAATTTGAAGCGATAAATGAAGGGGACGGCTTTTCAAAGCCGTCCTAATTCATGTGATGCAGATGTGATGCGCTTGGTTTCGTTCCCGAAATCTTTAAAATGTTTGTATGCGTGTCCACTCCTGTCACGACTCTCGCCGACACCCGAGACAGGTCCTGACGAGTCGGGATTTCTTAGAAAAACTATAAACTTCAGAGATCTATCGTCAAAGGGTTTTTGACCCCAGATAGGCCACCGGAGCACAGCTGCACTCGGGAAAAAATGTTTCGATGTATCGAGGACTCGTATTCATTTCGAAATATAACGTCGAGATGTTCAGATGTGCGAGTATGTACGCAGTGCATCCGGCCAAGCACCCCCTGGACTTGACCAAAAACGAGCTCGAAAAGGTTCCAAAGGTCTTGCTCCTAAAATATTGAGGTCAATATGTTGGCTTATTGTGGGATCGTTTGCCAGAACATCATCGGAACCATAGTGAAGTCATATCATATCTTCCATGCATGGAGCATTATAATACACCACAGATGAAAGATCACATCGATGACCCCCACTCCTCCCCACTCCTATCCCCAGTTCTCGGCCCGTGAGTGGGGGGGAACGGTGGTGTCGCTATAGTAGCCCCCTTTTTCGTTACATATACATACAGGTTTATTTACAAATATCCATTATATTGATTATGCGTTTCAATTGATGATTTATGAGATTATCGGCGACGATCGTTCAGGCGTGTGTAGAGAGGTTGCAGGAGACACTGGATAAAGAGCGGTGAACAGCCTCCCGAATTTTAGCGTGTTCCTTTCTTTTTAGTGGACGAAGACTACTCGTCTTATCACGAGGCGAGTACACATGGGACGCCAACCGCTGCTACAAGTCTCGTCAACAATGCCATTTGTCATTTGTTTGAGGAAGTGCGATATGAATTGAATGCCATAGAAATCGATCGTAATAAGAATGCTGGCATTACGAGTGTAATTAAGGGATATTCATCTCTCTCACCGGCGAAAAGTTCTATGCTCGAGAACACTGGATGGCTCGATGTCGAAGAGACGAAGATGATTATAGATGTATCGGGAAACTTTGATGTGTGCATTCCGCTCAGCATGCTCCTCGGGTTTGCAGCAGGCTCCATAAATGCTAAGCACGAGTTGATTCTCACGATATCAAAGACCGACGACAATGCCATTGTAAAAACAGCGTCCGAAGACTACAAACTCGTATTGCATAAAATACAATGGCTCGTACCGTATGTAACAGTCTCGAATCAGCGGAAAATTCAGCTGTTAAAGTTTCTCGCCAAAGACGCACCGATCTCCATGAGTTTCCAAACATGGGAACTGTATGAATATCCATTGCTGCCTGTCACCTATAAGCCCGTGTGACCTGTGAAAACCTCGAATCAGCTGGAGAAGCTACGTTATGTGATACTCGCGCTGCAGGCGGGACGGAAAAATAAGAAATAACAAAATGCGAGCCACTTTGATCATTGTAACCTGAGCGATGTTAAACTTTACCTCAACTCACAATGTTATCCATATGGAAATTTGAATTTGAACATTGATCAAAATCAATATGCTCTACTCTACAACATGTAGGCAAACTTTCAACCGACCTATTACAACAAAGAGGCCGAAGCATGGTTGAGCAGAATTGAATTTTTAGAAAAAGCCCCCCTCGTTCTCATTGACTGCTCAAAGCAAAACGATTCTCTCAAGACCGGCCCTGTTGACGTGCACCTTGAGTTCGAATTGAAAAATAATATTCTGCCACAAACTTCAGCATACTGCATGATCCTCCATGATCTTATTGTCGAGTACAATCCAATCAGCGATGGGGTTAAAAAATTGGTATAAAATCATGCCGATAATTCGTGTCCACGTCAGTCAACATGGAGCTTATCGTCGATGTACAGGGCTTCAAGAGACTCATCAACAAATTTGTCCTAAAGGAGATGTCCATCATCAAACTCCACGACAAGGATGCTGAACCGCTGACGCTCGCCTTCGACGCGCCATTTGCATGGGACTCTTTACCGGCCAAGTATAAAATGACAAACAAGTGGTTGGAACGCAATTTCCATGAAATCCGATGGGAACACAGCGGTATACCTTACGAGGCAGCTAGAAAGACAATTCGAGAAATCTTGCAAGGAGCCCCTACCAACTATGCCAAGGGATTCGAGAAATGCGCATGACTATTAAGATTCACGGATCCTGCGACAAACGTCATCGACTTGGAGACTCTGGACTGCCCATCGCTGCAGAAGTTGCCGAAAATCACAAACTCCAAATGCCCCCATCATTCCTTCAACACAAAATACAACTGCGCCCATGATAATGTAAAATCGCTGAAAAGCTGGTTGAGTGTATACGAAGCGTTATGTGAGCGAGGGATGTTTTTAAATGAATAAAAAACATTTCGACGAAAATATATACCATTTGTATTCTTCATTTATTCGACGACGATAATTGTTTTGCATTTCTCCTTCTCGTACATTTCGATAAAACAGTTTTTAAATACATTTTTACATACTCAACACTTAAAACGTCGAAAACGGTGGTGAGACGGCTGTAATCCGGACGGCTGTTCCACTCAACGATGCTGCACCAACGAATTTGCTGTTTTCCACCATACTCAAAGACGATGAAACTTGACGCTGTTGTATTTTCCACAAGTGCATGTAAAGTTGACTATTACGCGCCAGTTGCAGCATAATCTCAATGATGCGGACAGTCGGTCGACGATGGTGTTCCAACGAATTTCGTCTTTTCCACCATGTGCGTGCTCAGACTTAGGAAAAGTTTATGCTGTTGTATTTTCCACCTTTGTATGTCATCCAGAGATTATGATCACGTGCCGCTTGCCGCATTCGCTCGAACATTTCCAGATCTTCACCTGGCCTTCATTGAAGGCCTTCACAAGTCGCGCTGGTAAGAAGACAGCGAACTCATCCGCGATTTCCGCGATATAGCGATTCCCACACTTGGTTTGTGCGGTCCTCATGTCAGAGATTCGATGATCCGAGGGAACGCGGAGTTTTGACAGCTTCTTCGTTGGAAGGAATTCCGCCATCACGCTGACTTTGTTGATACTCGAGAGATCCATTTTCTCCGCACTTCCAAAGTTCTTTTTGGAGAGATGTTGATGTCGCGGTGAAATACTGCAGTCTGAGCTTGGACTATGAAATTATAAGCTCCCTCATAACCCTCCCACTTAAATTTTCAAACTTCTCCCCACTTTTCCAATCATGGAAAAACAGGTTCAAACACTTTCGAAGAACCTCGTACGTGGAGAATTTCCCCGACATTTTTTCACACTCCCAAGAAACGGGTTCAAACACGTTTGAAGAACCCCGTACGTGGAGAATTTCCACAGCATTTTTCACATTCCCGACGTTGAGGTAGGGGACCATCGATGTGATCTTTCATCTGTGGTATATTATAATGCTCCATGCATGGAAGATATGATATCACTTCACTATCGTTCCGATGATGTTCTGGCAAACGATCCCACAATAAGCCAACATATTCACCCCAATATTTTAGGAGCAAGACCTTTCGAACCTGTTCGAGCTCGTTTTTGGTCAAGTCCAGGGGGTGCTTGGCCGGATACACTGCATACATACTCGCACATCTGAACATCTCGACGTTATATTTCGAAATGAAAACGGGTCAAAAACCCTTTGACGACAGATCTCTAAAGTTTATAGTTTTTCTAAGAAATCCCGACTTGTCAGGACCTGTCTCGGGTGTCGGCGAGAGTCGTGACAGGAGTGGACACGCATACAAACGTTTTAAAGATTTCGGAAACGAAACCAAGCGCCTCACATCTGCATCACATGAATTAGGACGGCTTTGAAAAGCCGTCCCCGTCATGTATCGCTTTAAATTAACGAAATTTTTCTACCTATATATGGCCATCACACGTACACATCGTGTGTGTCAGTTTTATTTTCACACAGACTGAATATAGTAGAAAGAAAAACACTGCATCGATGCTAATCTTTTTTTATGTCTATAATAAATTAGGAGATTTATGGGTTTTCAACCTTCACTCACCACTACCTGACCTCGCCCCCACAAAAAACACTCGTCGACAGCGGCTTCCCCCTCCCGACAGTCGCTCTTCGAACCACACGGCTACCCCCTCCACAGAGACCCCTGGCATGACGTCACGTCCCCGCGCTGGATCCCCCCCCACGCCACCAGGCACTTGGCTTCCCCGCGCTGGACCCCGCCGCCCCGCTCCCCCCTGAGATCTCTGCGTTGGACCGCGATTAAGCGAACACAACGAATAGAAGATCGCCCACCGTTCCTCCCCACTCTTACGCCCACCACCTCGGCTGCCCCCTACTACGGGCCGAGAAGTGGGGATAGGAGTGGGGATACACACACACACACACATTTACTCTTTGACGAATCCCTCCTCCTCTTCGGGCTCAGATAATACGGCGATGCCTTCATCCTCGACGCCCTCGTCATAATGAGCGAACGGATAGTTGAATAAACGTATGGAGACATTTCCATCATCCATATTGACGAAAGCCACAACTACTGTCGTCATTATACGCTCCTCGCAGAGATCCGTCAAGAACGTGTCCATGTACGGCACATGACGAAGATGATCGAGACCATCGAACGAACGAACGTGCGATCGCATTGAACGATCGAACGAACCAACGGGACCTGTCTCGGGTGTTGGCGAGAGTCGTGACAGGAGTGAACACGCATGGCCGAAAAAGAAGCAAACATTGTATGGAAAAATTGATAAAAATCGATGCTCTGCCTTCGAAAATCTGCTAAAAAACGAAAAATAATCGCAGCTCGTTAAATCAAAAGGCATTTCAAACAGCAAAAAAAAATTCTTCGCGTAATCCCTGCTGTTTGATATGTAAAAGAACCTTGTTGCGCAATCCCTGCTATTTGACATGGAAAAGAACCTTGCGTTCGATCGTTTAATGCGATCGCTCGTTCGTTCGTTCGATGCGTTCGCTCGTTCGTTCGCTCGATCTTTCGTTACAACATGTTTTATTTCGTACAAAAATATAATCAATAGAATGAATTATTTCTTTACTAATTGGTGGACGAATCCTAAAAATTCATGCAAATAAACGAAATGTGACATTATGTGATTTTTTATTCTCCTCACCCCTTTCTTTGTTATATTATCTGTTATGAGATTACACAGTTGTATAAAATATTGCTCTCGAACGTTCGGAGACGTTCGTGAGTCGTTCAAGAGACGTTCGTGAGTCGTTCAAGAGACGTTCGCGAGACGTTCGAGAGACTTTCGTGAGACGTTCGTGAGACGTTCGGAGACGTTCGGAGACGTTCAAGAGACGTGCAAGAGGCGTTCGGAGACGTTCAAGAGACGTTCGTGAGACGTTCTGAGACGATCGGAGACGTTCGTGAGACGTTCGGAGACGTTCATGAGACGTTCGGAGACGTTCGGAGCCGTTCGGAGACGTTCATGAGACGTTCGGAGACGTTCGTGAAATGTTCGGAGACGTTCGTGAGACGTTCGGAGACGTTCAAGAGACGTTCGGAGACGTTCATGAGACGTTCAGAGACGTTCGTGAGACGTTTACGAGACATTTGGAGATGTTCGAGAGACGTTTACGAGACATTTGCAGATGTTCGAGAGACGTTCGTGACACGTTCGGAGACGTTCGTGAGACGTTCGTGAGACGGTCGGAGACGTTCAAGAGACGTTCGAAGACGTTCAATAGATATTCGAAGACGTTCGTGGGTTTGTTTGGGATTTCACCCAAAAAACCCAACCGCTTCAGTCGTATGGATTTATACATGCAGATAAGTCGCTCTATCTCACATGCATGCGATGCGGTCGCTCCATCTCTCATTCTCGCTCTCTCTCTCTCTTGCATACGTGTAATCCGATCCCTTCTCTCAGCGACACGGTTCAACCAACTTGGCTCTCTGGCGAGAGTCGCTAAATAATAGAATCCATGAAGTAAACAATATAAGACAAAAATAAATCAACAATTAATTTTAAATATATAAAGATCAATAATCGATGATAAATTAATCGATAATCGATATATACCCCCCTCCGCCCCTCCAACGATTTCCCCCTTCCCGCGTGACGTCAGCCTCTCCGCCGAGTCGCCCTCCCCGCGTGACGTCATACCCCTCCCCGCGTGACCCCCCCGCCCCTTAGAGGACCTCAGTTAGAACTGTCACAGCTATACTACTGCCCAAGCCAAAAAGAAAAAATGTGTTAAAAGTGTTGGAATCGTTTAAGGCGATGTGCCACATGCCTCCGACCGCATCGAAATTTTGAAAAAAGAATTCTCCCAAACGGAACAACCGATTGGAATGAAATTTGTTGTGTGCATGCAGGACACTTGCTCCGAGAGGATGATGCCCTCCGTTATGCAAAATTTCCAAAAAAAAATTACAGTTTGTGGTTACCCTGCGAAAAATGGTGAATTATTAACCATTGCATCGCATTTTCGGTGATTTTCTGAGCGTCATCCTCTGGACCGTAAAAAAGCACACATTTTAAGCTTTGTTTCATCTGTTTTCATGAACAAATGGCGGAGAAAAGGCATTTTGAAATTTTTACATAAATGTAGCAAAAATGTATCGACTAAGCTCAAAATATCAGTTACCGGAGCAAGCGTTCAGTTCATCCGTTTTCTCACTAGCGGCGCGCAGCTCGCTTCGCCCTTTTTTACCGACCTCGCTCGCCTCCTTCCGGAACAATTTATTTTTGACAGGTCGAAAGCCTGAGCCATAACCTCGCACATTCGTTCGAAATATATTTCAAACGATGTGTAATAGTGTGTGATAGAGTGAAGTTTGTTTTCGTCGCGTTTTGGTGAGTTTTCTTTTGACGTGAAAAACGAAACGAGCCCGGTGGTCGAGGACGTCGCCTCAGCTCGCCGGCACACCACCGACGACAAATCCCGACAAAGAAGTAATCGACGAGAAAATCGCAGCGGCCGATTTCACGAAGAAGATCGAGGAACATAGTAACAGCGAGAAGCCGAAGGAGAAAACACCGGAAGGCAAGGTACGTACGTGCTATAACTTGATAACTTCAATTTACGTGCTTTGTTATTTGCCACGATCTTCCCTCGCATGGATGTCCCGCTCGCCGATGTGTCAAACAGCCAAGGGCTCTGATGCAAGAAAACTTTCATCTTCGATGAAAGAGATAGTACCCTACGGTGTACCTGTACGGTAGTACATGCTACACGCAAATGTACGTGTTACTAGTATGGTACGGGTACACTGTGCAATAATAAGATATACCGGTTCCGTATCCTCACCATACTAATGCTAGTACCGATACGGTACGCACACACGTGGTAGGTACGGTACCTGGGCTATCATGTAGGAACCAGAACTCAAATAGCATCGGATTTACCATCTAGATGGACCATCGGATTTATCCAGTGCAGCAAGTACGTACTGCCGAGGATAAGAAACCGCGTCAATCGTCGCAGCTACAATATATAGCCCCAGTGTCGAGAGGATATCACCGCTGTCTCCAATGTCTCTGAGAGCACGAGCGAGGCTGACCTCAAGGAACAACATCTCGCCATGGATCGCACCACCAATCTGTGCAAGGCCTTTCGCTTACGTATGTACGTTTAAAAACAAAGGGCGAGGACGCTAGGGCCTTCTTGCGTTGCAATGGTTACGGCTACCATCATCTCATACTCAGAGTCGATGGGTCCAAACCTTCAGCCCAACAGAATTAAATGCCCAACAGTTGAACGTGTTAAGGTAGAACAAGCATGCGCTCTTGATTTTTATAGATTTTGTTCGAATTTTAACCAGACATTGTTCGTATAATTATGCATGTTTCAGTGAAATTTCAGAACAGTCGACTATGTAGATTCGGAGATAATGGGTTTTGAAATTGCAACTTTTAACACTGCAGGGTCGGCATTGAAATTTAGACAGAGTAATTTTTTGTAACACATATTTGTCCTCTATAAAAAGACACAAGGCAATAACATAATCAAGATAAAATATTAATGTTTATAACGCAAATATTTCTTTTTACGTTAAAAGTTTTCAACTTTAGGAACACGATAATTATCTTTTTTCTCAACATATTGAACAATACTGATCTACGGTGTTGCATAATGTCTTCTTATCATAGGGGACAAATATTTTTTACCGAGAGTTATTCTGTCGTTACTGAACGTCTTTAACAAAACTGAATAGCAAAGACAATCCAAACTTTTTTCACTCGTTCCCTAACTAGTTTGCTATCTGATCATAATTTTTTTTTCAAAATGAATAATCCAATAGAATGGTACGCCGAATTATGTGACCTGACTTTCGGCCAATGCAGACCCTGCAGTATTAAAAGTTGCTATTGAAAAATCCATTATCTCCCAATCTAAATAGTCAACTGTTCTGAAATTTCACTCAAACTTGCATAATAATATCAATAATGTCTGGTTAAAATTTGAACAAAATCGATAGAAATCAAGAGCGCACGCTCGTTTTACCATAAGGGCTTACACTACTGTAAACGGCCAAAATTGAGTGATATTTCGCGATTTTTTTAGGACAAATGAGAGACTATTAATATTCAACGATGTTATTAGTCAAATCTTCGAGTGACCGAAATGAAATTTATATTAAAAAATTATGCCAAAAGGTGACGCTGGAGCCATTCTGGTGAGGCATGTTGAGTTTGAGACGCTTTGTGGCACGCAGTATAGCTGACGCAAATTTTATTTTAGAATAAAATAAAAAATTTCTATCAATTTACACAAGTATAGCTAGAGAAATACGTAGAGGATTGTGACAATAATAATTTTTGTGTAATTGGGGAGCATTAAACCAAAAACTTGATTTTCGACAGAAAAAAAGGATTATCATTTCGTAAATTACTAATGTTATAACTAACTCATAGAAAGTCCCGTACGTATTTCTCTTTGGAATATTATTTTAAATGTGTACTCAAAATTTGGAGTGAAAATAATGAAAATTTTTGGTGTCATGCGGCGTGCCGTTTTGAAAAATTGTGTTTCGAGATAGACCAGCGTAACGCAGAGTTTCTTCTCCGTTCCCTGGTAGACTATGGACAAAATATTTGCGATGAAACTTTTCGAGGAGAATAAGCCACTGTCCGGGCTGAATCTCCGTCGTCTGATGACATCAGCACCCTACCCCTACCTTCGTGAGGCGAGCGGTGGACAAAGTGTATATGAATCGTGGTCGAGGTATTTGTTTCAATTTATTACAACGGACGGTAAGATGTCACAACCTTTCCACAGGGCAAGTCGTTAGCAACTCGGAAAGCCTAAAGTTGAATTGTTGTAAAAAATTATTGAAAACTTTCTATTTTGGGAAAGTCAGCATTTTATTTCAAATTCGTTCAGGTCAAAATGACGCAGTGTGTCAAGGAAGGAGAACACCACCGTCACTGCCCATTTTCGACCGTTTTTTTAGATTTAAAAAAACAGAAACCAATAAAATACATGTTCAAAAGAACTGTTAGGCTTTATCAGGTATATATTGAAGTATGTAAAAAGAGTTTATTTGTCAAAAGAATAGAAAATCGCGGTGTACGAGTCGCTATAGCACTACTGGTTTTCAGTCAACCCTCTCCATAGTGTTGAAGTTTGCGTCGTTGAAACGCAACGAAAGCTCTTGCTTACATTTTATTTTTTATATTTTTATTGTTATAGAAAATCTTTTTTTAAAGATTTATATTGTAGATCGCTAAATAAACATCTAAAAAAATAGTTAGAAGATTTTTGTGAGCAAGATTTGCAAAAATAAATTAAAGGAATTCACGAATATTAATTTTCGTTGCGTTCCAACGATACAAACTTCAACCTCATACTCTCTCCGCGGAACGCAGTAGAACTATCGTAAATTTAATCCTGGAACTAAGAGCGAAATATTTTTGTTAATTATGTTAGTTTTAGAAGTCAAATACAAGAAATTTTAAAATAATCATAAAAAAATCGTAACGAGTTTGAAAAAAAGTTCGTGTTTTCGACCATAATTTTTATGTACTACTCCAAATAATTAAAGGAACAGAACATTTCTTCATTTTTTGGAGTGTTTTTTGAAGCGCTGTATTTATGTGAAAATGGTCGCATCGAGATAAAAAAAACCTTCGAAGCTTCAAGTTTCTAGTTTCGCGATTTTTTGGCATTTTTTTTTGTGAGCTGCGGTTTTCTCTCTATCATAAGAATAGCGGAGGAAAAAAAATTGCCAAATTTATTTGTTTTTTTTTCAAGGTTTCTAGTCTAGTTAATTTTTCTAGGCTAGTTAATTTTTTTCCACGTAACTCAATGTATAGGTCCGTTAGCTTGATTCAGCTTTAATTTGGATTTTTGTCTCTCTACGTCAATTTTTTGCTGAGATATCCTACTTTAAATGAAAAAAGATCCTTTTGTCTTTGTTCATCGATATCTCACCAACCAATGATTGCAACGGAAATTAAAGGGCAACTTTGAAAACTTGAATAAATTTCCTACCAGCCCCTTTCGTTGACCTTTCAGAAAAACATTTTTTCACCCTTAACATTAATTTGAAAAAAGGACAAAAAATGACTTTTTATAGTTTGTCAGTAAATCTACTATTACCTTACAAATATTGATGGAAACACTAATGTTGCCGCGTTTTTTTTCAAGCGTAATATAGCCCCCTGTTAATTTTTAAATTGATCCATCGAACCGTTTTTCCGAACTCATTGATCAATGTTTTACAGAACAATCAAAGGCACAAGTGTATTGTTTCTAAACACCGTGTAATCATCATCAAAATGGAAAGACCAATTTTCTTCGACTCTTTTCACAAATTTGCACTAGTAAGAAAAAAAATTCAAAAAATCTCAATTCTTAAAAAATATTGCTTTTATCTTTGTAAAACATTTCAGGAAACAATACTGACTCATTTTTTACCCGATTCGGCCTTTACGCACTATAATTTCACTCATGTTTAATAGCATTAATTAAAAGTTGATAACCCTAAACTGTATTCAATAGTCGATCTGAGAACATTTATGCGATTAACTCTTGATATTTTTTACGAAGGTTATTAGGGTTCCAGAAAACATTTTTTTTCAAACTAGGCATGAACAAAAATTGAAAAAAGTTAAAGTTTACAAAAACTTTAGACTAGTTTTTTTACCAAAACGTAGAAAAAAATTACCAAAAAAAGAGTAGTTTAAAAAAATGTTAATTGGTTTTTTCTTTGAAAAAAGATCAGTTTTAAAAGAAAGTTTTTTTTGTAACCCTAATAAACTTCGCAGAAAATATCGAGAATTCATCTCATACAAGTTCTCAGATCGACTAGTGAATACAACTTGGGTGTATCAACTTTTAATTAATGCAATTAAAGATGAGTGGCATTATGGTGCGCAAAGGTCGCATCGTGTAAAAATGAGTCAGTATTGTTTCCTAAAATGTTTGACAAATTTGAAGAAAAAAAATTGATATTTTTCGAATTTTTTTTCTTGACCTTAACAACCGGGCAACGCTATTCTTTCCATCAATACTTAAAGTATTATACATTTCCTATAATATATAAAGTAGTAGTACATTTACTGAAAAACCATAAAAAGTCATTTTTTGTCTTTTTTCAAATTAATATTAATGGTGAAAAAATGTTTTTTTTTTCTAAAAAATCAACGAAAGGGTCGGGTAGGAAATTTATTTAAGTTTTCAAAGCTTCCCGTGCAATCATTGGTTGCCGAGAAAACGGTGATCGAAGACAAAAGGATCTTTTTACATTCAAAGTCGCATATCTTAGCAAAAAATTGACGTCGAGAGACAAAATAAACAAGCTAACTGATCTATACATGTATTTAACTGCAATAACATTCTCGAGCGCGTGGACCCTTGAAAAAAAAACCCCAAAAATTTGGAATCAAATTTTCTCTCGCTATTTTTTATTATTGCGCGATTACAGTAGCTCAAAAATTTTTTTTGACGACAGATCTCGCAACTAGAAACTTGAAGCTTCATGATGCTTTTTTTCATCTCGATGCGACCATTTTTCACATTGATACAGTGCTTCAAAAAACACTTTGAAAAATTGAAGAAATTGGATTAGTCGATTGGACGAAAATTGTTCGAGTTCGTGGTTGAAAGCGTGGTTTGGAGAAAAAAACGTGTGTGAAGTCAACGGTTAAACGACAGAGCTGAAGAACTTTTGTTTCCATAATCTAATCCCACCTTTTGGTCGAAAATAAAACTATTTTTAGTCGGTGAATTTCTCCCCTTAGATAATAGGCGTACAAGAGTTGAGAATTGTGACTACCGGCATGGCATCGCCGAAGACGCGTTTCAGCGCCGGAGACCCTATAAAAATAGCTCGAAAACCACGTTAAAACTGTTTTTTTTTCGGCTATAAACGAATTTTCATCATATTTTTGGAGGTTATAAGGATTTGTTAAATGTTTAAAAAAAAATGTTTTTTCGAAAGTTTTCAACTGGTGTCCTCCTTTAAACATATCGCGATCGTAAAACTTCACCGCTGTTCTGTAGGGCGAGACTCCTGCGATCGTCATTGCTAGAAAATTCGATCCTTGGAGGAACTTGCCGAAGATAAATCCCGACAGAGACAAAAAAATTCTAAATGTATTTATTTTAGCAATAATTATAAAATTTCACCACTCTTTCGCACAGTGAGACTCGGTCGATCGCGTTCGCTCGCTCGCGAATTTGGTCGGCCGCAGCCAACCTGCCGAAGATAAGCCATGGCAGAGAAAAAAATGGCGAACGCAATTGTTTAAACAAAGAGCATTGTAAAATTTTTTAAGATTCCAAGGATTTTTTAAAAGTGCTTCCAACAAACCGATTTTTCGAAAATTTTACACCGACGATCTCTAAACAATTCGCGGTAGTAAAATTTTACCACTCTTCTGTAGAGCGAGACTTCTCCGATCGTCATTGCGAGAAAATTCGATCTTTGGAGAAACCTGCCGAAGATGAACTCCGGCAGAGAGAAAAAATGCCAAACGATTTTTTTTTAGCATAATTAGTAATAATTTAGTAATAATAAAATTTTACCACTCTTTCGTAGAGTGAGACCCGGTCGATCTCGTTCGCTCGCGAATTTGGTCAGCCGCAGACAACCTGCCGAAGATAAGCCATGGCAGAGAAAAAGTGCCAATCGCAATTGTTTAAACAAAGAGCATTGTGACATTTTTTAAGTTTCCAAGGATTTTTGAAACGTGCTTTTAACAAAACGATTTTTCGAAAAATTTTCACCGATGACCGCTAAACAATTCGCGATAGTAAAATTTTACCGCTCTTCTGTAGACCGAGACTTCTCCGATCGCCATTGCTAGAAAATTCGATCCTTGGAGAAACCTGCCGAAGATGAATTCCGGCAGAGAGAAAAAATGCTAAACGAATTTTTTTTTTAGCGTAGTTAGTAATAATTTAGTAATAATAAAATTTTACCACTCTTTCGCAGAGTGAGACTCGGTCGATCGCGTTCGCTCGCTCGCGAATTTGGTCGGCCGCAGCCAACCTGCCGAAGATAAGCCATGGCAGAGAAAAAAATGGCAAACGCAATTGTTTAAACAAAGAGCATTGTAAAATTTTTTAAGTTTCCAAGGATTTTTTAAAAGTGCTTCCAACAAACCGATTTTTCGAAAATTTTACACCGATGATCTCTAAACAATTCGCGATAGTAAAATTTTACCACTCTTCTGTAGAGCGAGACTTCTCCGATCGTTATTGCGAGAAAATTCGATCTTTGGAGAAACCTGCCGAAGATGAAATCCGGCAAAGAGAAAAAATGTCAAACGAATTTTTTTTAGCATAATTAGTAATAATTTAGTAATAATAAAATTTTACCACTCTTTCGTAGAGTGAGACCCGGTCGATCTCGTTCGCTCGCGAATTTGGTCAGCCGCAGACAACCTGCCGAAGATAAGCCATGGCAGAGAAAAAGTGCCAATCGCAATTGTTTAAACAAAGAGCATTGTAACATTTTTTAAGTTTCAAAGGATTTTTGAAAAGTGCTTTTAACAAAACGTTTTTTCGAAAAATTTTCACCGATGACCGCTAAACAATTCGCGATAGTCAAATTTTACCGCTCTTTTGTAGAGCGAGACTTCTCCGATCGCCATTACTAGAAAAATCGATCCTTGGAGAAACCTGCCGAAGATGAATTCCGGCAGAGAGAAAAAATGCTAAACGAATTTTTTTTTTAGCATAGTTAGTAATAATTTAGTAATAATAAAATTTTACCACTCTTTCGCAGAGTGAGACCCGGTCGATCTCGTTCGCTCCCGAATTTGGTCAGCCGCAGACAACCTGCCGAAGATAAGCCATGGCAGAGAAAAAAATGCCGATCGCAATTGTTTAAACAAAGAGCATTGTAAAATTTTACAACTCTTTTATAGAGTGAGTCTCGAGCGATCTCGCTCGTGACTTGAGATTTTAGCAGAGATCGAATTCGTCGTCGATGAGCGACATCGAGATGCCAAATAGTCTTCAAGCTTATTTGTTTAAATTACTTAAAAAAGAATGGGAAATGCTACCACCCTTCCAGCATCCGAGTCTCTAGCAAACCCCGTTTGCTAGAAAATTCAACCATAAAGAAATTTCCACCGATGACCGCCGAAAAAATGCTGTCAAATATGAACCCGGCAGAGATAAAAATTCTGAACGCATTGGTTTAAATAATGAGCATTGTAAGATTTTACCACTCTTTTGTAGAGTGAGTTTCGAGCGATTTCGGTCGCTCGAAATTTTGGCAGGGATCGATATCGTTAATGATAAGCAGCATCGATGTTACAAATTGTGCTCGAGCTTATTTGTTTAAATGAATTAAAAAAGTATGGGAAAATGCCTGAGTCTTTTAGTTGTGGCCGTCGTCGAAAAAAAATCGATTCGATTGCTGCATATACAATGTAAAATGCAACAAAGTTTCACCGCTCTCCTGCCGAGCGAGCGCATGCTTCCAATACAAGCGTACCATGGTCGCTACGCATAGTTGTGTGAATTGTGTGATACACACATAGATGTAAGGTGCTTGCGTACGACCGCGAACGGCGCGCGAGAATGGATTCGTTCTTTTTGCACGCGGTCGGTGTAGCTAACATACACACACACACACACACACGCGTACCAGCGATCGCCGTCTATATTTGGCTTCGACGCTTCGTCCCAGTGCGAAGCATCGAGACCGAATTCGCGATCGCTGCGCTGTCCGTCGGTAGCGACTCGTAGCTAAAAACTACGAGATCTGCGCTACCGACGTAATGAGAGGCCGCGTCGAAATTTTCTGGCGTGTGGCACATGGCCTTAAAATGAACATTTGACAAGCACGCTATGTGATGGGAGAAGTATCGTTGAAATTTCAGAGCTTGGTGGAAATTTTATTTGTTGTCAATGTACAGAGGTACCTTTTCTGAAGGACGTTAGTCAAGAAAATCGGCTTGGATTGGATTCGATCTTCACTGTGCGTTGCCAAAAGTCTTTCACATATACGAAAGTAGCCACTGGGAAACAGCATCTCGACGAGAAAAAAAACAATGCCAATTGTAAACGCTCAGATACGAACTCAAAGGCTATACTAGGTAAGTAACGCAGTTATTTTAATTCAATACATAATCAACCTGCAACGATTAACTTATAGATGTATAACGAAATGTACGCCTAACCTAAAAAGTACACATCTATACCCAATATGTACCATAATTCTAACCTATCATTCGTAGGAAGACTTCACGCCGAAATTGGATGTGCAGCCTTAAACAAGGTTCTGGCGTGTTTAAACATTCCAAACATCTCGGAATCTTTATATAAAAGGTACGAACGTCAAGTTGGGCCTGCGATTGAAGAAGCTGTGAGAGAGAGAGAGAGAGAGAGAGAGAGAGAGAGAGAGAGAGAGAGAGAGAGAGAGAGAGAGAGAGTTGTAGACGGGCAGCAGAGGAAGAACGTCGACTAATTTTAGAAAACATAGATAAACGCAGGCAGGAGTTGTAAGATCCTTTAATTTTTACATACTTTTTCATTGACAATGCAGGATGAGTGCAACAGTGAATATGCACAAAATTTTGTGTCATCATTCGTATATCGACTTCTTATTTCGTGCACACAATTTCTACTTTTTTCTATAAGATATTTTAGTAAGGTTAAAATTCATTTACCAGTATTATTCGCGTGGTTATATTACGATTGTAATTATAATTCTGCCTAATTTTTACGTCATTCAGGAGTGAAAGATACTATATGATTTGTGTTCTGCCAGTCATCCATTCACTGTTGCCCTCATTTCACGTAATTTTCGGAAAAAAAATAGTTTCTCGGAAGGAAATTTCGATTTAATCATGTTATTATATATTGGTATTAGTATTATAGCTGCGACAGTTCTAACTCCGGGATCTCAGGGGGGAGCGGGGCGGGGGGTTCACGCGGGGAGGGGTATGACGTCACGCGGGGAGGGGGACTCGGCGGAGAGGCTGACGTCACGCGGGGAGGGGGAAATCGTTGGAGCGGAGGAGGGGGGTATATATCGATTATCGATTAATTGATCATCCATTATTGATCTTTATATATTTAAAATTTATTATTGATTTTTTTTGTCTTATATTGTTTACTTCATGGATTTTATTATTTAGCGACTATCGCCAGAGAGCCAAGTTGGTTGACCCGTGTCGCTGAGAGAAGCGATCGGATTACACGTATGCATGAGAGAGAGCGAGAATGAGAGATGGAGCGACCGCATCGCATGCATGTGAGATAGAGCGACTCATCTGCATGTATAAAGACATATACACTTTAGACATTCAACGGTTAAAGCGATTGCGTTTGTTTGGGTGAAATCCCAAACAAACCGCCGCGCACGTCTTCGAACATCTATTGCATCTCAAGGCCAAAATGCCTGGGACATTCGCAGAAGAATAAAATTATGCGAATGATATTGCAAGCGCTTCGCGGATCTCGTCGAAAAAGTTGATGTCAGCAAAAATCTAAAAGTCTGTAGAAAAATATATAATGATCAAATGCACACGGCACCAAGGATGCAGCTGTTATAGAAATGGAATATAAATCGTGATTGAGAGGTACACACTTTCAGCGTACATAGGAAAAAAAAGCACCGTTAAAAATATCGATTCAGCATCACGTGTCATCTCAAGGTCAAAATGCCTGAGATATTCACGAAAGAATAAAATTATGCGATTGATTCTGCGACCGCTTCGTGAATCCCGTCGAAGAAGTTCATGTCAGCAAAATCGTAAAGTCTGTAGAAAAATATATAGCGAAAAAATGCACACGGCACCAAGGATGTAGTTGTTATAGAAATGGAATATAAATCGTGATTGAGAGGTACACACTTTCAGTCAATGTTTGAATTTCCGAGATCGCGGAGTGCCTCGCGCAGAGACATGACGGATAATATTGAAAAAAAACTTTGTGAGCAAGGGGCTCAAATTAGTTCGGTCGAAGAGTACATTGTGTGGGAACAACGATGTGACGAGTATATCGAGTCGTTAGAAGAACAAAGTCGAATTAAACGACCGCGATTATCGATTGGAAATCGTCAATCGTTGGTAGCCCAAATTGCGCGACTTGAAGGCTTCAAGAATTCGGTGCGTCAGCGTTTCATACACACGGGTGCTGGACATGACAATCATGGATTCATATGGCGAGAAATTGATACGGCATTCGAGGGTCGTATCTTGACTGGTGTAGTCATAAATCACAACCACATCGAACCTCAACAATTTCTCAAAGACGCTAGTGATGTCGTGCTTTCACGCATTCAAACCATTATCAACAATCATGGTAGTGTGAAAATTAATACCGTTTTTAACGGCGAATTTGTGGCGGGTGACAAGCGTGCAAATAAAAGCATTAATACTAAAAACTATGAACTTTTCAATACGTCTGATTTACGCGAGTGGTACGATCAAAGAGTTATTGAGCCCATTTCGACATCACTCGAAGAGTTTCAGGAACGCGACAGCGGGTGGGCATTGTCACGAATATATAACTTGACTATGAATATAAATAAATATAATCCAATGCGTGCGGGATGCAACATAATGTGATCGCGGTCGATAATGCTGAAACGAGCAGTCGTTAATGTGAAATCGAGTGATCATGCATGTTTCGCATGGTCCGTAGTTGCTGCTCTTCATCCAGCCCAACGTAACAGTGCGCGTGAATCTTCATACCCGCACTACTCGACAGTGCTAAATGTTCAAGACATTGAGATTCCAATGACTATGAATGAAATTAAAAAATTTGAAATCCGTAATGACATTTCAATCAATGTATACACCATTGAGAACGACAGCACTCTTCCAATTCGCGTGAGTGAGCGAAAGAGAGAAAAGCATGTCAATTTGCTCTACGTGGAAGATCCGCAGCAAAACATCGTTGGACATTTCGCATGGATCAAGAATTTTTCAAGGCTCGTCAGCTCACAGTTGACTAAACACGATGGACAGAAATATATCTGTGATAGGTACGTAGATTTGATATGATTTAATGTATTAAAATAATTAGTTCGAAACTGATTTTTTCTGTTTATTTTCGCAGATGTCTACACTACTTTCATTCGGAGCAAAAATTGCAAGGCACACTGCGGACTGTGGCCAGATCAACGACTGTGCTGTCCGTCTACCGAACGATGCGAACAAGTGGCTCACTTTTAAAAACTTCAATCATAAGGAGCGACTTCCATTCGTAATATACGCCGATCGTGAGTGCGTTCTTGCGAAAACGAATGAACAAAACATGTACCAACACCACGAGGTTTCTAGTATCGCATACTACGTACATTGTTCATACGATCAATCGTTATGCAGATATGAATCGCACCGTAGTAGCGATTGCATTGCATGGTTCGTCGAAGAACTGAAAAGTGCAGCTTTGCATGTAAAAGATATTTTATCTCCAAATATCCCCATGGTACAGTTAACATCCGACGAGGAGCTTGAATTTCGAAGCGCGATAAAGTGTCACATATGTGAAGAAGATTTTGCACAAACCGATACACGAGTTCGCGATCATTGTCATTTAACTGGGCGTTACAGAGGCCCCGCCCATTCAAATTGCAATCTAAATTTCGAACAATCATTTTTCATCCCCGTAGTTTTTCACAATTTGTCTGGCTATGATGCGCATTTTATAATCAAGGAAGTGGCCACCGCCTTCGAAGGAAAAACTTACGTGCTTCCAATAACAAAAGAAAAATACATTTCGTTCACGAAAACTGTTCAAAGTACTACCGAAGAGACAAAAAACCAAATTAAATTACGCTTCATCAATTCATATAAATTTCTAACCACAAGTCTTGAGAAATTGGCATCATTTTTAACGACGGACAAACTGAAAATTTTACGCTCACAATTTCATGGCCTACCGATGCATGATTTTACATTATTAACACGAAAAGGTGTCTTCCCGTACGAATACATTGACCATGTCAGCAAATTGGAAGACACGTGTTTGCCGCCGCGCGACTCATTTTACAGTTCCTTGACCGGGGAAACGATCAGCGCGAGCGAGTACGTTCACGCTGAGAATGTCTGGGAGCGGTTTTCCATTCAAACGCTTGGTGAATATAGCGATTTGTATTTGAAGACGGATGTCTTGTTATTAGCAGATATTTTCGAAAATTTCCGTGATACGTGTATTGAAAGTTATGGGCTTGATCCGGCGTATTATTACACTCTTCCCTGATATACTTGGGACGCCATGTTGAAATATACGCACATTACTTTTGAATTATTGACCGACATCGACATGATTTTATTCATCGATCGAGGTATACGCGGAGGTTTGAGCCAATGTTCAAACAGATATGCACATGCTAATAACAAGTACATGCAATCGTACGATCCATTGAAATCATCATCATACCTGATGTACTTCGATGTGAACAACTTGTATGGATGGGCAATGTGTGAACCTTTGCCTTATGCTGATTTTCAATGGATCGACGACACATCGAATTTTAACGTATTATCCATACCGCTAGATTCGCTTGTAGGCTACGTTCTCGAAGTCGATCTCGAATATCTGCAACGTTTGCATGATTCGCACAGTGACCTTCCGTTTTGTCCGACACGCGACAAACCACCTGCCAAGCGCCAAGAGAAATTGCTCGCAACCGTATGCGATAAGAAACGTTACGTGATACACTATCGTAATTTGCAGCAGTGCATGCGGCATGGACTTAAAGTAGCGAAAATACCCCGAATTTTGAAATCCACTCAATCCCCCTGGTTGCGTTCATACATCGAATTGAACACGCACTTTCGCACACGTGCTACAAGTGATTTCGAGAAAAATTTGTATAAATTAATGAACAATGCAGTATTTGGTAAAACGATGGAAAACGTGCGAAACCGTGTAGACGTAAAACTGGTAACAAAGTGGGAGGGATGGTATGGGGCAGAGGCAATGATCGCTAAACCAAATTTTCACAGTCGAAGTATCTTTTCGGAAAATCTTACTGCCGTCGAATTGCGAAATCTGGAGGTAAAATTTAACAAGCCGATTTATGTGCGTATGTGTATACTCGACATTGCGAAAACATGTTTATATGAGTTTCACCACGAATTCATGATTCCGCTGTATCAGCAAAACTGCAAGGTCATGTATACCGACACCGATAGTCTCATATACCACATCAAGTCTGACGACGTTTACAACGATAGGAAGCGTAACATTGACAAATTTAATACGAGCGATTACCCGATGGAAAACGTGTACGGTTTACCGTTAGTCAACAAGAAAGTGCCCGGTCTCATGAAAGATGAAAATAATGGTACGGTAATGACGGAATTTGTGGGATTGAGAGCAAAAATGTACGCTTTGCGAGTCGATGGTAAAAAAGACACGAAAAAGGTGAAAGGTGTGAAAAGTAATGTCGTCGCGCGAACAATAAATTTCAATGACTACACTCGCTGTTTACGGAAAGAAATTGAGATGACTCGTCAGCAGTCTTGCATAAGATCGAAGCAGCACGAAGTTTACACTATTTCAGAGTCAAAAATTGCTCTAAGTCCACACGATGACAAGCGGTATATCGTGCCGAAAAGTACGGACACTCTACCCTGGGGTCATTATAAAATAGCATTGTAAATGTGTTTGTTAGGCTACATTGTATATATTGTTATAAAATAAAAATGGATAGATATAATGAATGTAGTAATGTAAATTTGATATATATTGGAAAATATTCATGTTATATATAATGCGAGTATGTTAATGTTTACAGGATATAATAATTTATTTTTATAAGGAATGGTGAATGTATACATAAATAAAATGGTATGCCTATTGTAAATAAACTTTATTGAATTTTTCATATATTTTATAAAAGTTATTACAATATGTTATTTTTGTGTATCCACGAGTTTTGAGATTTATCCATTCCCAACCATTTAACATAAACATCATTGCCCTTTTTGCGTATTATCTTCTCCACGAGATATATGTTTGGAATGGCAACACGTTGCAGTTCGTATCCGTAGAATCCTCCGGCTATTGGATTTCCACTTAAGTCCTCGACTAGGTACGTTACAGGATACGTTTGTTGCACCTTGACGATTTTAAACACTTCGGTGGCCCAATTTGGCGTGAAACCTTTTTCAAATATTGTCTTGAATTTCCTTACGCGCACAAAATCATTGACTTTGAATCTTGCAGGAGCCGCAATTTTTACATTGCTGTATACGGTGGTTAAGAGTTTCTCCGCGATCGCAGGAGTAACGTCGATGGGCCTCATGCCAATCGTACGATGCTTTCGAGCAGTGTACTTCATAACGAGTTGCGGTAACGCATCGATCCACTTGTAATTACCATTGAGTGTAAACATTTTCCACATAGTATTTTTGAGAGTGCGATTGAATCGTTCGACGACCGAGGCCTTCATAATAAAGTACGTCGAATAATGATTGATGTTGTATTTCTCCATGAGTCGTTGCACGTTTACATTGTAAAATTCTCTTCCTTTGTCGGTCTGAAGATTTTTCGGATATCTGCTATGATCGTGTATGATTTTGGCGATCGTTGTACCCATTTCTTTGCCAGTTTTACTTTTCAAGGGTACGGCCCATGCATACTTGCTCAACACATCGATGACGGTGAGGATGTAATTGTAGCCTTTGTTGAAACGCGAATACGGCCGCATTTCGACTACGTCAGCCTGCCACAAATCATCATACCCACGTACGATGAGACGTCTTCGCAGAAAGTTTTTTCTTGCTGGTGCATGTAATTCCTCCACGAGCTGCTTTTCTTCAGACGTTTTTTCTTCTCCGAGCATATCGTGTGTTTGACCAGACGATTTTTACAAATCTTCCTGCGTTGTGTCAGCTACAGCGTCGGTTACATACTGAATCGTTTTAGACGTATCGTTCATAGTTATTCGAAACGTATCCTCTAGTGCGATGAATTTCTTCTCAAATTCATCCAGGCGTTCTGTTAACAGCTTGATTTTCATTTCCACGTAACGTTTATTAGCAGCATCGTAATGCCCTTCAGGTAGGGCTACGCCTCGTATTTTACGTGATCTTGCATCGAAGCCACTAGAGGTTAGACAGAGCACTGTAAAAACAAACGCGTTCTTTCAAGACGCTTCACGTGTGTAATCCTGTCGCCGTTTTCAACACGGCAACTCATGTGTTGATGTCGTAACGACACATTTTACGCGTGTTCTGTCAATACGCTTTAAGCATGTTTTAGCAAGTTCAAAGCGTGTTGTTTCGATACACTTTAGGCGTGTAAACGCTTGTCGCCAATTTCAACATGTTTAAAATGTGTTGATGGCTAAATCAACACACTTTTTGATGTGTACTTGTGGACGCGTGGGAATAACGTACAAGACGTCACGTAGGCATACGTTTAAAAATAAATTTAAAAAAGGTTTCTCCGTTACTGGTGTTTTATTTCGATGGTTTACTACCATACTCGATGAGTTCCAGTCGTCCTGAAATCAATTCCTGCGAATAAATTTTATTGTCCATACCCGGTTTCGAACCTACCTAACCTAGTTACTTCTATACCTAATATACGTACGCTAACCATTGTGCTATCGGCTATACTTGCGGTTTTTCATCAAGAAACGGAATACATGGTACATTGAACGAGAAGAGTAATGAAGACATTTCACATTTTATGTATATATATATATGTGCGTGTGTGTCTACACCCAACGCGCATAAAATGTGAAATGTGAACAGAAATTTCCTTCACTACGAACAGGAAATTTCCTTTGCACTGGACAGAAAAATTCGTCCGCAAAGAATATACAATTTTCTTTGCCCCGAACAAGAAATTTCTCTGACTTTGAACAGACAATTTTCTTTGCCCTCGACAGAAAAATTTGTCCGCACAGAAAACAAAAATTCCTTTGCCCCGTACAAGCACTTTTCTTCACTCCGAACAGAAAACTTTCTTAGCACTGGACAGAAACATCAATCGACATTATCTCATTATCGTGAGCGTTGTTACCCGCGTGTCGTGAAGCTTCCAACAAGCGCAAACGATCGACCAACTCATTGGGATCATTCCAATGGACGTAATCGATTTTGTTGTTATTTAACGTCACGGCGAGCGGTATTTCTATACCTCTTCCAGTTTTTCGGTCAAAAGTTAATGGTCCAATTATATATTTATACTTGAAGCCTTTGTTACCCAATACAGGATTGAGTATATTGCTTCCACGTCGATGTGCATTTGTTGCCAACAATATACTTTTATATTTGATTTTGTCTTCCTCGGTGTATATTGCATCGTCAGGAATTCTCTTGAAGATTAGCTCATAGAGTCCAGGGGTTCCCAAATATTGTATGCCATCGATGAATATATTATCATCATTATGCACATCGAAACGCTTATCGCCTAACATCATTCCTTCTAGGTAAATTTGACTCCATACACGTAATCCATAATGGAATTTTTGTCTGGTGAAAGAATAGATGAAATATATTGTTGACCGAGTGGACCGAAATGTTCGCGCAATGTATTTTGACCTTCAGCCGTTTGTAATTGACGTTGAACTGTAGACACGAATGATTCGGGCGTAGTCTCAAAAACGTCTTCTTCAACAATGGTGGCTGGTTGCAAGGGTACAGCAGCCATCGACGTATCATCCAGAGATTCCTTTCGTCGCTTGCGTTTCAACTGATTCGGTGTAGAAGTTACCAGCGAATCTTGAAATAACGCACGTGTGCGCTTTGTTCCTTGTTTCACATCCTTCTCTAGGTCCTTTGCTTCCGACATACTCAACGATTCAATTTCCGGCCCAAGAGATTCAACCGCAGCTGATTGCTCAACAATCTGCTTGAGAGGTTCGGTGATTGGCTTGAAGTGTCTCTCCAATGCAAGATCTTCTTCCATTTTTCCAGTCTTCAGAGCTTGATATTTTTTGCGTATTGAGTCGCTTGTTTTCGCAATTTCCCTGGCAATCTTTTCATCAGTATCAATTGTCGTAATCATGCCCACACGAAATTGTTTGTCGGTCGTTGCACAGCTGATGTCTCAATGCCGACTGACTACATTACGGTATTGCAAACTCGTTAAATCCATTTCTATATCGACCACCGGACAATGAGCTATCTTTGTCAATCACCATGAAGCCATATTTGTGTTGCCAACATTTTTGACATAACACCAGAAAATCTTCATACGACATGTCCGTATTTACATGTTCATTGTAAACATGTTTCAAGTTTGTACGATCTTGTTTAAATAAAATAAGCAGATTCACATTGTCGCGTATAAGATGCTTGGGAACCTTGGCATATGTTTGGCAAAGGTAGAAACAATCAACGCTCGAGTGTCTGCCCATCGCAAAGTACTCTCTTACTGTATTTTGCTTGTCACATGCTACGTCATCGAAAATAAAAATGGAGTTCGGAAGCGCTTCGTGCGGTGGGATAACATCACTATTATTTGAGAATTTAAAATAGCCAATTTCGGTAATCGATGTCAGCAGATTATCCAAATATTGATATTTTGGCTGTTGAAGCGATTTGGAGTATACATCTAGGTTTTCAAAACGTACACCATTTGGACTTTCTATTAAACTTAACAAAACATTGAATTTCCCACAATTTGAAGGACCGCAAATAATGCTGCGTATCGTAAGTGGCAGCATGTCTCCATGCTTGCGTACTTGTTGGCCCTCCATTACTCTATCGTCGAAATTGGTCACTTGAATCACCGTCGCTTGTTGCACGAAACGCATATTTTCTCTCTCGAATCCAAACACACATTCGCCAAAAATGCGTCGTGTGAGGAGTATTTATAAGAGTGCACCGAGCCAAATCCGCTCAGTACTGACAATGTTTTTGTACCTATCGGACGACTGCAGTATTCTCCGCTTAACGGCTCATCAATTACAGTTTATTCCAAAAATTGTTTTGTTACAAAATTTCCATCACTTCGTTGACATTTTGTGGGAGAGGCTTCCCAAACATATAAAGGCTGATTCGGAATTACAGCAATATCGCCGATGCACGCGCCATTGGAATTTACCGGGACAGCTAATACACATTGACGGTCCAGCACCGTTTATAAATAATTGTGCCGAATGTCAAAGAGAAAAGGCAACGGTTTGTTAAAGAGTGCAATAAATGCACTTCCGATCGAGTTACATATTCCCGGATACCAATTTTGTGGACCAGGCACTCAGTTAGAGCAGAGATTGGCACGGGGTGATCGTGGTATAAATCCATTGGATGCCGCTTGTCGCGACCACGATATAGCCTATTCTCGAAGCAATCATTTAGGCGAAAGACACGTTGCTGATAATATTCTTGCAACAACGGCACGAAAACGTATTACTGCGAGAGATTCAACTTTTGGCGAGAAAACCGCAGCGACCGCTGTTTGGGCAGCTATGAAAGCAAAAACGAAATTCGGCATGGGAATGAAGACAAAGAACTCATCGACAAAGAAAAAAAACCCGTTAAGAAGAGAATACTGCCGACAGCAAAGCGTGGCGGAATTTTGCCAATGTTACCATTGCTGGGAGTTCTTGGTTCACTGGCTGGTGGGGCAACTGGGATAGCAAAGGCTGTGAATGATAGCAAAGCGGCGCAACGTCAACTTGAAGAAATACAACGTCATAATCGAGCTATAGAAGGCTATAGGCTCTATCTCGCTCCCTACAAGCGTGGACAAGGATGTTCAACTAAGAAAAAAAACGCCAAAACACGATGAAAATGCCCATAGGTGTAACAACTAATGTACCATTGGAATGCTTAGCCAGGCGCATGCGCATACCATTCTTCAGAGGGGTCTTCATGCGCAATAATTTACCAGTTTATGGTGGCGTGCAACTAGATGAGAGCGGTATAGTAAATTTGGATGATGCCGATGGCCCCGGTACGCATTGGGTAGCCTATGCCAAGAAGGGGAGTCAGATAATATATTTTGATAGTTTTGGAAATCTTCGACCGCCCAAGGAGTTGGTGCGATATTTTGGACCAAATACCACAAAAATACAATACAATCGAGAATCTTATCAGAATTATAATCAGAGTATTTGTGGGCAATTGTGCTTGCAATTTCTCCAAAACGTCGATGATCATTATGTATTTAAGCCGTGACAATGTGTCAATCAACCCAGTATTCGAGGCAAACATGTCACCGACACTTACGTTGACCGGCAAGACTAGCCTTCTAACCGCAAATTATTTTCCCGCTATAGATTTCAATGATGGCTGTTATGAGCTCGGTTTGACGGATTTCGAAACTTATCACACAATACCAAATGTGAATTCATCAAACAACAAATTTTACTTCGACAATGATGACAAGGAAATTATAATCCCTGAAGGATCGTATGAACTGAGAGCCATAAATGCGTATCTGAATCGTGCAATTTTACTCAAAGGGGTTGATAGCGGTGATGATGCTGAAAATGAAATTGTTCCTCGAAAGGTTGATAACGATGACCTCGATGAAAATGGCAAATACCCAATCGTGCTACGTGCTAATCATAATACACTAAAGAGCGAAATCAAATGTGCGTACAGAATAAATTTCAGTAAACCTGACAACGTAGGATCCCTGTTGGGATTTTCATCAAATCGAATACTGCATCCCTGGAAATGGCAGGAATCTGATGTACCGATAAACATAATGAATGTCAACATTATCCGCATAGAATGTAGTGTCACCACTGGTGCGTACTCCAATGGCGAGCGTGTACACACGATACATGAATTTTCGCCGAGCGTACCACCAGGATATAAGATATCGGAAACGCCGGCGCAAATAATTGATCTTCCGATCGTTGTGCGGAGCATTACGGATCTAACGATACGTATCATGGATCAAAAGGGAAAACTACTCGATTTTTGAGGAGAAGAAATTACGGTGAGATTACACATATGAAAGCGACGCTTGTGATGCTCGTTCTGTACGACACGGAATACGCCAGAGACAATATTTCTACGCGAGATAATACGATCCCACACGATAATACTCTTGCAAGAAGACAAGCGGCATTGAGTGTTAAATTACCCGCAAAGAAGAAACTCAGTGCAGCGAATCGTGAATTTTTAGAATCTCTGGGATTTATTGTACGACATACTTGAGACAAAAGAATGACTGACGTTTTGAATATCAGTGGGGAGCCAATCTTTGACGATCGTATCATCAAAATTGAGACTCATACGTACAATCCGTATGCCAACTCAACGTTTGGACACAGTGATGAAATACGAATTCCTATACAACACCAAGACTTGTACACCCTACCATCTGAAAGTTTTCTCTACGTTGAGGGAAAGTTCACGGTGCTTAAAAAACCTGATGATCAAGCAATAGTAGTATTGGGAAACAATTGCGTTGCATTCATGTTTGATGAAGTTCGGTATGAGCTCGACGGTGTGGAGATTGATCGCAATCGAAACGTTGGAATAACAACCACGATTAAAAACTACATCTCTCTAAGCCCTGAGAGGAGTCATACTTTGAAAAATGCTGCGTGGGATGTAACACATAATAATGGGGGAAAATACTTCAATTTTTGTGTACCTCTCAACATATTGCTAGGATTCTGTGAAGATTACAAGCGCGTTGTTATCAATGCTCGTCATGAACTAATTCTGATACGTTCGCGCAATGATAACAATTGCGTATTCAGTCAGCATCCATTAGTAGAGGCAGAAGTTGAATTGCTCAAAATACAATGGCGTATGCCTCACGTAATATTAAATGAGATAACTAAATTGTCATTACTTCGAACATTGGAAAGTGGGCGATACTTGAATATGAGCTTTCGCTCTTGGGATCTATATGAGTATCCACTGCTTCAAAGCACAACGAAACACTCATGGACTGTGAAAGCTGTCTCCCAGCTAGAGAAACCAAGATATGTAATATTTGCGCTGCAGACTGGCAAAAAAAATTCTATGGCAAAGGACATTACCCTATTCGACGACTGCAAGCTTGCCAATGTTAAACTTTATCTCAACTCGGAATCATATCCTTACGATGATTTGAATTTGGACTTTGACAAAAACAGATTCGCCATTTTGTTCAATATGTACTCTCGATTCCGTAAATCTTATCACGGCTGTAATAGTGATAATTCTTTGCTGACTATCGCAAAGTTTTAATATAACGGCCCTCTCACGGTTATCGATTGCTCGCGTCAGAACGAGTCTGTGAAAAATGCTACCGTGGACGTGCGAATAGAGTTTGAATGTAAGGAAAATTTTTCACCAAATACTACTGCCTATTGTTTGATCTTGCACGATTGCGTTGTTGAATATTGTCCATTGGCAAACATGGTTCGTAAAATTGTATAGATCAGCAAGTAACCCCCGCTCGATAAATAAATAATTTAAAGACGAGTTTCTTAAATATTGACGTCAGTCATCAATTGATCTTGCTATCGACTTGATCGAGCCAATACATCTTCGCTATGTCTGTACCTACATTTGTCGATCTACAAGGGTTCATTGTTGGGAGAAACTTTGTCGTGAAGGAAGTAGCGATTCTGAGAGCGGAATGTGTGCTCTCTCATTACATTTTCGCGAGTATCATACCATGGAGACTTCTCACAAAATCTGAGAGATACGAAGCGTCATGGCTGATTCGGAATCATCATGGTCTTAAGTGGGCCTATGGAAACGTTCCATATAGCATGGCTCAAGGTTTAATAACGGCTGCAGTTGTGGGCCCAACGGAAGACGATATGTATCCTATCGTATATGTTGACGGCCATGAAAAACGAGAATGGCTAGCTGATATATTATATATGAAAAATGATCTAGTTATTGAAACGTTGGACGTGGACTTTGGCGATATGGATACCTTAAGGCCATGTGCCACACGCCTCCGACCGCTTCGAAATTTTGAAATAGGAATTCTCCCAAACGGAACAATCAATTGGAATGAAATTTGTTGTGTGCATGCAGGACGCTTGCTCCGAGAGCATGATTCGCGAAATTTTCCAAAATTTCGAAAAAAAAATTGCAGTTTGTGGTTACCATGCGAAAAACTGTGAATTATTGACCATTGCATCGCATTGTCGTTAATTTGGCGCGAATCATGCTCTCGACAGTGAAAAAGCACACATTTTGAGCTTTGTTTCACCTGTGTTCATGAACAAATGGCGGAGAAAAAGCATTTTGAAATTTTTACATAAATGTAGCAAATATGTACCAACAAAGCTCAAAATATCAGGTACCGCAGCGAGCGTTCAGTTCATCCGTTTTCTCACTGGCGGCGCGCAGCTCACTTCGACTGTTTTGACCGACCGCGCTCGCCTCCTTCCGGAACAATTTATTTTTTGACAGGTCGAAAGCCGGAGCCTTAACCTCGCACATTCGTTCGAATTATATTTCATACGATGTGTGTGATAGAGTGTGGTATAGAATGTGAATAGTGGAAATAGTGATAGAGTGCAGTTTGTTTTCGTCGCGCTTTGGTGAGTTTTTTTTTGCTGTGAACAACGCCTCAGGACGCAGGCACACCACCGACGAGAAATCCCGACAACGAAATAATCAACGAGAAAATCGCCGCGGCCGATTACACGAAGAAGATCGAGGAACATCAATCGAGGAAAACATCGGAAGTCAAGGTACGTACGTGCTATAACCTTATAACCTCAATTTACGTACTTTGTAATTTGCCACGATCTTCCCTCGCATTGCTTTCCCGCTCGCTGATGTGTCAAATAGCTAACGGCTCGGATGCAAGCAACCCAAGTTTATTTGCTCTTCGCAGAAATACCTCGGTATTTATTCGTGAAAAAATCGCAGATCGCATATTTTTCATTTCCTGAGCAGTGTGCGACTAAAATGAGGCACGAAATTCAACACCCTTTGCCTACGAACGCTAAACTATCACGTCTCAAACACGGATGATTTGTGGACCTGTGGCGATTCCTCGATAGCTTCACCCTGAGCACCATACTAATGTATTGGACTCTGACCTGGGCTATCATGTAGGAACCAGAACTAATGTAGCGTCGGATTTACCATCTAGATGGACCATTGGATTTATCCATGGCAGCAAGTACGTACTGCCGAGGATGAGAAACTGCATCAATCGTCGTGGCGACAATATACAGTCCCGGTGTCGCGAGGATATCACCGCTGTCTCCAATCTCTCGGAGAGCACCAGCAAGGCTGACCGCAAGGAACAATATCTTGCCATGGATCGCACCACCAATCTGTGCAAGGCCTTTCGCTTACGTATGTATCTTTCAAAACAAAGGGCGAGGACGCTAGAGCCTTCTTGCATCTTCTTCAACAGAATTGAATGGTCAACGGTTGAACGTGTTAAGGTAGAACAAGCATGCGCTCTTGATTTAATTTAACCTGACATTGTTCGTATGATTATGCATGTTTCAGTGAAATTTCAGAACAGTCGACTATTTAGATTCGAAGATAATGGGTTTTAAAATTGCAACTTTTAACACTGCAGGGTCTGCTTTCCGTAACAAATATTTGTCCTCTATAAAAAGACACAAGGATAGCAATATGAAATATTAATGTTTATAACGCAAACATTTCTTTTTACGTTAAAAGTTTCTAACTTTAGGAACACGATAATTATCTTTTTTCTCGACATATTGACCAATACTGTTCTACGGTGTTGCATAATGTCTTCTTATTATAGGGGACAAATATTTTTTACCGAGAGTTATTCTGTCGTTACTGAACGTCTTAAGCAAAACTGAATAGTAAAGACAATCTAAACTTTTTTCACTCGTTCCCTAACTAGTTTGCTATCTAATCATAATTTTTCCTCAAAATGAATAACCCAAAAGAATGGTACGCTGAATTATGTGACCTGATTTTCGGCCAATGCAGACCCTGCAGTATTAAAAGTTGCTATTGAAAAATCCATTATCTCCCAATCTAAATAGTCAACTGTTCTGAAATTTCACTCAAACTTGTATGATGATATGAACAATGTCTGGTTAAAATTTGAACAAAATCGATAGAAATCAAGAGCGCACGCTCGTTTTATCATAAGGGCTTACACCACTGTAAACGTCAAAACTTGAGTGATATTTCTCGATTTTTTTTGTAGGACAAATAAGAGACTATTAATATTCAAGGATGTTATTAGTCTTATCTTCGAGTGACCAAAATGAAATGTATATTAAAAAATTATGCCAAAAGGTGAGGCTGGAGCTATTCTGGAGAGGCATGTTGAATTTGCGACGCTCTGCGGCACGCAGTATAGCTGACTCAAATTCGATTTTAGAATAAAATAAATAAATTTCTATTAATTTACACGAGTATAGCTAGAGAAATACGTAGAGGATTGTGAAAATATTAATTTTTGTGTAATTGGGGAGCATTAAACCAAAATCTTAATTTTCGACAGAAAAAAAAGGACAATCATTTAGTAATAACTAATGTTATAACTAACTCATAGAAAATCCCGTACGTATTCCTCTTTGGAATGTTATTTTAAACATGTACTCAAAATTTGGAGTGAAAATAATGAAAATTTTTTAAGTTATGCTGCGTGCCATTTTGAAAAATTGTGTTTTGATGACATCAGCACCGTACCCATACCTTCGTGAGGCGAGCGGTGGACCAAGTGTATATGAATCGTGGTCGAGGTATTTGTTTAAATTTATTAAAACGGACGGTAAGATGTCACCACCTTTCCACAGAGCAAGTCTTTAGCAACTCGGAAAGCCTAAACTTGAATTGTTGTAAAAAATTATTGAAAACTTTCAATTTTGGGTAAGTCAGCATTTTATTTCAAATTCGTTCAGGTCAAAATGACGCAGTGTGTCAAGGAAGGAGAACACCACCGTCACTGCCCATTTTCGACCGTTTTTTGAAGATTTTTTTTAAAGAAACCAATAAAATACATGGTCAAAAGAACTTTTAGGCTTTATGAGGTATATATTAAAGTATGTAAAAGAGTTTATTTGTCAAAAGAATAGAAAATCGCGGTACACGAGTTGCTATAGCACTACTGGTTTTCAGTCAACTCTCTCCATACTGTTGAAGTTTGCATCGTTTGAACGCAACGAAAGCTTTTGCTTACATTTTATTTTTTATTTTTTTTATTGTTATAGAAAAACTTTTTTTTTAAGATTTATATTGTAGATCGCTAAATAAACATCTTAAAAAATGGTTAGAAGATTTTTGTGAGCAAAGTTTGCCAAAATAAATTAAAGGAATTCACGAATATTAATTTTCGTTGCGTTCCAACGACATACTCTCTCTCTGCGGAACGCAGTACAACTATCGTTAATTTAATCCTGGAACTAAGAGCGAAATATTTTCGTTGATTATGTTAGTTTTAGAAGTCAAATACGGGGAAGAAATTAAAAATAATTTTTAAACAATCGTAACGAGGATAAAAAGTTTGTGTTTTCGACCATAATTTTGATATACTACTCCGAAAAATTAAAGGAACGGAAAATTTCTTCTTTTTTTGGAGTGTTTTTTCGAAGCACTGTATCTATGTGAAAAATGGTCGCATCGAGATAAAAAATGCCTTCGAAGCTTCAAGTTTCTAGTTTCGCGATTTTTTGGCAACTTTTTTTTGTGAGCTGCGGTTTTCGCGCTATCATAAGAATAGCGGAAGAAAATAATTCCCAAATTTATTATTCTTTTTTTCAAGGGTTCACGGGCTAGTTAATTTTTTTTCCACGTAACTGAATGTATAGGTCAGTTAGCTTGTTGATTGAGCTTTAATTTGGTTTTTTGTCTCTCTACTTCAATTTTTTGCTGAGATATCCGACTTTAAATGAAACAAGATCCTTTTGTCTTTGATAATCGATATCTCAGCAACCAATGATTGCAACGGGAATTAAAGGGCAGCTTTGAAAACTTGAATAAATTTCCTACCAGCCCCTTTCGTTGATCTTTCAGAAAAACATTTTTTCACTCTCAACATTAATTTGAAAAAAGGACAAAAAGTGACTTTTTATAGTTTGTCAGTAAATCCACTACTACTTTACAAATATTGATGGAAACACTAATGTTGCCGCGTTTTTTTTTCAAGCGTAATGTAGCCCCAATAGCCCTGTTAATTTTCAAATAGATTCATCGAACTGTTTTTCCGGACTGATTAATCAATATTTTACAGAACAATGAAAGGCACAAGTGTATTGTTTCTAAACATCGTGTAATCATCATCAAAATGGAAAGACCAATTTTCTTCGACTTTTTTCACAAATTTGCACTAGTCTCTTGTTAAATTTAAGAAAAAGAAATTCATAAAATTTCAATTTTTTAAAAATATTTCTTTAATTTTGTAAAACATTTCAGGAAACAATACTGACTCATTTTTTACCCGATTTGGCCTTTGCGCACTATATTTTCACTCATGTTTATCTTCATTAATTAAAAGTTGATAACCCCAAACTGTATTCAATAGTCGATCTGAGAACATTTATGCGATTAACTCTTGATATTTTCTACGAAGCTTATTAGGGTTCCAGAAAATAGTTTTTTTTCAAACTAAGCATGAACAAAAATTGAAAAACGTTACAGTTTACAAAAACTTTAGATTAATTTATTTACCGAAACGTAGAAAAACATTACCAAAAAAATATTAGTTAAAAACATGTTAATCGGTTTTTTCTTTAAAAAAAAGATTAGTTTTGGAAGAACTTTTTTTGTAACCCTAATAACCTTCGCAGAAAATATCGAGAATTAATTTCATACAAGTTCTCAGATCGACTAGTGAATACAGCTTGGGGGTTTCAACTTTTAATGAATGCAATTAAAGATGAGTGAAATTATGGTGCGCAAAGGTCGAATCGTGTAAAAATGAGTCAGTCTTGTTTCCTGAAATGTTTGACAAATTTTAAGAAAAAAAATTGACATTTTTCGAATTTTTTTTCTTGACTTTAATAAGCAACTAGGTCAAAGTTGTGAAAAAAGTCGAAGAAAATTGTTTTTTTTTTCATTCTGATGATGATTACACGATGTTTAAGAACAATACACTTCTTCCTTTGTTTTGTAAAACTTTGATGAATCGAACCGAAAAAATGGTTCGATGGATCAAATTGAAAATGTACGGGGCTATTGGCGGTACATTAAGCAGAAAAACAACCGGGCAACATTAGTCTTTCCATCAATACTTAAAGGATTGTACATTTACTATAATATATAAAGTAGTAGTACAGTTACTGAAAAACCATAAAAAGTCAGTTTTTGGTGCTTTTTCAAATTAATATTAATGGTGAAAAAATGTTTTTTTCTAAAAATCAACGGAAGGGTCGTGTTGGAAATTTATTTAAGTTTTCAAAGCTGCCCGTGCAATCCTTGGTTGCTGAGATAACGGTGATCGAAGACAAAAGGATCTTCTTACATTCAAAGTCGGATATCTCAGCAAGAAATTGTCGTGGAGAGACAAAAAAACCAAATAGAAGCTGAATAAACAAGCTAACTGACCTATACATGTATTTAACTGAAATAACATTCTCCAGCGCGTGGACCCTTGAAAAAAACCCAAAAAATTTGGAAATAAATTTTCTCTCGTTATTTTTTATTATTGCGCGATTACAGTAGCTCACAAATTTGTTTTGACGACAGATCTCGAAACTAGAAACTTGAAGCTTCATAATGCTTTTTTTCATCTCGATGCGACCATTTCTCACATTGATACAGCGCTTCAAAAAACACTTTGAAAAATTGAAGAAATTGGATTGGTCGAGGGGACGAAAACTGTTCAAGTTCTGCTGCATCCCGACTTCGAAAACGTGGTTTGGAGAAAAAACGTGTGTGAAGTTAACGGTTAGGCGATAGACCTGAAGAAGTTTTGTTTCCGTAATCTAATGCCACCTTTTGGTCGAAAATAAAACTATTTTTAGTCGGTGAATTTATCCCCATAGATTACAAGCTTACAAGAGTTGAGAATTGCGACTACCGGCATGGCATCGCCGAAGACGCTTTTCAGCGCCGGACACTCTCCTATAAAAATAGCTCGAAAACCACTTTAAAACTGTTTTTTCGGCTATAAACGAATATTCATCATATTTTTGGAGGTTATAAGGATTTTTTAAGGGTTTCCAAAAAAAAGATTTTTCGAAAATTTTCCACCGGTGTCGTCCTTTAAACATATCGCGATCGTAAAATTTCACCGCTCTTCTGTAGGGCGAGACTCCTGCGATCGTCATTGCTAGAAAATTCCATCCTTGGAGGAACCTGCCGAAGATAAATCCCGGCAGAGAGAAAAAGTTCTAAACGTATTTATTTTAACAATAATTATAATATTTTACCACTCTTTCGCAAAGTGAGACTCGGTCGATCTCGTTCGCTTGCGAATTTGGTCGGCCGCAGCCAACCTGCCGAAGATAAGCCATGGCAGAGAAAAAAATTCCGATCGCAATTGTTGAAACAAAGAGCATTGTAACATTTTTTAAGTTTCCAAGGATTTTTGAAAAGTGCTTCCAACAAAACGATTTTTCGAAAATTTTCCACCGATGACCTCTAAACAATTTGCGATTGCAAAATTTTACCGCTCTTCTGTAGAGCGAGACTTCTCCGATCGTCATTGCTAGAAAATTCGATCTTTGGAGAAACCTGCCGAAGATGAATTCCGGCAGAGAGAAAAAATGCTAAATGATTTTTTTTTGCATGATTAGAAATCATTTAGTAATAATAAAATTTTACCACTCTTTCGCAGAGTGAGACCCGGTTGATCTCGTTCGCTCGCGAATTTGGTCGGCCGCAGCCAACCTGCCGAAGATGAGCCATGGCAGAGAAAAAAATGGCGAACGCAATTGTTTAAACAAAGAGCATTGTAATTTTTTTTGTTTCCAAGGATTTTTGTAAAGTGCTTCCAACGAAACGATTTTTCGAAAATTTTACACCGATGACCTCTAAACAATTTGCGATTGCAAAATTTTACCGCTCTTCTGTAGAGCGAGACTTCTCCGATCGTCATTGCTAGAAAATTCGATCTTTGGAGAAACCTGCCGAAGATGAATTCCGGCAGAGAGAAAAAATGCTAAATGATTTTTTTTGCATGATTAGAAATAATTTAGTAATAATAAAATTTTACCACTCTTTCGCAGAGTGAGACCCGGTTGATCTCGTTCGCTCGCGAATTTGGTCGGCCGCAGCCAACCGGCCGAAGATGAGCCATGGCAGAGAAAAAAATGGCGAACGCAATTGTTTAAACAAAGAGCATTGTAATTTTTTTTGTTTCCAAGGATTTTTGTAAAATGCTTCCAACGAAACGATTTTTCGAAAATTTTACACCGATGACCTCTAAACAATTTGCGATCGTAAAATTTTACCGCTCTTCTGTAGAGCGAGACTTCTCTGATCGTCATTGCTAGAAAATTCGATCTTTGGAGAAACCTGCCGAAGATGAATTCCGGCAGAGAGAAAAAATGCTAAACGATTTTTTTTGCATAATTAGAAATAATTTATTAATAATAAAATTTGACCACTCTTTCGCCGAGTGAGACCCGGTTGATCTCGTTCGCTCGCGAATTTGGTCGGCCGCAGGCAACCTGCCGAAGATAAGCCATGGCAGAGAAAAAAATGCCGATCGCAATTGTTGAGACAGAGAGCATTGTAAAATTTTTTAAGTTTCCAAGGATTTTTGAAAAGTGCTTACAACAAAACGATTTTTCGAAAATTTTACACCGATGACCTCTAAACAATTTGCGATTGTAAAATTTTACCGCTCTTCTGTAGAGCGAGACTTCTCCGATCGTCATTGCTAGAAAATTCGATCTTTGGAGAAACCTGCCGAAGATGAATTCCGGCAGAGAGAAAAATGCTAAACGATTTTTTTTTAGCATAATTAGAAATAATTTAGTAATAATAAAATGTTACCACTCTTTCGCAGAGTGAGACCCGGTCGATCTCGTTCGCTCGCGAATTTGGTCGGCCGCAGACAACCTGCCGAAGATACGCCATGGCAGAGAAAAAAATGCCGATCGTAATTGTTTAAACATAGAGCATTGTAAAATTTTACAACTCTTTTGCAAAGTGAGTCTCGAGCGATCTCGGTCGTGACTCGAGATATTAACAAAGATCGAATTCGTCGACGATGAGCGACATCGAGATGCCAAATAGTCTTTGAGCTTATTTGTTTAAATTAATTAAAAAAGAATGGGAAAATGCTAGCACCCTTCCACCATACGAGTCTCTAGCAAACCCCGTTTGCTAGAAAGTTCAACCATAAAGAAATTTCCACCGATGACCGTCGTCGACAAAAAAATCGATTCGAGGGCATTTGTTTAAACAATGCGCGATTGCAAAATTTCACCGCTCTTCCGTAGAGCGAGGCTAGCGATCTTGATTGTTCGAGAAGCTGACCAGCAAAAATGCTGCCAAATATGAACCCTGGCAGAGATAAAAATGCTGAACGCATTTGTTTAAATAATGAGCATTGTAAAATGTTACCACTCTTTGTAGAGTGAGTCTCGAGCAATTTCGGTCGCTCAAAATTTTGGCAGGGATCGATATCGTTAACGATAAGCGGCATCGATGTTACAAATTGTGCTCGAGCTTATTTGTTTAAATGATATGAATAAGTATGGGAAAATGCCTGAGTCTTTTGGTTGTGGCCGTCGTCGAAAAAAAATCGATTCGATGACTGCATATACAAAGTAAAATGCAACAAAGTTTCACCGCTCTCCTGCCGAGCGAGCTCATGCTTCCAATACAAGCGTACCATGGTCGCTACGCATAGTTGCATGAATTGTGTGATACACACATAGACGTAAGGTGCTTGCGTACGACCGAACGGCATGCGAGAATGTATTCGTTCTTTCTCCACGCGGTTGCCGCGGCGTAGCAAACACACACACGCGCGCGCTCAGCGATCCCCGTCTATTTGGCTTCGACTCTTCGACTCAGTGCGAAGCATCGAGACCGAATTCGCGATCGCTGCGCTGTCCGTCGGTAGCGACTCGTAGCTAAAAACTACGAGATCTGCGCTACCGACGTAACGAGAGGCCGCGTCGAAATTTTCTGGCGTGTGGCACATGGCCTTAAGTAAAGTAGGCGTAAGCTATACTCTACGATGCGAAAAGCATGAAAAAAATTGTGCATTACAAAATGTATTTAAAATGTTTAATTGGTGGTTGAATCATAACGATTCATGCAAATAAACGAAATGTGACATTATGTGATTTTTTAATTCTCCTCACCCCTTTCTTTGTTGCATTATCTGTTATGAGATTACACAGTTGTATAAATTATTGCTCTCAAACGTTCGAGAGACGTACGTGAGACGTTCATGAGACGTTCGGAGACGTTCGTGAGACGTTCGGAGACATTCGGAGACGTTCGTGAGACGTTCGGAGACGTTCGGAGACGTTAGGAGACGTTCGTGTGACGTTCGTGAGACGTTCGTGAGACGTTCGGAGACGTTCATGAGACGTTCGTGAGACGTTCGTGTGACGTTCATGAGACGTTCGTGAGACGTTCGGAGACGTTCGTGAGACGTTCGGAGACGTTCGTGAGACGTTCGGAGACGTTCGGAGACGTTCGTGAGACGTTCAAGAGACGTTCATGCAACGTTCGTGAGACGTTCGGAGACGTTCGTGAGACGTTCATGAGACGTTCGGAGACGTTCAAGAGACGTTCGTGAGACGTTCGGAGACGTTCGTGAGACGTTCAAGAGACGTTCGTTAGACGTTCGTTAGACGTTCGGAGACGTTCGTAAGACGTTCGGAGACGTTCGGAGACGTTGGTGAGATGTTCGGAGACGTTCGTGAGACGTTCGGAGACGTTCGTGAGACGTACGTGACACGTTCAAGAGACGCTCGTGAGACGTTCAAGAGACGTTCGAAAGCGTTCAATAGATGTTCGAAGACGTTCAATAGATGTTCGAAGACGTTCGTGCGTTTGTTTGGGATTTCACCCAAACAAACCCAACTGCTTTAGTCGTTGAATGTCTAAAGTTAAATGAATATCTCGCTCTATCTCACATGCATGCGATGCGGTCGCTCCATCTCTCATTCTCGCTCTCTCTCTCATGCATACGTGTAATCCGATCGCTTCTCTCAGCGACACGGGTCAACCAACTTGGCTCTCTGGCGACAGTCGCTAAATAATAAAATCCATTAAGTGAACAATATAAGACAAAATAAATCAATAATTAATTTTAAATATATAAAGATCAATAATTGATGATCAATTAATCGATAATCGATATATACCCCCCTCCGCCGCTCCAACGATTTCCCCCTCCTCGCGTGACGTCAGCCTCTCCGCCGAGTCCCCCTCCCCGCGTGAACCCCCCGCCCCGCTCCCCCCTGAGATCCCGGAGTTAGAACTGTCACAGCTATACTACTGGTATTTTACATTTAAATTAATCAAATTAAATTGTAAATAGAGTTTAACTCAAATTGATGATGAATATTTTAATTTGTATAATTTTCAGCCATTTTAATAAAGAATTATAAGGTGATAAAATGATCATGAATATACTAGTTTATTTTCTTTTTTTCCACTAGGCCAGAAGAAGTAAGCCGTGAGATATATGCCAACCTGATACCGCTGACTACCTCTCCATCACTTGAAAATGAAGAATCCAACTCTTTTCTTCAGAGCAATCATGGTGTTTTACCTCGACAACCACGGCCACGTCACTTTACTTCAACCTTTCTAGAAACTTGTAGATCTATCGACTCTAATATTGATGAAACTTCTAACGTAGAACTGTTTGATACAGCCGTTAGTAATATAATCAATATTGTAGTCTCCTACGACATGGGCTGGAGCAAACGGGGTAACGGTAGAAGCTACGACAGCTTAAACAGCTATGGAGCAATTATTGGGTTTTTGAGTGGTAATAAAGTTATAGATTTTCGTACGCGAAACAGAAAATGTATGTTATGTGATCGAGGTCAGTCCAAAGAAGATCATGCCTACCGCCTAAATTTTCGCGGTAATGCTAAGGCTATGGAGGCAGATGTGGGAGTTGAATTAGTCAACGAGAGTGTAATTTCAAAAGCAGCAGGGAAGACAGTTCCACTATCGCAGCTGCGAATCGCGAAAAATCAGATAAAGCTTTCAAATTGGCGGATACCAATCTCCTCCGAAAACATTTCACTGGTGAATTGTGCAATCTAAGAAAGCAATTTGAAGAAACGAATGGTCGTGATAGTATTCCGCATCTGAAAAAGCGCTTTGATTATGCAACCGCCCAAAATAACGGTAAAGCTGCTCCATTAGCAGCTACTTTACGAGCAATACCTGATCGAGTATTTGGTCGTCATAAAAACTGTGGTTTGTGGTGTTGTCAAAACTCACAAAAGGAATCTGACAATAAGGCACCAACCGTATTATTCCAAAATCCTGAATTATACACAGCATTGTCCGCTATTTTCACCAAATACGCAGCTTGGCAGCAAATCGGTAGCTGCTTCGAGTCAGACTAATGAGTCCTTAAATAGCATTATGGCACATAAAGCACCGAAAATCCATTGTTATAGTCGCAGTGAGTCTGCTGACTATCGCTGGGCAAGTAGCGTTTGTACAAAAAAAGACGGCCAGCGTCATTTGTCCAAGGTTCTGCAAAAAGTGCCATTATCGCCAGGGAAATATACAAATCCTTTTGCAATTAAATGTGATGAGAAAAAAGCAAAGAAATCTGCGGTGGCAAAATTACGAGATGAAAAAGCACGACGAAATTTATTGAAAAGACAACGCGAAGACTTGCAAAAATGGAGCATACAGAAGGAGTTCAGTACCGCCCAAACTGTGGACTCGAAGTAGATTTCGAAAATATACATATTAATAATATAACTGAAATCCACTTAACTGTCGATAACTGCGAAATTGTATACTTTGACCTGGAATCATCGAGTTTTGGTAGGAATGCAACCTTCAACTCATCCTTCAACTCGCAGCCCAAAGTGAAAATGGAATATTTTCTATATATGTCAATCCTACAAAAGCCCTCACAACAAAGGCATCGGAAATTACAGGATTGGAAAATCGAAACAGCGAATTGTTTTTTCGTGGTGGGAAAGTGAACTCGATACCGCTAAAACAGGCATTGGAAATTTTTTTAGAATTTCTTATGTCGTCACCAAAGCCGGCTTTGCTTGTTGCCCATAACGCAAGTTTTTATACCATGCTCATGCTCCAAGCCATTAGCAAATGTGCCATGGTGGAAGTGTTTAGCCCCGCTATTGCCGGATTTAGAGATTCTCTTGCGATTTTGAAAAAAAAAGTTTCCAGATAGGAAAGGGAAAGGGCGATTCACATTATCAGTATTAGTGCAAGATTTCCTGGAAAGAGAATGTGCGCAAAAATTCCATGAGGCACCATCCGACGTAAAGGTTATAAAAGAACTTGTAACAAAGTTTATACCAAAATCCGATTTGATTGAAAATAGTAAATCTTACAAGAAAAGTTTAAACAGTGAAATTGATAGCCAAAAAACTTCTAAACTTGTTGAAGGTTTGGAACCCTTGCGAAGCTGTATAACAACCGGAATTATAAAAACTTGCAGAAGCAGGAATTTCATATTCGATCTTATCTGACGTTTTTCTTCAGAAGGGCCCCCGAGGACTTATAGAGTTCTTATCAGAAAAACAAAGTAATAAGAAACCACGAGTTCAAAAACTGTTAAAATACTGAAAAGTATTGTTCAGTATTACGAGAGAAAAAAAAATATCGCGTTCCTAAAGTTAAAAACTTTTATCATAAAAAAAAATATTTGCATTATAAATATTAATATTTTATATTGTTTGTGTTATCTTCATTAACAAATAAAAGTGTTGGTTAATTGATAACTAATGAAAAACTTTGTTCGATTAAAATTCACTTCCAAATAAAACTTTGTGTTGTAGAATTATTTTAAATATGCCGCGCAAAGTTACGTCCTTGGATATGTGGAACGATGCGGTGTTGCCATATCTCTTCTTATTATAGGGGACAAATATTTTTTACGGAAAATTATACCGTCTTTATTGAACGTTTTTAGCAAAACCGAATAGTAAAGGCAATCCAAACTTTTTTTACTCGTTCATTAACTAGTTTGCTATGTAAAAATAATTTTCTTCAAAATTTATAAACACAATAGAACGGTACGACGGATTATGTGACCTGGCTTCCGATCAATGCAGACCCTGCCGTGTGGAAAGTTGCAATTTCAAAAGCCATTCACCCGTATTCATAGTCGTTCTTTAAGCAATAAGGCTTCCTTGTTCTTTGTTCTGAACATGCATAATCATATGAACAATGTCTGGTTCAAATTTGAACAAAATCTATAGAAATCAAGAGCGAGATTAACCGGAGATTAGTAGGGAGATGCACAACGCTCCCCTTTTCGGCGTGCCTCGGAAATGGCGCTAAAACGCAGCGGCGAGTTCGGGAATATAATTTCGTGATCATCGCCTCTGTCAAAGTTGCAGATTCCCTTGTAGCCGCGCGAGTCCGTGATCACCGCTCAGGTCGGTATCGCAGTCAGCGTGAACACGAATGGGTAGCTGGGTGGAGGAAAAGTCTCCACCCCTCGCCAATCGTGCTAACTCGACAGGCGAACGGAGCGAGGTTTTCCGTCCGTTCGAGCTAGACATATATGTGTGGCCGTACTGCGGATTGGAATGTACATTAAATGAATTGATGTACTTCCGAAAAGCGAAAACCGAACTTCGACCTAAAATTTAGCATACACCTTCCTTGCAATATTACAAGATATCCCCTAAAGGGATTTTTGGCCACTCGCCATAGTTTTCGAGATATCGATTTTTGAAAGTTATTTTTTTCATCGCGCGCCTACCATATCTATAGCTGACGGGCTCAGGTACGGCTATACCTATATATCTTATCTCGCCTTTCGCTTTGTTCGGATCTTCGTCGAGTTTGTTTGGAGAAACCCCGTCTCCACCGTTTCTACGAACGGCGCGCTTATGGTATTAAATCTCGTATAGCGAATTCTCATTTTTACGGATGGGAAAAACTTTCAAAAAATCGAAAAAATCATAAAATGAAAGAAAAAAATCAAATATATTTTTTTAATGAAAAAAAAATCGAATAAAAAAACCAAAAACGATAAACGAAAGGTGAAGAAAAAAATGGAAGAGGTGCTCTGCGGCCACCGCAGTGTTCTACGCACCCCACGATTCCACACACCCATCCGCGGTACCCTGCGCCCATCCGAGTGTTCTACGCACCCCGCGATTCTACATATCCGAGTTTGGGCACCAATAAATTTGTCTAAATTCATCTAAATATTTGGGTACCAATAAATTCTCCAACAAACGTGAAAACCAAAATCCAGCATTACACCAAAAACGACAATGCGGCCGATTTCGCGGCGGGTGGGGGGGGGGGTACACCAGACGAAGATCCGCACAAAGCGGAGAGCGCGATAAGCCATGGCGATAGTTGAGCCCGTCAGCTATAGATATAGCAGGCGCGCGATAAAAAAAATAACTTTCTAAAATCGATATCTCGAAAACTATGGCGTGTCGCCCAAAATCATTTTAGGGGATATCTTACAACAATAAAAGGAATGTGTATGCCAAATTGCAGGTCAAAATTCGGTTCCCGCTTTTCGGAAGTTCGTCCAAAAAATCAACGACGAAACGCGTTGAAAAATAATACGCCGAAACGACTGTGGGAGGTTCAAAAAGAAATCTTGAGCCCTTTCCGCGGTCGTTTCGTCGTTTTTTCAACAGTAAACATTATGGATAACCGTGTATCATAAATGTTTCTTTATCCTTAATGAGCGTCGGCGTTGAGTTGGCAGCATGACGGATTAACGATGATTGCGGTCCGGGTTCGATCGCCGGTGACTCGATTTTTTATCAATTTTTTTTTCATCATTTTATATTTACAAAATTTCGAATTTCCTCCCGCTGTAGCTACTTCCGCTTGTCCAGGCATTATTTATTATATTTAACTCATATATGTTGAATATAAAAAAAATACATTGCTACCGGGGATCGAACCCGCGACATCTACACTCAGAGCCCGCTGATATCTCAACTGCGAGGCTCTTGGACCGCAACCTGCCTAACGTATACACACTTATCCAATCTATGAGGTAGTTCTGCAGTTTTGGTCAAATCTTAGGAATTGGCTGAAATCTGAGTATGGTGTAGATATGATCTTCATGGACTGATGCCCAAAAATTCAATTTGATTCACCGTTTAGTTCATGAGATAACTGCAATTGAATATGGGTATTTTTGTATGCGATCCCTATACCTAACACGTAAACCGATAGCAGTTTGCTCGCATTTCTCGATATATGTTCTGAGCGGATCTTTGGATTTCAAAATAAAAACACACGTGTACGCAGTACTATTGTGGGATTGATAAAAAAAATGACAAACTTTGACCGTTTAAGTTTCAGAGATATCGACTTATGAAAAATGGTAATTTTATTCCACACCGAACTCGGGCCCAACCATCTGTAACAGAATGACAACAGTGTACGCTGCAGCTAGCTGATTGGCGCGTGGTCTGGGAACTCGAAACGTGTTTTTTCCCCGAGTTCTAGTAATTCTAAGACGGATGTGAAATGAATTCATTCTGCAAACAAATTTAATTTGCTCAATTTATGCATGTGTTTATGCATGTATTTGTCTTTGTTACAGCGAATACAATCTAAACTGTCGTCAAGATGTTGTAAATCCACGATCCGACGCCCTTCGACAGCGAATTTTTGTTGCTGATCGTTGAGGTTATGGTTATTCTCATCGCGTTTAGCTGTATTTGCTTGAAAGCTGACTGCCACGGCTTTCAGTCCTTTAGCAAGCGCCTTTTTTCTTATAAACTTTCCTTTGTATCGCATTTGGATTGACATTTTCACGCTTTTTAAATTTATATAAAATATTTGGCGAAAGACGGATCGTAGGAAGCTCAACGCTATGACTGCAGGAAAATCGCGCTGTTGCCACGATTACACCGCTGCTCTCTATACGAGTATGAGACCTGTCTATGCATGAAGTGCGAATGTGTGGGACATATAGAGGGTACAAGCACTGTCAAAGATTTACAACAAACAGCATCGTATAGGCATTGGATGTTATTATACGCTATAACCAAACATTTTGGCTCATACGTGTACCTACAGAACTACCTTGAAAAAAAATTCGCTGCAGGACCAATTGCATATTGTTTTTATGACCCCAAAGTATTTTTGAAGCCAAAAGAAAACGATTTTTCCATATTCCTAGAGTGGCGTTATCCCTTCAAGAAAATTAATTGGATTTTTGATCATTGTAAATGTATATCCCCCCTTAAAGAGTTTCAAAGAATCTCGTACGTGTTAGCGAAAATCGGCAGAAAATTATGAAGCAACTCGTTCACTTCTTTGATGCTCACTATTTCGGTGTTCGCTATTTTGGACCATCGCTCGATTGCCTACCCGTGCGGAAATTGCACTAGGGCTTTGGTCGGGCCCATATAGAATTTCCCTAACTTTAATAGGGCCCTAATCGGGTAGCCTCACATGGGCCCTTACTGGCCGGTCACACTTTGCCACTGAGGGCCATTAAAGGGAGAATAATCCTTGAAAGGCCTTCAAGGATGCCTGAACAACGCCTCATGGAAACCATGGTGTGCGGGGTGTGTCCATAAGTTATCCTTGTCAATGGATATGCTCACGTGTGTGTAAATGTATGTGTTTCTGCGTATATGTGTCCGTATAAATAAGGTCACGGTACAATGCCAAATTTTTTTATTTATTTATATAGAATCTATTTAAACAAGATAGGTTTTTTCCTTGTCTCACGGCCTACTACGATCTTATTTGTTTCAAAGATATTTTTTTATTCGTTTCAGCTATTACTTTTAAATATCAAATATATTCAAATCGAATAAATGAAGATTCGATTCAAATAAATCTTTATTTGCTTACAAATAAATCTAAGTGTACTATGTGAATAAAATATTTCATAAATCCAAAATGAAATTAAGCACTTAATCGAGAGTTTACCACAACAATTTTGTATCGTAATTTGTCATGCCCTAGCCTTTCGGAATGATTTTTTTCGAAGAAAACATTTCATCTGTATGGATGTATTGAACCTAGTACCTACCTACTCATAGCTACGCACGCTGCCCCTATGCTACCGAGTGCTTGTAACATCTTAGTCGCCGATATGGCATAAGAGACCAAATGAATTCCTATAATTATTTGTTGTATCGTATACATTATATCAATTAGTTAATATCATTGTGATAATTAGAGAGTTTTATGGAATAACATGCACATAACCTATATATATATATATATATCTCCACCCTCTCTACCCCCCACCCCTTTGATATGAGTGTTGCAATAAAGACAGACCATTAGTTCAATTAAATAAAAACAATGGTTGACTCTACGAAAAATCTATTTAATTTAAATTTAAAAAAATCACATAGATCCATTTAGCGAATTCAAGTAAATTATTTTTGGAACAGATGAAACCAAATCACAGATTTATTAGGATTAAATAAGACTTTATCCTTGTAATCAATTAATAACTTATTAATTAATAATGAATAACCCCTAATCCGGGTCCTATTGTGGCAATCCAGATAGCGATTGCTATATAAGGACCTTCAAGGGCTTACTTGAGGCTTCCCTGATAAAGAAAGCCTCAAATAAGCCCTTAATGGCCCTTATTTTTATGAGGGATGCCCTGTCAATTGTCCGCACGGGTATCTAAGATATACACATTCGAAGTTTGTATCCTCGATACATAGCTTTTTGCTATAGATTGTATTATCAATATCAGATACTCACTTCTTTCTATTTCAAAGATATGAATGTTCTAGATTGTTTGAATCAGTATTTCTATGACTCAAACTGCAGACAATCTGTATACACGTTCTCGAATAAATGAACTCTCGAATAGATAATCCTTTGGTGTAATAGTTATTCGATTTCGTCATCGGTCGAAGGATAAAATTTCGAATAATTTACAGTTCGTTATTGTGAGTTTATAATTCTGTCATTTCGAAATCTTTGTAGTTCTATGAATCAGAGAAGTGTGCGGCCGTGTAGGTGATAAGAGATCGTTAAAGTTTCGGCTTCGGTCCGGCCAGTGAAGGACTTCCAAGGTTATCGATGGAAATAAGAAATTGTGTTTCTTTACGTTTCGGCCCTCTGATTCGGGTCCTCTTCAGAATATGTATATTTATTTTCCCTGTATAAATGGTAATACACAGTCTTTTACTGTGAAGAGGACCCGAACCAGAGGGCCGACACGTAAAGAAACACAATTTCTTATTTCCATCGATAACCTTGGAAGTCCTTCACTGGCCGGACCGAAGCCGAAACTTTAACGATCTTTTGTAGTTCTATATTTGGCCTTTTAAAGTTTTGACCTCCACCCCAATGTGAAATGTGTTGAAAAAAATGCCGAAACACACTTATCCAATGTGAAATGTGTTTTGAAAAAAATGCCGATCGAGAAAGACTCAAAGCTGTCTTTGAGCCTTTCTCGATCGTTTCAGCACTTTTCTTCAACAATTTTTTTAATTAATTTTCTAAGGGGAAAAGTAAAAACTCATTTACGTATTGGGAGAAACATTTATTTTTCATCATATTTTCCAATACCGTTTGCACCAAAATTTCAAACGCCCGCTCATTTTAAGGGGCGAGATGCAGTCAGAGGCGTGAAAGAATGCGCATTTTCAATAATTTTTTTTAATAGTAATTAAGTTTGTTTTACCAAAGTGGTTACGAAGACTTTTTATGTTATATTTCAACTCGACTTGTACAAATTTCCAAAGAAAAATATTGATTATTTTTTCAAATATCGCCATCTTTGTCGGACCCCCTTCGGCATGTAGTGCTTTGTGGTGACCATCGTAAGATTTTACTGGATCTGAAATCAAAAAACGAAAAAGAAAAATTATTAGTTTAATAATAAATCTAGTCCTTAATCGAAGCTTTTTTTTAATTAACAAAATGGCGACTTCCGACAGATAACTTTCGATTTTCGACCAAAAAATCGCTCGTTTAGTGTTTAAAAAAAAAAGAAATTTTCAACAAAAATAATAATTCTTCCATTAAGGACTAGTTTTTAATGCTATCAATAAGCACACAAAATTTTATCAATATCCATCGAGTGGTTTTTGAATTATAGTGGTCACCGACTTGAAAAACATAGTTGCGAGAAAAACACGTTTAAAGTTTTTCGATGTGGATACGGTATTGTGTTCGTGAAATGTTGAGCTCGATGGATGAAGCTAAACTTTTTAAATGTATTTTGATCCGCTGAATCCGAATGTCACAATTATTTGCCGAAGAGTCGAGCTTTCAATTGTTTATAGCCAGTTGTTAAAACAATTTTTCAAAAAACTAAAGTTTTTCGGGATAAGTTAAATATTTTTTTTTACATTGAGGGCAATTTTAAAACGAAAATGTTGTTTACAAAATTTTGCTAAAGTTCGTAGTTTTTGAGTAATACATTTTTGAAAATTTCTGAAAGGGTTTTCCAATTATACACTTGATTTATGTATAGAAATACTAATTAAAAAATTACTTACATCGAATCATCAATTCCTGGCCCATACAATAGGGCTTCTGCCGATGTGGAAACTTCCAAAATATCAATTTGTTGTTGTCTTCGAAGCTGTCTGCCTTCCCGGATATTATCGTTTGCGCGTTTGTCAGCTGCTACCTGCCATGGGGACCCGACGCCCCTTCTCTAATTGCGGGATATCCCGTAAACTATTCAGCGGATTGACTTAAAATTGTCAGGGAAGATTTTCGAAACATCACACTCCAAGAAAGTGTTAAAAAAATCGATATTTTGAAAATTCTGACTGCATCTCACTCCTTAAGCAACTTCACCATGCGTCCGGCGGGGCGAGCGACTGCGGGTTCGGTCGCGTTGGCGATACCCGTGGCGTCCTTGCTGCGGCCGCTTCTCTCGCTCGTGCCGCTGTCTTGTCGATAGCCGCCCTTCTCGCGTCCTTGGCTCCCGCAGGCGTCTCTTGCCGCTGTGGCTGCTGCTGACGGCCACTCTTCTTTTTATTGCGGCGCCAAAATATCATCTTTGTAACTGTAAAAAATAAATAATCAAATATAAATAATTACCGGTGCAATGGTTTAGTGGCAAATACGCTAGCTACTAGACCATTGCACCGGTAATTATTTATATTTTATTTGTTTATTTTATTGGTTATTTTTTACAGTTACATAGAAGAAATTTTGGCGCCGCAATAAAAAGAAGAGTGGCCTTCAGCTGCTGCTGACGGCCACTCAGTGAAGCTGGTGAAGTTACTCAAAATGAGCGGGCGTTTAAAATTTGAGTGCAAGCGGCATTGGAAAATATGATGAAAAAATTAATGTTTCTCCCAATTCGTAAACGAGTTTTTACTGTGCCCCTTAGAAAATAAATTGAAAAATTGTTGAAGAAAAATGCTGAAACGATCGAGAAAGGCTCATAGAGAACTTTGAGTCTTTCTCGATCGGAATTTTTTTCAAAACACATTTCACATTGGGTAAGTGTGTTTCGGTATTATTTTCCAACACATTTCACATTGGGGTGGGGGTCAAAACTTTGAAAAGCCCAATATAGAACGACAAAGATTTCAAGATGACAGAATTATAAACTCAAAATAACGAACTGTAAATTAATCGAAATTGTATCCTTCGACCGATGACGAGATCGAATAACTATTACACCAAAGGATTATTTATTCGAGAGCTCATTTATTCGAGAACATGTATTCAGATTGTCTGCAATTTGAGTCATACAAATACGTATTCAAACGATCTAGAACATTCATATCTCCGAAATAGAAAGAAGTGAGTATCTAATATAGGTAATAACATCTACAGCAAATAGCCATATATTGAGGATACAAACTTCGAATGTGTAGATCTTAGATAGGCAAACGAGCGATGATCCAAAATAGCGAACATCAAAGAAGTGGACGAGTTGCTTCATAATTCTCTGCCGATTTTCGCTAACACGTGCGAGATTTTTTTAAACTCTTTGAGGGGGGAATATGCGTTTACAAAGATCAAAAAATCAATTTCTTTTCTATGAGGGATAACACCACTCTAGGAATTTGGAAAAATCGGTTTCTGTTGGCTTCAAAAATACTTTGAGGCCATGAAAACAATATGCAATTGGTCCTGCAACGATTTTTTTAAAACGTAGTTCATTAGGTACACGTATGAGCCAAAAGTTTCGGTCGAAGCGTATAATAACATCCAATGCCTATACGATACTGTTGGTTGTAAATTTTTGACAGAGCTTGTACTCTATATGTCCTACACATTTGCACCCCATGTATAGATAGGTCTCATACTCGTATAGAGAGCAGCGCTGTAATCGTGGCAAAAGCGCGATTTTCCTGCAGTCATAGCGTTGAGCTTCCTACGACAAATAACGTCTTTTAACAAATAATTTATATAAATTAAAAAAGCGTGAAGATTTCAACCCAAATGCGCTACAAAGAAAAGTTTACAAGACAACAGGCGCTTGCTAAAAGACAGAAAGCTGTGGCAGTCATGTGTCAAGCAAATGCAGCTAAACGCGATGAGAATAACCATAACCTCAACGATCAGCAACAAAAATTCGCTGTCGAAGGACGTCAGATCGTGGATTTACGACATCTTGACGACAGTTTAGATTGTATTCGCTGTAACAAAGACAAATGCATGCATAAATACATGCATAAATTGAGCAAATTAAATTTCTTTGCAGAATGAATTTCGTTCACATCCGTCTTAGAATTACTAGACCTCGGGGTAAAAAACACGCTTCGAGTTCCCAGACCACGCGCCAATCAGCTAGCTGCAGCGTACACTGTTGCCATTCCGTTACAGATTGTTGGGCCCAAGTTTGGCGTGGAATAAAATTACCACTTTTCATAAGTCGATATCTCTGAAACTAAACGGTCAAAGTTTGTCATTTTTTAAAATTTAAAATAGTACTGCGTACACGTGTGTTGTTATTTTGAAATCCAAAGATCCGCTCAGAACATATATCGAGAAATGCGAGTAAACTGCTATCGGTTTACGAGTTAGGTATAGGGATCGCGTAAAAAAATACCCATATTCAATTGCAGTTATCTCATGAACTAAACGGTGAATCGAATTGAATTTTCGGGCATCAGTCCATGGAGGTCATATCTACACCATACTTAGATTTCAGCCGATTCCTAAGATTGGACCAAAACTACAGAACTATCTCATAGATTGGATAAGTGTGTACGGTACGTTAGGCAGGTTTGCGGTCCAAAAGCCTCGCAGTTGAGATATCAGCGTGCGGGCTCTGAGTGTAGACGTCGCGGGTTCAACCCCCGGTAGCAATGTCTTTTTTTATATTAAACGAATATGAATGAAATATAATAAATAATGTCTGGACAGGCGAAAGTAGCTACAGCGAGAGGAAATTCGAAATTTTGTAAACATGAAATGAAGAAAAAAAATTGATAAAAAATCAATTCATCGGCGATCGAACCCGGACCGCAAGCATCGTTAATCCGTCATGCTGCCAACTCAGCCACGACGCTCATTAAGGATAAAGAAACATGTATGATACACGGTTATCCATAATGTTTACTGTTGAAAAAAAAACGCCGAAACGACCACGGAAAGGGCTTAAGATTTCTTTTTGAACCTTCCACAGTCGTTTCGGGGTTTTATTTTTCAACGCGTTTCGTCCTTAATTTTTTGGATAAACTTCCGAAAAGCGGGAACCGAATTTTGACCTGAAATTTGGCATGCACATTCCTTTTAATGTTATAAGATATCCCCCAAAAGGATTGTCGGCGACACGCCATAGTTCTCGAGATATCGATTTTTGAAAGTTATTTTTTTCATCGCGCGTCTGCAATATCTATAGCTGACGGGCCCAGCTATCGCTATGGCTTATCGCCGTCTCCACAAAGTGGAGACGGCGTCTGGTGTACCCCCCTTCCCGCCCGCTGCGAAATCGGCCACATTGTCGTTTTTGGTGTAATGCTGGATTTTGGTTTTCACGTTTGATGGAGAATTTATTGGTACCCAAATATTTAGATGAATTTAGAAAAATTTATTGGTACCCACACTCGGATATGTGGAATCGCGGGGTGCGTAGAACACTTGGATGGGCGCCGGGCACCGCGGATGGGTGTGTGGAATCGTGGGGTGCGTAGAACACTGGGGTGGCCGCAGAGCACCTCTCATTTTTTCTTCACCTTTCGTTTACTGTTTTTGGTTTTTTTAATCGATTTTTTTTCGTTTAAAAAAAATATTTGATTTTTTTCATTTCATTTCGCGATTTTTTCGATTTTTTTAAAAGATTTTTTCTCTGATTGTTTTGTTTTTTTTGTTATTTTATAATTTTCAATTCGTATCATCCGTATAATAAAGCGAAAGTTAAAGTCCCGAGCGCAGGCATTATTACACCGTATCCGTAAAAATGAGAATTCGCTATACGAGGTTTAACACCATAAGCGCGCCGGTCGTGGAAACGTTGGAGAGGGGTTTCTCCAAACAAACTCGACGAAGATCCGGACAAAGCGGAAGGCGCGATAATATATATAGGTATAGCCGTAGCTGAGCCCGTCAGTTATAGATATGGTAGGCGCGCGATGAAAAAAAATATTTTCAAAAATCGCTGTCTCGAAAACTATGGCGAGTCGCCAAAAATCCCTATAGGGGATATCTTGTAATATTGAAAGGAAGGTGTATGCTAAATTTCAGGTCGAAGTTCGGTTTCGGCTTTTCGGAATAGTCCAGTCATTACGTACATTCGAAAAAGAGAATGAAATACGGAATCCAATTTTTTTATATGTTGTGGGGGATACGTAGAAAAGCTTAACTTGAGTTTTTCGACCAAGATTTCCTAGGAGCTTTCGCCGCCATCTTGAAAAAAGGTGTAAAATTTGTTTTTTGGCAATAACTCGGCTATCCGATGAGATTCGAAAATTTTTCTAAGAAACTTTTTTGTAGCTTTTTTTGTGCTCTACAATTAAGTCTTGACCATTTTTAGCGTATCATGCATCGTTATCAAGATATCGATCGAAAAAGTCAAAAATTTAGGACAAAACTTTTGTTTTTTGCTATTTTTTTTTGGTCATCAATATCGAAAAAATTGAAGAAATGCAACTTGTAGAGCATATTCAGACCTACAATTTCCTTTTTGGACTTTTTTATTTTGGACAAAAATTACGATCTCCAGCGCGCCGCAAAGTCGGTGAATCCATGCTCAGCGTCGAGCGAGCCGCTCGCTCGGTTGTATCTGCATGTCGAATCGGATGGGAAATTGTTAGGGGAATTAATGCGATATAAAATAAACTAAGAAAGCAACAAATTCTGGATCACAAACAAGTAATTTGTTAAACAAATAATTGCTTTTTAGTAAAACATTTAGAAAATGAAATTTGGTTTTTTCTGGTAAAAAGTTTCGAAAAAATGTGCGATGGGCGGTCCTTAAGGGTGGGGATGCAAGGCATTGCCCGATTTTCTGAAAATGTCATTAAGGATTGTACGTACTGCCCACTAGTGCTTACTGCCAATAAAAATCATCGCCTCAGTTATTCGTTGTCTGTGAATATCGGCAATTAAGACGTAGGCAATTAACGTGTTTGAGAAACTTCTTAATACAAGGGCATTTATGAGACCCTTTGTGAGACTATTCAATTATTTAGTAATAAGATTCTCAAGGAGGTACTTTAATGGAACTTTTAATGGAATAGATCAATGCGTTTTCAATAATGACGCGACAACTACAATCTTTCGAACAAAAATGCTTAAGGGGGGATTGTCTTTTTTTTCGCAAAATTTACCGCTTTTTGGGAATTTTTTTGTGAAGAAAGTATACAACGGAAAACTTGTGAAACTTGGCATATAGTTTTATTGATCTGTTTACTACATACAAAAAAAAATTTTAAACAATTTCATCAAAAAATCCGCCTCCCACCCCCCTCGACGCGCGATGGTCCTTTTTTGATGGTGTGCACGATTACAGCCTTCACGTTCATCCTGCAACAAAAACCCAAAAAGCATTTTACTTTAGACACATATAGCTATCGTTCGATGAAGGGGGAAAAAATGGACGATTTGGTGACGTTTTGAACTTGAAGTATCGATTTTTCGAAAAAAATTGATCGATTTTTTGTTATAAATTAAAAAACTATTAAACGTATTGCTTTTTTGCTTCATCAAACGATAAAAGGATGTCAGCTAAGCATTCTGTCCAAATTTGAAGGCAATCGGTTGAATAGTTTTTGAGAAATCGTGCACACCATCAAAAAAGGACCATCGCGCGTCGAGGGGGGTGGGAGGCGGATTTTTTGATGAAATTGTTTAAAAAATTTTTTGTATGTAGTAAACAGATCAATAAAACTATATGCCAAGTTTCACAAGTTTTCCGTTGTATACTTTCTTCACAAAAAAATTCCCAAAAAGCGGTAAGTTTTGCGAAAAAAAAAGACAATCCCCCCTTAAGTGGTGAAATTATTGTGACGCTCTCAAACTCGAACGGACGCTGTATAGGTGCGCTCTTTGAAGCGCGTTAAAGATCGTCATTTTAGTCCAAAACAAAATAATAAAAAACAAAATTGTAAGGCTGAATACTTACGCTTTACAAGTTTTACCGCGCACATTTTTCCGAAACTTTTTACCAGAAAAAAAAATTGCAAAAACCAAATTTCTTTTTCTAATTTTTTTACTAAAAAACAATTATTTGTTTAACAAATTACTTGTGTGTGATCCAGAATTTGTTGCTTTCTTAATTTATTTTATATCGCATTAATTCCCCTAACAATTTCCCATCCGATTCGACATGCAGATACAACCGAGCGAGCGGCTCGCTCGACGCTGAGCATGGATTCACCGACTTTGAGGCGCGCTGGAGATCGTAATTTTTGTCCAAAATAAAAAAGTGCAAAAAGGAAATTGTAGGTCTAAATATGCTCTACAAGTTGCATTTCTTCAATTTTTTCGATATTGATGACCAAAAAAAAATAGCAAAAAACAAAAGTTTTGTCCTAAATTTTTGACTTTTTCGATCGATATCTCGATAACAATGCATGATACGCTAAAAATGGTTAAGACTTAATTGTAGAGTATAAAAAAAGCTACAAAAAAGCTTCTCAGAAAAATTTTTGAATCTCATCGGATAGCCGAGTTATTGCCAAAAAACAAATTTTACCCCTTTTTTCAAGATGGCGGCGAAAGGTCCTAGGAAATCTTGGTCGAAAAACTCAAGTTAAGCTTTTTTAGGTATCCCCCACAACATATAAAAAAATTGGATTCCTTATTTCATTCTCTTTTATTTGCCTTTTTTCCGACGAAATGACTGGACTAGAAGTACACCCATTCGTTTAATGTATATTCCAATCCGCAGTACGGCCACATATTATATGTCTAGCTCGATCGGATGGAAATCCTCGCTCCGTTCGCCTGTCAAGTGAGCACGATTGGCGAGGGTCGGAGACTATTCCCCCACCCAGCTACCCATTCGTGATCACGCTGACTGCAATACCGACCTGAGCGGTGATCACGGACTCGCGCGGCTACAAGGGAATCTGCAACCTCGACAGAGGCGATGATCACGAAATTATATTCCCGAACTCGCCGCCGCGATTTAGCGCCATTTCCGAGGCACGCCGAAAAGGGGAGTGATGTGCATCTCCCTACTAATCTCTGCCTTAACAATCGACGGCCCCGTGGTTGATGCCATGGAGGCTAAGGTGGGAGGAGGCCGATCTGTGCATTTCAAAGTGGCTACAAAAATGTGGTCAAACAGGGATGGCGCCACTATCTCTAAAACCTCGAGAAGTAAGCGGAGTGTAGATGTCGTGTAAGATGGATGGAAGAGGGTCGAATACGCATCCCAACAAGCAGTGCAGCGAGATCGCGCGCAAAAGTTACCCCCTCGCTGGTCTCTTACGCGCCAATCGCACAATCATAGTAGCGCGTGTCCGTGAACTAGCGACGCTCGGACATCTTCGGAAAGAGCCGAGCGCGCCGAAGTTTCCCGACCGCGCCTTCGGCGGCTACGCCAATGGATGGACGCCGAGCTCGTTCATGTGAGGCCAAGCCGAAACGAAGGCATCGAGGGAAAAAGCAATCTGAGCAAGACTCGCGCGTGATGTCACCCGACGGAACGCGCGAGGCTTTTAGATGATTTCAATGCTTATTTAGCTCTCGATTCTCTACGTTATCAATGTATACAAAAAAATGTATCGCGCACCCTGATCGCTTATTTTTTTAGTTTATACGTTAATTTAAATATAATTATGAATCCAAATTACAACTTATTTATCTTCTAAAAAATTGTTTACGCTTTACTCACACCCGTCCTTATGCCAAATAAATTATAATTCATAAAAATAAGCGGAAATATATTTATATTCGTATTATTATATTAATTCTCATGGCTCTCATATGAAAACTCTCATATGAAAAACACAAAAAAAACTTCAAAACCTTAGATTTCAACGAACCAAGAACATAGATCTTCACATTTTCAATCATGACGAATTTTTAAGAACAATATCATCACAAACACATCAGAACCAAAACAATATAAATCACCTAAATTATCAAAACATAAATCCACCAACACAAAATCACAACATCTTATACTCAACTCTTACTAATAGACAACAGGACACAAACAATAATCTTTCCACTAATCCTCTGAATAATATAAATTCGACAATCACATTAAATAAAACGAAAGAATGGCTTATAAATCTCTCCAACATTGATATTCCGCTACACATTTCCACATTCTTGTCTCTAGGTGAAAAGTTTTGTTTTCCTTACCTCAAACTCTCAAACATAAAAACTCATATCCACAAATCAATCTCCGAACTTGAGTCCAGATTAGATTTTTTACTCGACAAACCTAGACAAATCGAAATTAGAACCAGATTCACTAAAACCTTAAACAAAATAAATATTCCAAGATCATTTTCCAACACTAATCAAATTATAAAACACACGTCCTCATTCTTAAAAAACAACCCTCAACTTTTAGTTACACGAGCTGACAAAGGAAACTCAACAGTCATTCTTAACAAATCAGATTACATTACAAAAACTCATAATTTACTCGCAGATTCCTCAACTTACAAATTAACAAATAGAAATCCCATCAACACTCTACAAAAAGGCATTAACAATATTCTCTCCAGATGGAAAACTCTAAAAATCATTGATGAAACAGAATACAAATACTTAAAAGCTGAAAATTTCAACCTATCTCGTCTCTATTGTCTGCCAAAAATTCATAAAAATAATTATCCACTTCGTCCAATAGTATCATCAATGCAACACATAAACTAGCTGAATTTATACAATCTAAACTTTCTAAATTAATCAATACGACTAATTCACACGTCAAAGATAGTTTCCACCTAAAACATTCACTTTCTAACATCTCAATTCCACTCAGCTACAAATTGGTCTCGTTTGAGGTTGTTTCTCTCTATACCAAAATCCCATTACAACTTGTTATTCAAAGCCTTCAAAAAAGATCAAATCTATTTTCAAAAACATTTCCTTTAAACGAAATAATTAAAGCCATAGAACACATCATGTTCTCAACTTTCTTTACATTTCAAAATAAAATTTACCAACAAATCTCAGGGTTACCAATGGGCTCACCTCTGGCTCCAATACTGTTTAACATCGTCATGATTGGTCTTGAAACAAATTGTCCGGAAAAACTAAAATTTTCGTTACCACTATATAAAAGATATGTTGATGATATTATTATTGCTCTACCAACAGACAAAATTGAATCCACCAAAAAGATTTTTAACTCATATAATTCAAAATTACAACTTACATCAGAAAATGAAGTAGATAAAAAAATCCCGTTTCTTGATCTACTTTTAATCCATAAACAAAATTTAATTATCACAAATTGGTATAGGAAACCAACCTGGTCAGGCAGATTCATAAATTTCTTTTCACACCACCCACTTTCCCAAAAAAGCCATAATTTACATGCTAGTTCACAGAGCAATACAATTATCTCATCCTTCATCTCACAAAGAAAACCTCAAACTTATTAGTAACACGATGACACAAAATTGCTATCCCATCTCTTTCACAGAAAAAATAATAAAACATCGGCTTTCCACAGTCAACAATCAAAAAAAGAATAACAACAATTTTTATTCTTCTAGACTAATAAATGTTCCTTAGACAAAAAACATCCATCATCATCCAATTCGTCTTTTCCAACAATACAACATAACATTAGTCACAAACAATAAACAAAACATTTCATCGATTACTGGCTCCACCAAAGACAAAATAAACAACGACCAAAAATCCAACATAGTTTAGAAAATCGATTGTCAGGATTGCAATGCCACATACATCGGCCAAACCAAAAGATACCTTGAAACCAGAATAAAAGAACATAAAAATAGCCTAAAACATACTACCACAATACACACAGCCTTAGCACAACATGCAATAGAACAAAAACATGACTTTCAATTCGACAATGTAAACATTTTAAACAATGAAAATTGGCTAAAAAAAGACTAATGCTAGAAATGATCCAAATTAAGGCACACTGCAACGCCATAAATTTTAGAACTGACATACGAAAACTAAGCTCGATCTATAACTCTATTATATAACTATTACAATATTTTACAATACTTTACTTGACATCAATTTTTTTAAATTATTGCCACTATAATTTAATTTTAAATACTCTTAACATGACGCACCAATTTTATTTCTCTTGACACGTCACTGCCTAAAGGATCTTTCTCCCCCGATTCGCAAAATAAAGACTCTAATAAGCTTCACGAAATTAAGACACCACTCAGTTTCTCTCGAACTCTCCGTGATCACACAACTCAATATTTAACTGAGAAATGTAAATTTCGAGTTTTTGTTTATTTTGGAAGAAAATTTTAAAAATCCTAAACTCAATAGGTAATCATCACAGTAATTTGATACTTTATTAAAACATTTTTTAAATGAATCACGTACATTAAATTTTCACAAATAAAACACAAAACTTTCTTATAATTAATTCCCTTACAGATGATAAAAATCGCTAAAAAAACGATAAATTCTTCCATCTATTGAGTATACTGCAGCAAAACAGAATTTACTTCCATAAATACTGTCTTTTGAAATAACCTTCCAAATATAAGCAAAAGCTAGAAACATCAACAACATCGAGGTTAGTCGTTTCTCATATCTCATTTCTTTATAACTCCATAGTATAATAAACCACACTCTCACACATCACTCATTTCAAACACCGATGAATAAGAAGAATTAACGCAATACATGAACTTATGCATATCAAATCAATATAGTTATAACCAAAACAGAATTAACATAACAGTTATACAAAACGACACAACAATTTTATAACCGAATCATAACATAAAACATTCGTGTATTTAATTCCTTCAAACTTGATTTCTAAAATTTGTGTATCAAAATTTATAGAGAAAAATATAATTTCTGAAGAGGACCCGAACCAAAGGGTCGAATCGTAAAAAAGCATCATTTATTTCCATCGCTGACCTTGGAAAACCTCTATTGACCGGACTGAAGCCGAATCTTCAACTAGCAACTTGTCATCAACACGGCCGCACACATCTTTGACTCATTAATTCTCATACTTTCATCAAGCGATAAAGCATTATCCCCAAAATCAAGCGAATTATCCATCGGGCCGCGAATCGTCAGTACCAGAAAGTGCACGTATTCTACAAGCGATGAGACGGTCTCGTTGGTAGCGTTCCTGGCTTCGGTCCGCAGGGGCGCGGGATCGTTCCCCGCGCCCAGTGCTTTTTTTTAAATTATTATTACTATTAATTCTTATTTGATTATTTTTATTAGTTATCATTATTATTTTAATAAGTTATCTCATAGTGTCGAAAAATGTATTGCCCACTCCGACCGCTTATTGTATTAGATTGTACGTTAATTTAAATGTAATAATAAATCTAAATTACAACTTATTTATCTTCTAAAAAATTGTTTACGCTTTACTCACTCCCGTCCCTATGCCGAATAAATTGTAATTCATAAAAGTAAGCGGAAATATATTTATATTCGTATTATTATGTTCATTCTCAAACTTTCATCAAGCGATAAAGCATTATCCCCAAAAACAAGTCAATCATCTATCCGGCCGCGAATCGTAAGTGCCAGAAAGTGGCATTTTTGTATGTTTTTACATTTACAGGTAATTTTCATTGTAATGGGGTGAATTGTTTATTTGTGAACACTCACCATTGACAGAACAAAAAAAATGTAATCGTAAAACATCATGAGCATTTTTCCTATTTTCAGAATAATGTTCTTTCAATGAGCGTGTTTCACGAATAAACAATTCGCCCCATACAAATAGAAATTAATAATTAAATGATGTTTTTTGTGCAAGGAACATTTATTAGTCTGGAAGAATCAAAATTGTTTTTATTCTTTTGTTTATTGTTGATTGTGGAAAGCCGATGTTTTATTATTTTTTCTGTGAAAGAGATCGGATAGAAATTTTGTGTCATCGTGTTACTAATAAGTTTGAGGTTTTCTTTGTAAAATGAAGGATGAGATAATTTTATTGCTTTGTCAACTAGCATGTAAATTATGGATTTTTTTGGGAAAGTTGGTGGTGTGAAAAGAAATTTATGCATCTGTCTAACCAGGTTGGTTTCCTATACCAATTTGTGATAATTGAATTTTGTTTATGGATTAAAAGTATATCAAGAAACGAGATTTGTTTATCTACTTCATTTTCTGATGTAAATTGTAATTTTGAGTTATATGAGTTAAAAATCTTTTTGGTGGATTCAATTTTGTCTGTTGGTAGAGCAATAATAATATCATCAACATATCATTTCTATAGTGGTAACGAAAATTTTAATTTTTCCAGACAATTTGTTTCAAGATCAATCACGACGATGTTAGATGGTATTGGAGCCAGAGGTGAGCCCATTGGTAACCCTGAGATTTGTTGGTAAATTTTATTTTGAAATGTAAAGAAAGTTGAGAACATGATGTATTCTATGGCTTTAATTATTTCGTTTAAAGGAAATGTTTTTGAAAATAGACTTGATCGTTTTTGAAGGCTTTGAATAACAAGTTGTAATGGGATGTTGGTATAGAGAGAAGCAACATCAAACGAGACCAATTTGTAGCTGAGTGGAATTGAGATGTTAGAAAGTGAATGTTTTAGGTGGAAACTATCTTTGACGTGTGAATTAGTCGTATTGATTAATTTAGAAAGTTTAGATTGTATAAATTCAGCTAGTTTATGTGTTGGATTGATGATACTATTGAACGAAGTGGATAATTATTTTTATGAATTATTGGCAGACAATAGAGACGAGATAGGTTGAAATTTTCAGCTTTTAAGTATTTGTATTCTGTTTCATCAATGATTTTTAGGGTTTTCCATCCGGAGAGAATATTGTTAATGCCTTTTTGTAGAGTGTTGATGGGATTTCTATTTGTTAATTTGTAAATTGAGGAATCTGCGAGTAAATTATGAGTTTTTGTAATGTAATCTGATTTGTTAAGAATGACTGTTGAGTTTCCTTTGTCAGCTCGTGTAACTAAAAGTTGAGGGTTGTTTTTTGACAATGAGGACGTGTGTTTTATAATTTGATTAGTGTTGGAAAATGATGTTAGAATATTTATTTTGTTTAAGATTTTAGTGAATCTGGTTCTAATTTCGATTTGTCTAGGTTTGTCGAGTAAAAAATCTAATTTGGACTCAAGTTCGGAGATTGATTTGTGGATATGTGTTTTTATGTTTGAGAGTTTGAGGTAAGGAAAACAAAACTTTTCACCTAGAGACAAGAATGTGGAAATGTGTAGCGGAATATCAATGTTGGAGAGATTTATAAGCCATTCTTTCGTTTTATTTAATGTGATTGTCGAACTTATATTATTCAGAGGATTAGTGGAAAGATTATTATTTGTGTCCTGTTGTCTAGTAGTAAGAGTTGAGTATAAGATGTGATTGTGTGTTATTGGATTTATGTTTTGATAATTTAGGTGATGTATATTGTTTTGGTTCTGATGTGTTTGTGATGATATTGTTCTTAAAAATTCGTCATGATTGAAAATGTGAAGATGTATGTTCTTGGTTCGTTGAAATCTAAGGTTTTGAAGTTTTTTTTTGTGTTTTTCATATGAGAGTTTTCATATGAGAGCCATGAGAATTAATATCATAATACGAATATAAATATATTTCCGCTTACTTTTATGAATTATAATTTATTTGGCATAAGGACGGGTGTGAGTAAAGCGTAAACAATATTTTAGAAGATAAATAAGTTGTAATTTAGATTTATTATTATATTTAAATTAACGTATAAACTAAAAAAATAAGCGATCAGAGTGTGCGATACATTTTTTTTGTATACATTAATAACGCAGAGAATCAAGAGCTAAATAAGCATTGAAATCATCTAAAAGCCTCGCTCGTGCCGTCGGGCGACGTCACGCGCGAGTCGTGCTCAGATTGCTTTTTCCCTCGGAGCCTTCGTTTCGGCTTGGCCGCACATGAACGTGCTCAGCGTCCATGCATTGGTGTAGCTGCCGAAGGCGCGGTCGGGAAACTTCGATGGCGCTCGGCTCTTTCCGAAGCGTCCGAGCGTCGCTCGCTCACGGACACGCGCTACTATGATTGTGTGATGGGCGCGTAAGAGACTAGAGAGGGGGTAACTTTTGCGCGCGATCTCGCTGCACTGCTTGCTGGGATGCATATTCGATCCCACGGTCTTAGATACAGGTCTTGAAACTCGCTCAAAATTTCAGTGGTGGGAGATGGCCTCTTATTGAAGCACCGACTGTTTCAACTCGTGACCACAATGATCGCTGCTATAAAGTGATGCAGGCTGTGTGAGAGAGACGGAAATAGATTTCAAAAGTAAACAAAACCCAAACATAACCGCTGATTTACGCGACCACACGCGACGTGCTCTACTTGTAAACTTGTAAAAACGGTGATATTGAAGAATGACTAAGTGGTGTATTGTGCCAACGTGTAAAACAGGCTCTCGGAGTGAAAAATCGAAACGCTCAGTGTTTCGGGTGCCGAGAAACTTGGCGCAATTAAAAAAATGGGAGACCGCGATACCGGGAGTTGGGAAATTAAAGCCGAGACACGTTATGTGCGAAAATCATTTCGAACCGAAATATATTCATCGAGAATGGGCGAAATAGGCGTTGGAGCCGGGAACCTGAAAAAAAAAAGAAAAATTATTGGTATCATTACAATAAATACTTTCCAGGCTGGAAAACATAAATCAAAGTTAGTGAATTATTTTCATTTATCCTACTCGAGAGTCCTTCGCTTTAAGGTCGGAAAAGAGGTGTTTTTTTAAATTTACCAACGCAAACCGTTCGGAAACTGCAAAGTAGAGATTATTGAAAATGTTTCTTGGGACATGCATTAAAATTCTTCGAAGAGGAAATAAAGAATTGCAAAAGAAGCACTGTTTCTTAAGTATTTGTTTCATTTGCAAGAAATACATCCTGCAAGTGTTTCGGTCTGGATTCCACTTCGGTCTGGAATAGTTGCCACTTATTGTCCGGTCAATTAAAATAAAGCGTAAAGCCTATTTTTTTAATAAAAGCTAAAACCTGTTTTAAAAAAACCGAGCGCACAGGGATCGAACCCCTGAAAGCAGCATTACGAAGCTTGCACCGAACCCCTCGACCAACACGAGTTCACATTGGCGCCTATATAAAACACATTCATATTCATTGTACCCACTTGGATAACTATAGTCTTTTGGTTTTTTTCAGGTTTACGATAAAGTTATTTTTAATTGTATTTAGGTCCATCATCCATTTTTGACATTGAATATCATAATTTGCCTACACGAGCCCATTGTACAGCTAGGTTAGGTTCCTATGAGTCGACAATCGATTTCCATCTCTCTCGCACAGCCTTCATCACTCTATCGCAGCGACACTCGTGGTCACTAGGCGAAACGGCCGGTGCTTCAATCCGAGGACATACCCCCACCACCAGAGTTTCAAGACCTGTATGTAAGACCGTGACTATAACATTCATTTACCAATTACTTTATAATTGACTATTACAACTGTTTATTATTATTTTTTCACTTAATAATGTTGGTGCAAATATTTGTATGACCATTAGCCGCGAGGGAGCGCCTCTAACAGCCGGACTCATTGCTAACCTCACTGCTATAAAAAAACGAAAGTACTATAGGAATCTAGGAACTATTGGTTTCCCATCATAAGATTGGTATGGGTTCACCGAGCTCGCTGACAAATTCGGTCCCATCTAAAAGCATTTAATGAGCAGCCCATGGAGGCTAGAGTGGGAGGAGGCCGATCTGTGCATTTCAAAGTGGCTACAAAAATGTGGTCAGACCGGGATGGCGCCACTATCTCTAAAACCTCGAGCACGAAGCTGAGTATCGATGTTGTGTAAGAGAGATGGAAGAGGATCGAATACGCATCCCAGCAAGCAGTGCAGCGAGATCGCGCGCAAAAGTTACCCCCTCTCTGGTCTCTTACGCGCCCATCACACAATCATAGTAGCGCGTGTCCGTGAGCGAGCGACGCTCGGACATCTTCGGAAAGAGCCGAGCGCGCCGAAGTTTCCCGACCGCTCCTTCGGCAGCTACACCAACACATGGACGCCGAGCTCGTTCATGTGCAGCCAAGCCGAAACGACGGCTTCAAGGGAAAAAGCAATGTGAGCACGACTCGCGCGTGACGTCACCCGACGGAACGAGCGAGGCTTTTAGATGATTTCGATGCTTATTTAGCTCTTGATTCTCTGCGTTATCAATGTATACAAAAAAATGTATCGCGCACCCTGATTGCTTATTTTTTAGTTTATACGTTAATTTAAATATAATTATGAATCCAAATTACAACTTATTTATCTTCTAAAAAATTGTTTACGCTTTACTCACACCCGTCCTTATGCCAAATAAATTATAATTAATAAAAGTAAGCGGAAATATATTTATATTCGTATTATTATATTAATTCTCATACTTTCATCAAGCGATAAAGCATTATCCCCAAAAACAAGCCAATCAACCATCCGGCCGCGAATCGTCAGTACCAGAAAGTGCATATTCTACAAGCAATGGGATGGTCCCTGGTAGCGTTCCTGGCTTCGGTCCGCAGAATCGTTCCCCGCCCTCAGGGCTTTTTTTAAAATTATTATCCCTATTAATTCTTGTTAAATTAGTTATCATTATTATTTTAATTAGTTATCTTTTAGTGTCGAAAAATGTATCGCGCACTCCGACCGCTTATTTGATTAGTTTGTACGTTAATTTAAGTGTAATAATAAATCTAAATTACAACTTATTTATCTTCTAAAAAATTGTTTGCGCTTTACTCACACCCGTCCCTATGCCAAATAAATTGTAATTCATAAAAGTAAGCGGAAATATATTTATAGTCGTATTATTATATTCATTCTCGTAAGTTACGTTTCGCGGCCGGATGGATGATTGGCTTGTATTTGGGGATAATGCTTTATCGTTTGATGAAAGTATGAGAATTAATATAATAATACGAATATAAATATATTTCCGCTTACTTTTATGAATTATAATTTTTTTGGCATAAGGACGGGTGTGAGTAAAGCGTAAACAATTTTTTAGAAGATAAATAAGTTGTAATTTGGATTAATTATTATATTTAAATTAATGTATAAACTAAAAAAATAAGCGATCAGGGTGCGCGATACATTTTATCGTATACATTGATAACGCAGAGAATCAAGAGCGAAATAAGAGCATTGAAATCATCTAAAAGCCTCGCGCGTTCCGTCGGGTGACGTCACGCGCGAGTCGTGCTCAGATTGCTTTTTCCCTCGAAGCCTTCGTTTCGGCTTGGTCGCACATGAACGTGCTCAGCGTCCATGGATTGGTGTAGCTGCCGAAGGCGCGGTCGGGAAACTTCGGCGCGCTCGGCTCTTTCCGAAGATGTCCGAGCGTCGCTCGCTCACGGACACGCGCTACTATGATTGTGTGATGGGCGCGTAAGAGGCTAGAGTGGGGGTAACTTTTGTGCGCGATCTGGCTATACATGGAGGCTAGAGTGGGAGGAGGCCGATCTGTGCATTTCAAAGTGGCTACAAAAATGTGGTCAGACCGGGATGGCGCCACTTTCTCTAAAACCTCGAGCACGAAGCTGAGTATCGATGTCGTGTAAGAGAGATGGAAGAGGATCGAATTCGCATCCCAGCAAGCAGTGCAGCGAGATCGCGCGCAAAAGTTACCCCCTCTCTGGTCTCTTACGCGCCCATCACACAATCATAGTAGCGCGTGTCCGTGAGCGAGCGACGCTCGGACATCTTCGGAAAGAGCCGAGCGCGCCGAAGTTTCCCGACCGCTCCTTCGGCAGCTACACCAACACATGGACGCCGAGCTCGTTCATCTGCGGCCAAGCCGAAACGATGGCTTCAAGGGAAAAAGCAATGTGAGCACGACTCGCGCGTGACGTCACCCGACGGAACGCGCGAGGCTTTTAGATGATTTCGATGCTTATTTAGCTCTTGATTCTCTGCGTTATCAATATATACAAAAAAATGTATCGCGCACCCTGATTGCTTATTTTCTTAGTTTATACGTTAATTTAAGTATAATTATGAATCCAAATTACAACTTATTTATCTTCTAAAAAATTGTTTACGCTTTACTCACACCCGTCCTTATGCCAAATAAATTATAATTAATAAAAGTAAGCGGAAATATATTTATATTCGTATTATTATATTAATTCTCATAGTTTCATCAAACGATAAAGTATTATCCCCAAAAGCAAGCCAATCAACCATCCGGCCGCGAATCGTCAGTACCAGAAAGTGTATATTCTACAAGCGATGGGATGGTCCCGTTGGTAGCGTTCCTGGCTTCGGTCCGCAGAAGCGTAGGATCGTTCCTCGCGCTCAGTGCTTTTTTTTAAATTATTATCACTATTAATTCTTGTTTGATTAGTTATTTTTATTAAGTTATGATTATTATTTTTATTAGTTATCTTTTAGTGCCGAAAAATTTATCGCACACTCCGACCGCTTATTTGATTAGTTTGTACGTTAATTTGAATGTAATAATAAATCTAAATTACAACTTATGTATCTTTTAAAAAATTGTTTGCGCTTTACTCACACCCGTCTCGATGCCAAATAAATTGTAATTCATAAAAGTAAGCGCCCTGTCATTTTGGTCAACCGGTTGTACAAGACAGTTGAGTCAACGTAAAAGTTCAAGGGTTGAATTTGGACAACTTCTCAACTGTTCATCTTTGAAAGTCGACCATCCTGCGTTTTCTGTGGATGGTTGACTCGATGGTTAACTCGGCGGTTGATTGGATGGTTGACTCGACGCAATATATTTAATGATTAATCAAATTATACTGTCTTGATAATTAAATTGATGATTTGCGGAGAATTGAGTCATCAAACACTGGGGGGGGGGGGGGGGGGATATCCGCAGCAGATTGTGCGACGGAGTGAGACAACCATCCAGCGAAAACAAAATGGCCGCGGTTAAACAACCGTTGAATCAACCATTAGGATTTTTTTACGGTCGACTTTATAGTTGTAAAGCTGTCCAAATTCAACCGTTGATTATTTCGGTTGACTTTGCAGTTGCCAAAATTGCTAGCGCGGAAATATATTTATAGTCGTATTATTATATTCATTCTCGTAAGTTACGATTCGCGGCCGGATGGATGTGGCTTGTTTTTGGGGATAATGCTTCATCGCTTGATGATAGTATATGAGAATGAATATAATAATGCGAATATAAATATATTTTCGCTTAGTTTTTATGAATTACAATTTATTTCGCATAGGGACGGGTGTGAGTAAAGCGCAAACAATTCTTTAGACGATAAATAAGTTGTAATTTAGATTTATTATTAAATTACAATTAACGTACAAACTAATCAAATAAGCGGTCGGAGTGCGCGATAAATTTTTCGACACTAAAAGATAACTAAATAAAATAATAATGATAACTAATAAAAATAACTAATCAAATAAGAATTAATGGTAATCAGAATTTAAAAAAAAGCACTGAGCGCGGGGAACGATCCCGCTCCCCTGCGGACCGATGCCAGGAACGCTACCAACGGGACCATCTCATCGCTTGTAGAATATGCACTTTCTGGTACTGACGATTCGCGGCCAGATGAATGATTCGCTTGTTTTTGGGGATAATGCTTTATCGCTTGATGAAAGTATGAGAATTAATATAATAATACGAATATAAATATATTTCCGCTTACTTTTATGAATTATAATTTATTTGGCATAAGGATGGGTGTGAGTAGAGTGTAAACAATTTTTTAGAAGACAAATAAGTTGTAATTTGGATTTATTGTTATATTTAAATTAACGTATAAACTAAAAAAAAAGCGATCAGGGTGCCCGATACATTTTTTTGTATACATTGATAACGCAGAGAATCAAGAGCTAAATAAGCATTGAAATCGTCTAAAAGCCTCGCGCGTTCCGTCGAGTGACGTCACGCGCGAGTCGTGCTCAGATTGCTTTTTCCTTCGAAGCCTTCGTTTCGGCTTGGCCGCACATGAACGAACTCGGCGTCCATGTGTTGGTGTAGCTGCCGAAGGAGCGGTCGGGAAACTTCGGCGCGCTCGGCTCTTTCCGAAGATGTCCGAGCGTCGCTCGCTCACGAACACGCGCTACTGTGATTGTGTGATGGGCGCGTAAGAGGCTAGAGAGGGGGTAACTTTTGCGCGCGATCTGGCTATATATCATTTTGCATCTCTCTCGCACGCAGCCTACTTCTCAAGTATCATGCTGCCTCATGCACAGTTCACTTCTCATTATTTACTTGTTCCGTCTCTGTCACACGCAGCTCACTTCTCGACGTCTTAGCAATAGTGGCGCCATCCCAGTATGCCCACATTTTTGTAGCCACTTTTTTCAAGTCTCTCCAAAAGAGATCGGACTCCTCCCACTCTAGCCTCCCTGTGGCTATATATCACTTTGCATCTCTCTCGCACGCAGTCTACTTCTGAAGTATCATGCTGCCTTATGCACAGCTCACTTCTCATTATTTACTTGTTCCGTCTCTGTCACACGCAGATCACTTCTCGAGGTCGTAGCAATAGTGGCGCCATCCCAGTTTGACCACTTTTTTAAGTCTCTCCATAAAAGATCGGACTCCTCCCACTCTAGCCTCCCTGGAGCAGCCCCTGTTCCAATCTACTGTTCCAAAGTGACATGGAGTGATTCTGTCATTCTCATATGTGGCGGGTGCCAAAACGAAGAAATTCACGATCGAGTGTTTTGTAGGCGAAATACGAAAATGGCTACCAGAAATCTGACGGAACCTTTCGTCCTCATGAGAAACAATGCTCTTCAGAGCAAGCACATATATGCAGAACAGGTATAATGCAACATAACCTCCATGCAGCAGAAAACAAATCGAAACTTTGTGTACGATTAATGCGGATGAATAATGCGTGATGTTAGTCTGATGCATTACGATAATTATCTTTTGTATATTATAGAGTAATACGAATATTCGTATAAGTTGAAGTTCGTTATCATTACATGAGCCGTTATCCCCATATCTCTTCTACCTATATCTATTAGGCATCACCCCAAGTATTGTTTGTCAATTTCTTGATTGGCCATCAGAATTTGTCCGATCGAATGGCCCTCGTCGGTGGAGAAAATGCGGCATCTGATAACGTAGAACTAAAAGGAATCAATCTAGGCGATTCAGCGCCGCCGGCCTGGACCGATGCACTCGAAGAAACTCAATACATTCTAAGTCGATTGCGAACCAAACTGGATACTTTGGCAGAGCTCCACGCCAAACAACTAACTCGACCGACCTTGGATGATAACTCTCAGGTTCTTAATTGCTACTCTAAATACGGTATATACTTCCAGAAGGTTCTGCCAAAAACAAATATAGGAACATTTTTGCAATATCAGAGTAGTCTAATTAATGGGAAACTCTACATACTTTCAGTGTGGTCATTAAACAAATGCCACGGAAATGTGGCATTTGAAAATGATTACCACACGACTGACAATATGGAATTTTCATTTGTAATAAAAAAATATGTAGATATTTACTGTTTATTCATATGTATGGATATTTAGCATTTTTTTCGTCATTTTGATAGAATTATGTTAAAAATATTTCGAAACGTTAAAAAATTATATTTACAACAATTACGTGCGAATACTTGTATAGTTTTTTAGATACCTGGTTGCAGTTTTGCGTACCAGTGGACCATAGGATGTTTGTTCAAAAATAATGCAGTGAACACTGGTGAATTGCTTAAGATTTTGAGAGAGTTTGAGTTTTCTGGAACATGTCTCCTCGTAGTGGATTTTATATAATTTTTCAAATGTAGGGCCAAATTTTCGCATGGGAATGGAGTATTATGCAAAGCAAATTTAGAAAAACTTTTGGGAACACCACTGCATGAGTGCAGATTGTGAGAGGGTCCGAATTTTTCGAAAATAAATGTACTGTATTGGTTTCTCATACTTTAGGACATTCGGATAATTATTTGCACATAAATGAAGTATTATAGTCGAATGTCGTGAATTATTTTCACGAAGACCTATTCAAAGTTTAAATTCGACAGGTTTGCTGGTGTAATGGTTAGCACGCTTACCACAATTGACAACATGTTACCATTTGATTCAAACTTATCCAGTAAATGCTTTTATATGGAATGCACCCTCTATATTTGAAATCGATCGTCTACGTCGTTTCAAAATTGTCATAATGTACTAAGTGATTTGACAGTTTTTCACTTAGTACATTATGACATTATGACATTATGACGATAGTAATTTCATCATCAGTGTCATAATGTACTGAGTGATTTGACAGTTTTTCACTTGGTACATTATGACAATTTCATCACTAGTGTCATAATGTACAGAGTGATTTGGCAGTTGTTCATAACATTTTACACTATTTCTTATGTAAAACTGCTATTCAGCCTTGAGCGTAGGCCACTCACTATGTTAAAAAGTGTTTTTTCAATTGTAAATTTTATAGAAGTGGTTTAGACGACCGATTTAAAATTCAGAGAGTGCATTCACTATATGACGAAGAATTTGTTGTATAAATTTGAATCAAATCGTAACAAATTGGCAATTGTCCCAAAACTCCTTAAATTTTCAACAAAACTTTTTGATTATGTGACTTTCTCAAAACCTGAAAGACTTGAATAATTATTTTCACATTTGTAAAATATTATTCGAAAAATATAGTGATTTAATTTAGCAGGTGCATTTTGTTTAATTATTAACAATTAAATAAAAAGACAATGATAGAAACACTTCACGTAAAGGGGCGGGGGGGGGGGGGTGTAAATTACCTTAAAAAGGCATACCGAAAATAAATTATTACTACTCGTAAAACCATTCCATAAAAAAATATTGTTAAAATTTATTGCACAAAATAAATATGCACACATAAATGTTTGCCCTCTGCGAAATATGTCAGGTCTATCTGACCTCAGGCGTCTCCTTAGTGTAAAATACTTTTTATAAACGATAATAAGATCCATATATGAAGCATTCCACACCAAGTGAAACACTAAAAAATCATGTAATTTTCAAATGGCCTCATAATTTGTTTTTGAGTTCATTCGAGTGTCAAAAGCAACTACAATTTTTTTAGATTTTTAAATTGGATTTTACACTCGAATTTGCATACCGGGAAATTTTTCTCGATTTTTTTTCGATTCATTATACTCAAAAAGTGATGCATTGTACAAAAAAACGCCAAAGAAGAAAATGTAGGTTTTCGAATGTACTTTTCAATGATATAGATTTCGTAACTGTTAAAAATTCTGCTAATGTATTTTTCAACGAAATAAGATAAAAATAATTTTTTTTCGCCAAGTTCGCCCACTTTTATTTTTCTATAAATTTGATAGAACTTTCGTTGATGTCATAACAAACCACAGAAAAATTGGCATGATGAAAAATCCATATCTTCCGATTATTTTTTAAGGTTAACTGATGAAGAATTTGATCGAACCACGGATATTGAATATCGACCATTGCTTAAGGCACAACAGTGGATTGCGACGAATATTTAGTGTTATCTAGAACCATTTTGTCCTCTTCCTTTCAATTCAATTATGGTTTTGTTTGTCTGCCTCGAAATTTTTCATTTACTCACCGGTTCTCGTAGCGTTATTCTCGTATCAAAAAGAAATCTTACTTCTCGTTTGTTGAATGATCTGGTTTGCTCACTCTCAATGCTAATACAATTGATTTTGCGGAAGAACTCGGTCAAAACGATTCGATACTTTTTTATTCGATATGGTTTTCTCATCGGTAATATATATATATATATACACACACACACACTCCAGGCCAAAAGTTTGGGTACACCCCACGAAATTCCGAGCCGCACTAAAAGTTTGATAACTTAGTGGAAAATAAAGATAATCGAATTTCCGAAACGGCATTTTAAAAAGGACATATCAGGCTTCATTTTCAGGATTCTTTTTGAGCCCGGTGCACCGGTTTGAAAATAGCCGTTTTTTTGCTGTTTTCAATCGGTTGCACAGCTTCTAGAATTTTTTTTCGTTATTTTTTTTGCATATCCTTGAAACGATAGCTTCAATTTCATTTTTCAGAAAATTTCGTGCGATTTTTTTTGAGGAAGTTATGTTTGTTTTTACCTAGAATCGACCATTTAAAAAAAAAGGCAGCGCAACTGAAAAACGTTGAGGTTTAAATAAAATTGTCAAAAGGGAAAAAAGTTGCATACAATCATGCTGAATCGACTAGAATTTTTTCAAAATTTATCTTCGAATTTTTTTTCCTTACTATTTTCTTCACTATACCTCCCGCCTCTGCAAACAATATTTGGAGCGAAAGGCGAAAAATCGCGTCATTGTAAACATGGTGTGGCCACCACAATCGTCAGATCTGAATCCGATCGAACTGCTTTGGGACCAGCTCGATCGAAAAATACGGATGACCTGCCCCACATCCGCCGAAGATTTGTGGAGTAAATTGCAAGAGGCATGGTTTTCCCTGGAGCAGGCAGAGATCGATAAACTCATCGACAGAATGCCGCGACTCGTTAATGCAGTGCTGAAAGCAAAATGCGGCTTTTTCGACGAAAAATTCGTTTGAATGAAGTAAGGCAATTAATATAAATTTGTTTTTCTTTCTCGTTTTTTTTACAATTTTTCAAATTTCGACCAAAAAAAATTTGAAAACATTATTAAAGGCTCAAAATGTTCAAATAAGAAGATTTTCCGTGATAATTGAGCCCAAACTCAATAATCTACGAGTTTAAAGCCACTTAAATTATTAGAGGCTCGACTCAAAATAGTGAGAAAAAAAAATTTCGGAGGAAAATTTTGAAAAATTCTAGTCTATCCAGCATGATTGTACGCAACTTTTTTCCCTCTTGACAATTTTATTTAAACCTCAAAGTATTTTAGTTGCGCTGCTTTTTTTTAAATGGTCCTTTTTAGGTAAAAACAATCATAACTCCCTAAAAAACCGCACGAAATTTTCTAAAAAATGAAATTGAAGCTATTAGTTACCGTTTCAAGCATATTCCAAGAAAATTAACGAAACAAATTTCTAGAAGCTGTGCAATCGATTGTAAACAGCCAAAAAAGTAAAAAAACGGCCATTTTCAAACCGGTGCACCGGGCTAAAAAAAGTCGCAAAAATGTTTCTAAAAAAGCAAAATGAAGCTTGATATGTTCTTTTTGAAAATGCCGCTTCGGAAATTCGATTATCTTTATTTTTCACTGAGTTATCAAACTTTTAGTGCGGGCCGGAATTTCCTGGGGTGTACCCAAACTTTTGGCCTGGAGTGTATATATGTATATATATATATATATATATATATATATATATATATATATATATATATATATATATATATATATATATATATATATATATATATATATATATAAGTATTAGTAGTGGTATTAGTAGACTAACCATATTATGATTCACTCATTGTTTAACAATACAAATATTCAAAAATGAAAAATTTCGAGGCTGACAACCAAACCCATAACTGAATTGAAAGGAGGACATAATGGTTCTAGATAACACTAAATATTCGTCGCAATCCACTTTTGTGCCTAAAACAATGGTCGATATTCAATATACATGGTTCAATAAAATTCTTCATCAATTAACCTCAAAAAATAATTGGAAGATATGAATTTTCCATCATGCCAATTTTTCTGTGGTTTGTTATGACATCAACGGAAATTCTCTCAAATTTATAGAAAAATAAAAGTGGGCGAACTTGACGAAAAAAATTATTTTTACCTTATTTCGTTGAAAGATCCATTAACAGGGTTTTTAACAGTTACGAAACATATATGATTGACAAGTACATTCGAAAATCTAAGTTTTCTTCTTTAACGTTTTTTTTGTACAATGCATCACTTTTTGAGTACAATAAATCGAAAAAAAACGAGAAGAATGTCCCGGTATCCAAATTGGAGTGTAAAATGCAATTTAAAAATCTTAAAACCATTGTAGTTGCTTTTGACATTCGAATGAACTTAAAAACAAATTATGAGCCCATTTAAAAATCACATGATTTTTTAGTGTTTCACTTGGTGTGGAATGCTTCATTATGTGAATCTCCTTGTTATTCAATGAGGAATATAATTGTGTTTAAAATGAAAGAAAAACGTCGAACATCGGCAAAAGTGTTTTGATTCAATAAAACGTTCGCACTTTTTGCTCTACTTGACCAGTTACAAAAAATCAAGCAGCCTGTGGAAGTACAGAAAATATACTATTAGAAAAAAAATAGCGCCATTGTGTTATCTCGAAAAAGTATATGCATTTAGCACACAAATGGTGCCAATTCCTAAAGATGTAGAATTGGGGACAAGGAAGGATAATTCCGTAACATTTTTTAATTTGCACATATCAGATACATAATTATATTAAGAAATTATAGAAATATTACAAATAATGCGTTTTGGTGATATGTAAAAATTTCGGAGTTTGAGAGTGGTACAGCCTTTTTTTGCCTCAAGGAGCAATAATAATAATAATACAATAAAACAAATAATAATAATAATATATGGTGGAAGGGTTAAAAAGTATACTAAAGGACCTACAAAGGTAGGCAAAGGAAAATAAGATGGAAATAAACTCAAAAAACAAAGATAATGATTTTTAATAACGGAGGGAAAGCTAAAAAGGAAGAAAAATGGGAAAGTTCAGATAGTGAAGGAATTTAAATACTTAGGATATCGGTTTTCATGTAAAAACTCGATTTGGGAAAATGGAAAAAATGACAGGGAAAACGCAAAAAGCAACGAATATGGTGTGAGGAATCTGGAGGAAGACGGAGAGGGATATAAGGGGGAGAGACTATCTGCTAGAAATTGGGAGAATTATAAATATGCTGGGCGGCAAAATACAAAAAAGGATATGTGAGTACTTTAAGGAAATAGATCAATTCTGCAGAAAGATGAACACGGAGGACGAGGGAAAAGAAAGAGATGGAGTGGAGGAATAAACGAAAAAAAGAGAGAAAGTTAGATAGTACGAAGTGCAAGAATCCGTGGCGTAGTAAATAAGTAAATAGGTAAGCGGAAGGTCATTGTTTCGTAAAAAAGTTGGTAAAAGTTGTGCAAATAAAACTCAATTTGATTGATAATAATAATATAATTCACTTACCTTCACTGGCTAAACTTTTTCCATCATACCTTCATTTACTATCAACATCTACAAGCAAGTAAATTGTCATCACACACTATTCGTCTGGTTCGCATTGGAAATGCAAAATTAGCATCTACGTTTACAGTAACCAAGCGATATTAATGTTGTTGCAGGAAGAAAGGGAAATGGAAAAGCTGACGAGGGAGATAGGCCGAGCCTTCTCCAATGGCTACCGGCAAGTACAAACAATTAAATCGGCAGCGAGACACGAAACAAAGCCGGCGGAGCGTCAGCTCGCGATGAGCGCGGTCTTGGCTCTTTCCTCGGCTTTGCAGGATATGAGCATTCTTTACAGAACCGCACAGAGCAACTATCTGCAACGTACTGGCAACAAAAATTCAATACAAAGAAAATACTGTGTTCAAAGTCACCAATCGTACGGTACTTCCGCTCATTCGTCTAATGTCTCTTTGCAGAAATAAATTCCCGCGAGGAGAGGAATAGACAATTTTTCGCGGACGACGAGAGTCTCATGCTTAACGCCGAGACGGATTCCTGGTTAACGGAACCCTCGTTCAGTCAAAGCGAAGAAATTTGGCAGAGCGGCGGCGCTCAAACCCAGAAATCTGTGCTCCTGCAGATCGAAGAGTCGGAGGAATTAATGAGACAAGCGACCGAGAGGGAACAGGAGGTCGGCCACATAGTCAGAAGTATATCGGACCTCAATCACATATTCAAGGTAAGTTGTCGATAATCTCAAAATGTGGAACTTAGTCTTTTTGTCATTGACATTGAACGAGTTTCTTTTGTACTTCAAACAACATTGCTCGGGTCTTACGCTGTCGGCGGTAATCCAAATAAGCCCCACAAACTTGACGGCCATATTCTAGTGTGAACACCCATTTTCAAGATATTTTTTTGGGAATTAAATTTAGTGAAACGGTTAAATCTACAGTGTTAGTATTTTGGAGTTATTTTTATACATGTTGGAATTTTTCAAAGCATTTTATTTGAAATTGTACATGGTATTTGATGTTGCGCAGGTCATGTGGCGAAAATGTTTTTAACGTCGGCAGTTGTGATTGCTGCCGTCCTTGTTATCTCATACAAAGGATTTTTTTTACATTCTATTCTTTACGAATGTGGTTATCGTTCGACCGTCTAATAAAAAAATGTAGGCCAAATTTACGAAATGGCGGCGTTTGAAAAAGAGTGTTCTGATTTGACATTAAAATGTTCACTTCTCGCGGCCTGGAAAAATAGTAATTATAAAGCAATCAGAAAGTTGGAGGGCCGAACGATAGCCCGGCATGTACTGTACATGAGTGCAACATTGCAAGTCGATCGGCCCAGTAGTTTCTAAGAAAAATACACGTCCGATTTGAAAAATGGATGGATAGCGCAACACCAAATATGATGCACATTTTCGAATGAAATGCTTTGAAAAAATGCAAGATGTTACTTCAAACATGTACAATATAACTGTGAAATACTAGCACTGTAGGTTTAACCGTTTGTCTAAATATAGTCCCCAAAAAATCACCTTGAAAATGGGTGTCCACATTCGAATACGGCCGTACCAAGCTCTGTAGCTCTGACCACCTACCGAGCTGAAAATTGGCAGCCTTTAAATAGAAGCAGTATGACGTGAAACGATAAATTAGTAAATACATTTTTCAATGTTTTTCTCATACATAGAGAGTGTCATTGGAAAGAATTCGTGCACTCTTTCGTGCTGGGGCAATCAAAATCCTACTCAACGCAATAAAAAATAATCCACCGTTCCAGCCTTCAAGATCGCAATGGAGTAGCCCCTCCGCTCCCCCCCCCCCCCCCCCTCCAATTTTATGACAATTTGTTTTAAGAATCTGTAACAAAATATGGAAATAGTATTCAGTGATGTATTTCAAGTTTAACAATCGCTCTTACATCAAAATAATCAGTCTTGGAAAAAACGGTTTGTAATGTGACAAGATTTCGCGTGCTATATTTTCGACACTTCGAACAATTTTGCTCTTAAACGAACCCAAGAAGAAATGATTGAATTATCAATTGAATATCGCAATTCTGTGTGTACCTAACGCGGTACGGAAATCTACGTAAATACTCGGTGCGGCTCGCGCTCGTATCTTTTTTACACGATTGTGAGTGTGGGAGCACGAAGATTAATGGGATACTTGGCACGTTTGCAGGATCTCGCGACAATGGTGCACGACCAGGGCAGCATCCTTGATCGGATCGATTACAATATCGAGCAGACCCAAGGTCAGGTGCAGGAAGGCTACAAACAATTGAAAAAGGCCGAGTCCTACCAAAAAACCAGTAGAAAAATGTATTGCATCTTGGTACTCGCCACGGCCATTATATTTATCAGTTTTCTATTCATCGTCTTCAAAACTTAGTACTTCGTTGCTAGGGCCTCGATCATACACTTCCGTACATTGCAACGTCGTGATTTTTCATGCACGCAAAAACACACCCGAAACTCCGAAGTGTGTCACACAAGTGTAAAAGCGATTGAGTATTTGCCAAATTTACGTACTAGGGAATCGAGGGAATCGGCGCATGGTGAAATATTCGAGTCTGTTGAATAATTTGAACGAAACGTAAATATATTGCGAGCGTTGGGATTTGTCCGAAGGATTAGGAAGCTTGTGTCGCTGTTAGACTAAGACTGATGTATATGGTGTCAGTTAATATTTATGTATATATTACCAATATTTTACCTGAAACGTATGTACATGTATATATACTGCGCGCAATTGCGCTTCTGCAATGCATTTAAACGTCTAAAATTGGAAAATCAATTCCATCGGTTATCGTTGTTCAACCCGCGTTATTGTAATTGTGACGGTAAACCGCCTAATATTTATCGTAAAACTGTTGAAAGATTACAAATTATACGAATGAGTTTAAAATGACGTACAACTTTTTCGCAGTCCCGGTGTTGTCTATTTCGATCAGCATAAAATTCGATTCCAGGAGGCTTCCTGGTGTTCGCAATTAAGTGAAATACTGATGAATGATTAACGGTACTAAAAATACTGGGGAAAAATGGAGTCTGAAGAATCGTCGTAAATATAAGACACTAAAAAATTGAGTAAATTATTTGAAATATTGTTGAAAATAAATGAAGACATTGGTTGAACAAACGCGAAGGTACTGAGTGTGGTGCTCTACATTTATATTCATTCGACAGTTGTTCAAAAAACGTATCGAACATATATATATATATATATATATATATATATATATATATATATATATATATATATATATATATATATATATATATATATATAGATATATAGATATATTAAACTCGGACATGTAAAAAAAATACAAACAAAACTTTAAGAAATTGGTATTTTGGAATTTTATTTGCTTCAACTATATACAATTCTCAACATCCGCCATGACCCATTTTTTTTAATGCCCCCGTTATTTATTCAATAAGAAATTACAGTTATACATAAAAAAACAATGCAAATCCAATTTCATTTTAGACGAAATTGTACCGACTGAAGGGAATTTCAACCATGTTCTCCAGGAAAGATGGAATAGAAATAGAGGGATTTGTTCTAATGGATTTGAGGCCGTCGTCTAGTGTGATGTGTCGAAAAAATCATTTTTTTTATTGCATTTTCTGGAAATATAATGTCTTCCGAATATTTTCGTTTTGAGCCATTAAAAAATTCGAAAAACTACCCGAGCTATGGGCCTTTATAGGGGTCGTGGCAATCGGAATAACAGACTACCTAACCTGAACGGCGCGCACGACCTTTTTCGAGCGCCCTATCCGCCTGTTGTCTATTGAGATTTATTATTATCATTCGGTGTACCTGGAAAAACCCGAACGAGTGCCCGGAAATCGCAATCCTCAAATATTAACGAGCTCTTTGAGCAAAAAGGTGTGATGTATGGCTCTGGAGTCGCAGACTAAGTGTAAGTTTGAAGCTTCATCATATTTGTGCATGTCCCGTTCTTCAAACTTGAGGTAGAACGAGCGCGCGCTCTTGATTTCTATAGATTTCGTTCAATTTTTAACCAGACATTGTTCACATCATTATGCATGTTTGCGTGCAATTTCAGAACAGTCAACTATTTAGATTGGGAGATAATGGGTTTTAAAATTGCAACTTTTAACACTGCAGGGTCTGCATTGACCGAAAGTCAGATCACATAATTCGCCGTACCATTCTATTGTGTCTATACACGTTGAAAAAAAATATGTTTAGAGAGCAAACTAGTTAGGGAAAGAGTGAAAAAACATAGGATTGCCTTTACTATTCAGTTTTGCTAAAAACGTTCAGTAAAGACAGAATAATTCTCCGTAAAAAAGATTTGTCCTCTATAATAAGGAGACATGTGGCAACACCGCAGAACAGTGTTGTTCAATATTTTGAGAGAAAAAAAAATTATCGTGTCCCTAATGTTAAAAACTTTTATCATAAAAAAATATTTGCGTTATATATATTAATATTTTATATTGTTTATGTTATCTTCATTAACAAATAAAAGTGTTGGTTAATTCATAACGAATTAAAAACTCTGTTCGATTAAAAATTACTTCCAAATAAAAATTGGTGTTGCAGTATTACTTTAAATATGCCGCCCAAACTGACGTCATTGCATACGTGGAACGATGCGGTGTTGACGTATGTCTTCATATTATAGGGGAAAAATATTTTTTACGGAAAATTATCCTGTCTACATTTCAATGCAGACCCTGCAATGTTAAAAATTGCAATTTTAAAACCTATTATCTCCCAATCCAAATAGTCGGCTGTTCTGAAATTTCACTCAAGCATGCATAATTATATGAACAATGTCGGGTTAAAATTTGAACAAAACTTATAGAAATGAAGAGCGCGCGTTCGTTCTACCTTAAATGCGTATTTCTCAGACCTATATTCATCAATTTTTCGGGCAAGATATTTCGAAAACTAATCGAGTGATTTACTTCAAATTTGAACCACATGTAGTGTATACTGATGTCTATTACGTATACTAGAATCAACTCGATAAAAATTTATTAACTATTTTTAACATGCATCATATTTCATAATTATTGCACGAAAAATCGTTATGCTCGGTCACACCGTCGTCATTCTTTCAAAAAACTTTGTTCTCTTTCATTCTAGTAAACCTAAAAGCGACATGGTTCAAGATTATAATTTTTTTCTAATTTTCGGTTTCAGGTCTCTGGAAGCTGAGATATCATACCCAAAAAACGGCGGCATCCATTTTTCTAGCCACATTCATATACGTGTAACTTTGTTAATAATTAACATTTTCCAATCTGTAAAGACGTATGTGTTTTTTATTTCTTGTTTAATAAACCACAACACCCCGAAATGTCGCATGTTTGATAGTTTTCGAAAAAAAAATTCAAAGAATGACTGCGTTTCTCTATCTTCACACTAGACGACGGCCTAAACACCGCAACAATAACAAACAGATTATTTTCTTCTTAAAGCATGATTTTTTTCTTATTCCCGGTAGTAGCGTGACTAAATAATACCATGAGCCGATTGAGAAACTCTATGTATGGAAATATATCCAAAATTCGCCGCGATCTCAGTTATTTTGATATCTCTTCGCTTACATTTATGATCATCGATCTAGATTTTGCTTGGAAAAAAAACTTATATGATATTTTCTACAGGTATGAATGATGCGGCGATCAGTTATCGAGGGATTGTTTTGCGGGTGACGGGGCTTGAGTTTCTCTCTCTCTCTCTCTCTCTCTCTCTCTCTCTCTCTCTCTCTCTCTCTCTCTCTCTCTCTCTTCCTTTCTCTTACGTGCCTCATGTTCCAACCAAGGCATAAATAAATTATCCATCACTCGATCAATCTCTCTCGGTTTGACGCTTGTTTTGAATACTTGAGCATTATAATTTACACTGCGGTAGTCCTCATGACGTGTCCATTGATTTACAGTATTACGAGATTCTTTACACTTTCGCGCAGTACAAATATATATTGGATTTCAGAATATTGCAATTTGAATATAACTTATCACAGGTGCCGTCCGGAGAGCTGACCGAATCCATTATATACATAGGCCGTACACTCGTTTCACTTTTTATCAAAAATCTATTTCCGCGGTATACGGTTTTTTGAGCTCCACGCGCCTGAGTATTCATCGACGATAGAAAATATACATTTGAAAAATCCTCGCTAATTCGAAGGCACGATGTTTAAGAAAATGATTTTGCGAAGTTTGCATAGTTGGAGTTCAGCAACGAACATTAATGTCTTTCAACTGGCCAAACTTTCGGCCGCCGTTTTTTACTTTTTTGTGAGAAATCTAGAACTTTAAACTGCGACAAAATATTGAAACAATAAAAATAATCGACGTAAAAAATGGAAAATAATTTTTTCTGCGTTCCAAAGATGCAAACTTCAACACCACGTCGAAAATTGTTCCAATGGTCGACGACGTTCCGAATGTACTCATTTTTCCTGCACGACCGGTGCATCGCGGGGTGACGAAGTATACTGCGAATGACACCTATAGCGATGTACCTCGCGTGCGAGAGCACCATGCCGTGTTATCCGTTCAACCAGAGGGTCGATCCACGACTCCTGTTTTTTGTTTTGTTTTTCATCATCGCCATTACTTTACGTTAATTGCGAAGCGATAGAAAAATAACGTTCGTAAATGTACATTGCAATTTGAGGGAGATTCGACGAGATCGGCAACAAGAAGATCGCAGATTCTTTTTCTCTCTCTCTCTCTCTCTCTCTCTCTCTCTCTCTCTCTCTCTCTCTCTCTCTCTCTCCCTCTTTCTTTCTTTCTTTCTCCGCGCACGACTTCATCGGCGTTTGCATAATACCCATGTTGTATGCCGCAAAATTTTTGCGATACTCTCACTTTTTTGTTTGTGTTATTTATCGTTTTTCCGCGATCTCACGTTTCCGCCGTGTTCAAAATGTGCGCGAGAATACCGACGGCACCACCCAGAAGAAAACGCACGAAATTGTCACCGACTAAAGGTCCAAGAGCGTAGAGACCCTTACAGGGCGAGCGCGTCACTTCGTACGTAAAATCGTCCGTCTCGATTGGATTCGATTTGCTATCTATCGGTTTGTTCACGATTTTGCCCAATTGCGTCGCGTATTCGCCCAAATACGATAATTCAGGTCTCGAGCCTGAAAATGAAAGAACAAAATAAATTAAGGCTTTCAGCGTACAAATATCGAGCAGATAAAAAATGTACACATTGAGTCGACAGAAATTTACGCGCGGTGTGACTTTGACGATCTCCCTTGTTATGCAGCCGGAGGCGGTTTACTGAATTTCTGATGGTAAGACAACTGACAAGTGTGGGGCAAAAGTGAAAGGAATGATCGTAAAAGTTCGCGCCGGCAGACGAAGGAGAAAAAATAAAAGAAAATAAGATCGTAATTAATGCAACTAAGGAATTTGCAAATACATGTCTGACTAGTTACTTTTTAGAGATACGTAGTCAAACGAGGAATCTTCAAGAATAGAAATTATAATTAAGTAAGTCGTGTCCGTTCGTCCGTCAGTCACAGCCTCACAAATTCCTACAGTTTTTCACCTTTACGTCTGACATTTTTCAAGTATATGCTCCGGATGGAGATCTCAACAAATATGTAGCCAAATTTTGAACAACAATAATTTTTTGGCCTTTCTTGTATATTTGCGAAATGGGGGCGACATTTTTTGCATGCCCTATGCAGTGGGGCGTCATCGAACAGGTATTTCCAAATGAAATTGAGATTCCGTTTACCATCTTTAAGTTTTAACCCCTGACTCCGAAATATCAAGCTTTGAAGTAATAAACAATGCGCCCTCCGTCCGCAATTTAACAACCATTGAATTGAAAATAACTAGAAAAATTCTAGGTGCTCGCATTTGATTAAAACTTTCGCGTAACCCTTCGTCTGTAAACGATTTTTCGGCACCTTCCGTCGGTAAACCTCGGTCTTTCACGTCTTGCCGTTTTTCACCCTGTCAATAAACTCCAAAAATTCGGAGATAGTTCATGCTGATGTTCGAAACATTCGATTTGATATATAACAATATATCAGAATAAAGAATAATATATTTTTTGCTAAATAAATGGAGCAACTCGGTAGGTAAGTAGTGATTTAATAAAAATATATAACTTAAAGAAATGTGAAGATAACGTAACTTGAAATTATTTCAGTTAAGATATATCAATAAATTCAGAAGATATGGACAACCATGTTACGCTAAGTTAACTCGATGGGAAGTCGATAAAAGTACTCCCTTCAACCGTCCGTATCATTAGAGTATTGTAGTACAGTCGAACCTCGATATAACGAATCTGTAGGGAAGTTCGTTATATAGAAGTCATGTTCATTAAAATGTTCTTTAACAAAACATATTAGTACTATAAATATAGAGATATTCTTTAAGAAAGAAAGGTTTCAATTAGAGCAATTTCCACAAGCAATCAGCGATTAGAGCATAATGTATATTATTATGTCGTTATATCAAGATTTTGGGTGTCTATCGGAAGAGAATGGACAAATCTTCGTTATATGGAGGTTCGACTGTATATAGTTTGTACCATTATAGTATGACTGCAGATTATTAAATGGAAACAAAATGGGTATGTAATTTTTTTAAATGCTTTCAGATGTCATACTTGAAATGTATTTTGTTCAACTATAGAGTCTTGGGTGAATTAGTTACGATAATAATCGGATGACCAAAGAAGAGGAAGAAGTGAGGAGAAAATTACCAATCAAAATGGCAACATTCGAGACCCGAAAACTCTGCAACTGTCCGTGTGGCAACGAAAGCGTGACCCTCCTTTCCTGAGGACCAAAAGTCTCGTTCCCATTGGTTCCAAGATCAACGAGCGAATAACCGGGAAGAGCCTTGTAGAGGGAATAATCCGTTCCCCTGTCGGCCATCATTTCGTAGATTTTGTGATATTCCGGATAAATGGAAGCTGGCAGCCACTGCAGCCGATCGTAGTGACTCGTGCCGAACTTCATCGAACCATCGCTGTCATTTTTTCGACTCCAGTCGTGGGACGCGTCGCGGAAAACGTGCAGCACGGGTATCCCGCGGAGACGCGCCGCCATTATCGCGTCAGCAGCGCTCAAGCCCGCACCAACAACCAAAACAGGATCAACCTCGAGCTCCGGAGAATTCTGGGTTGCATCGATCAACGAACAGTGCACTGAAGAAAGATCCGTGAATAATCAAATTGGTATTTCATTTGGGGAAAAACATGTGATGTTTTTTTTTAGTTTAATTAATTCGGTTCTACGGCAATAGTTACAAAGACGACTGAACGCTGATTAGCGATGATCTTAAGGGGGGTGATACCTTTCGACGAGGAACAAATTAGCTGATTTTCATGATTATTTTTAAAAAGGAAAGATTTCTTCACCATTTTTAAGACTTAGGGTATGTATTATTACTACTTTTGGTTGTTTCGGGGTTTTTTTAAATTAATCTTTGAAAATGCCAGTTTTATGGCACGGTCTACTAAACTGCACTTTCAAAACTGGCGCAACGTATAACGAAAAATCTAATCAAACGGTTCTGACGGAATTTGGTATAAATCTTTCTAACCTTATTGTCTAAAACATGACTCTTGAAACATGACTTTGAAAACTAAAGAAAAAGTATTTTTTTGTTGGAAAATTCAGCTATTTTTTCGGATAATTCAATATTTTTGTTTCAAAGCGTACCATTTCATCGATTTTCAACGTTTCTTACTTTTCCTTGGTTCATATGTTGCGTATGCGTGTTAATGAAAGAAAAATCTTCGTTAGTTTTTTTAGATTGAGGGCTCTCCGCTCTTAAGACGTTAAAAAAGGCTATTTATATGAATTTTTAAAATAGGTTAAAGTTGTTACACTAAATAAATACGCTTTCGAAATACATATAAAAAAATTATTTTGTTAAGTCACTATTTATCGACGAAAATGGTACCCGGGAAAAAACGTTCATATCTGAATATATATGAATCATATCTGTAGAATTAGATATGATCAGACAAGAAAAATGGCCATATATGTTCATGTAGTGTCATGACAGATCATGTATGCTTATATCTGAGCATGTATGATCATATCAGAGCCATTTTGATAATTTTGAGAGCAGACCCGTCCATATCGCAGCAGGTCTGACCAGATCCAATCCCCAGGCAAGATCTGATCTTGTTGGACCAGATCTGATTTTATTGGGCCAGATCTGATCATGTCAGGAAAATCTAATCTTATTGGACCAGATCTGTCTGTCCGTATAAGAATAAAATACCGTGGATCCCAGTAGACCTGGACATCTATGAACAATAGACCTGCCCATATGATAAAATCATAGTTTATCTGAACTATCAGACCAGGTATGACTCCGACTATATCAGAGCAAATCTTACCCTGTGGAGGCAGATCAAATCTTGTTAGTGCAGTCATGAAGATATTAAAATGTTTACGTATATAGAGCGGGGTTATTAACACGTCATCACTTGACGTGGTAATAATTAATAATATTGTAGTAACTGAGGTGCCATATCTGATCGGATATCGTCTCATATCCTCATATATCGTTTCATATATTCAGATGTTTTCATGTGTGAACAACTGAACTGCATATACGATAAGGTATGAGTGTATAAGACTTCGTATATTTTCCAGGTTTGGTATCGTATCTAATGGGATAAAATTTTATATGAACGTGTCTGTTCATCATGATATCACATCATATATGTTCAGATATGGTTTCACGCTGCCAACTCGCCTTGGTACCTGACCAAATAAAAACATATATGAGATCTATATAGCGGAGTCTAGTACCGTATTTGATCGGATATGATCTTATACAAACAGATACGTTCACATATCACATCATGTATGTTCAGATACGAATTTACGATACCAACTCGCCTTGGTACTTAGCCAGATATAAAAAGATATGAGTTCATATATGGTCAGGCCAGATACTGTATTTGATCAGATATGATCTTCTATATGCATATGTGATGTGGAATATGATCAGACCTAATCATATATGATACTGTAAAATGTCAGATATAAATATATCTGATACATATATGACAACATCTGAAGCATATATGACAATATCTGAAACATATATGAACATATCCACTCAGACATGAACTTTTTTTCCTGGGTATAGTTTAAAAAATGTCCTAAAAAAATTCTAGGTCGGTGCTGTTGATAAAATCTCGGAGATGGATCATCCGAAAAAAAAAATAAACGGTTTTAAACTCAGTATGTTAATCGCTATAGCGCATTTCATACGATGTTTGATATATGCAAAAATGACCAAATGGCCGACATTTTTCGAAAAAAACAAAAAAAACGTGTTTTTCACCGTGTTGAGCAAAAAAAAAATAGTAAATATCAAAATTCAAAAAAATCCTTGATATGCGCTAAAGCTATAGTTGTATAGAATATGTGGTTAAAATTTCATAAGGATCGGTTCAGTAGTCTCGACGATTTTATCAACAAGCCGTCGAGAAAAGTTTTTTCAAGAAAAACGGTTAAGGGGTTATAAACAGGTCACATTTTCGAAAAATCGATTTTTTTCCCCCGTTACATACATATATTTAAGTACACACAGAAAATTTCTTGTTAGACGCACATTTGTAATGACGTGTCAGAGCATTCGAAAGTACTTTTGAAACTTCAAACGCATTTTTCTCAAAACTGTGTTTTTAAAGTCGGTGAGCGAGATTTCTCGGAAACGGCTGAACCGATCACTCTCAAATTTGAACACAATATTTTCAAGTATATTTTTTAGTAATTAATCGAAGGTTTTTTCTCACCAATAAATATTTTCCATTTTATAAACAATTTAAGGCCTAATTTTTCGTAAATTTTTTTTTTTTGAGAAACCGCCATTTTGTCAAAAAATATTATTTTGCTTATTTCTGCGATCAATTACAAGATAATCCATTATATTAACGAAATATTTTTGGTTTTTTCATTTTAGATGATTCAGTCCAGAGATATCGTGCTCACCGCAAGACGCCTTTTTTAGAGGGCTCCTGGAGATCAGCTATAGCAGCTTATAATTCAAAAGAATTATGTTTACAAATCAAAAAATGTTAAAATACAGTTACCATTATATGTGCACAAATTTTTTACTTTAATAGATTTTGAGGTCTTCTCAAGAAAACTTCTTGAAAAATCGATCTTTTTGGGCCTCCTGATTGTATATAACCCCTTAAAGTTTGTTTAGGTTACATAAATACATTAAAAAAAATTTAAATGCTTTTCGAAAGTGTATTTATTAAGTGTAACAAGTTTTATATCAATATCTATAATATAAACCTATCAAAAAAAGTCATGAAAATAGCCTTTTTTAGCGTCTAAAGTGAGAAGACCCCTTAATCCCGCCGACGCTACGTGTCACGCCGTCTGGCCACATCCACAGCAACCCGTTTAGAGGACCATGCCATATCTCCGCCATTTAAAAAAAATACCATGTAATAGCCAAAAGTAGTTATGAAACATACCATAAGTCTCAAAAATATTTCCTTCACGGAAAAAAAGAAACAGCGAAAATCACGGTATAAACCGCATAAAAAACAGGGTGCCATATTTCATTTCACAGTAAAACAGAGTAATGTAAATTCTGCCCTACAAAAATGACGAATTTTCCTGTACACACTGAGATTTCCACAGTTACACTGGCTTATTTACAGGTCGGTATTGTGAATACATCAGTGTTTTCAGTAAAAATATTCTACTGTAAAATTTACATGAGATCACTGATTTTTATACTGTACGCAAACTGCAAGGGTTACAGTGTACACTGTATTGATCATAGAGTGATTCATTAAATTGTACAGTGTGGCACGGTAGTTTTACTCTTTTTTCGACAGTTCGTGACGTAATCTGTGCACTCTGAGATTTTTACAGTTACACTGCTTTATTTGCAGTTTGATATTGTGAATACATCAGTGATTTCAGTAAAAATATTCAACTGTAAAATTTTAATGCGATCACCGATTTTTATACTGTACGCAAATGAGGCACGAGGTGAGGCACGAGGCCAGGACACAAAGGTTTGCTAGTTAGTAGTGCGTAGTCGATGGGATACGAACGTTGAAATTTGTGCAACATAATTCAAGAAATTATAAAAAAGAGCAAATTATTTACAAAAAGGTACGTTCTTGTGTATGTGACTGATTTTTTAAAATTTTCTACACATTTCTTTCAAACTTCTTTTATGGATAAACTTTTTTTTGTGTGTCTACATGAACTCCGTCGATATAACTGGCGCATTCATTGTACATAATACAGATTAACCAACTGTCAAATTGCAAGTTTTGTTAAATTTATATTACAGTGTTGAACTGTCAACATTTACTTTTGACTACACTGTATTTTGGACTATGTGTTCCAATAAAAGATACAGTAGAGCGGTTCGAGTCCAAAGAGGACAGTATAGGAACTGTAATAATTTACTTTGAGCACACTGCATTTTGAGCACTGTGTTTCAGTAAATATCGCTGTGCAATCGCTCGAGTCCAATGAGATCCAATGTCTAGCCCCTGTATTTTGTAGTATTTCTTTTTTTCCGTGTTTTACAAAAAAATCCCCCGTAACATCGTTTATATGGAAGATAATCTGGTTATCGCCGCGAGTCATTCTGTATCTTCATCATAATACAATTTTATTTCCAGTGTTCTTTACAAGGAACATCACTTAAGTGTCCGCCTCCGATATTGTTGAAACTCACATATGTGACGAAGCATTGAAAACTATATTAGGCCTGTATGTTTTTTTATCGGCAGAAAAAACGTTTTTAAGGGGGGAAACGACCCCTCAAAGAAAGGCGTGTCACCCCTTAATTGCATGTTTTTTCAATTATTTTATAGTGCATTTTTCATCGCATTACATTGGAAGAATTTTGGTTTTTGGTTCATACAAATCGGTGGACTGCTTGTAGATGAAACTGCAAAACCACCCCTCGACACGCCTTTCTTTGAGGGGTGGTTTCCCCCCTTGAAACCGTTTTTACGCAGATAAAAAAAAATACGTGTCTAATAGTTCTCAATGCTTTATCACATATATGAGTTTCAACAAAATCGACGGCGGACACTTAAGCCATGTTCGTTGTTAGTATAGAGCCTTCCGGTCTTCACGATCGAATCTCTTTCCCACTGACCATACACCTGTAACTTCAATAGTTCATATTCCTTCGAAGCCTCCGAGCGTGCTACCCGCAGTATTTATTTTTCTAATGCACTGCATTGGAATTGCAAGGGACAGGAAAACTGCAAAAGTTCCAGTTGCGTTAAAATCAGAAACTCAGAAAAATTGCCGCCAGCTCAGTAGTCCCACAATCAGTAGAAACAGATGTTTTCTATAAAAGATCTACGTTTCTAGGACTTCTTTTTCTATTCATCTTCATTGACTCTCATATAACTGACCACATGAGCGAAGTTGGTTTTTTTACGCATGCTACCCCTATGAGTAAGTCTGAACTTCAGTCTTCAGTAACATAAGTACGTTTGTTCAATTTTGACCTTCTCTAAAGGAAACTATTCGAAATCTTGCTCATATGGTCGACTTCAGGAGGAAAATAAATTAATGTACAGGCAAGCTTATGAGGTAAGCAATTTTCTGTTGTATGGTGAAATTCAATTTCTTTATACGAAATTATGTCACCATTGTCGTTTTCAATTGAGAATAATAATATAAAAGTCGAACGGACCGGAAGTGCGCGTACGTTTCGAATAGTCGACTTACCAAAATTAAACATTCGATCGGCGTTTCCATCTAACGATACGTAAACAACTTTATATCGAACTACAAGTTTGTAAGAGTAGAAGTTGAGGGGTTTTCTCACTTTAGACGCTTAAAAAAAAAGGCTATTTTCATGAATTTTTTCGATAGATATATATTATGGATATTGATATAATAGCACAGTCGTGCTGTATATTGGAATCGGAAAAAATTATAAGGAGGCCAGTTTTTTGACCGGTGATTTTGTAAGTGCTGCGCGGGTGCGAAATTCTAGTTTGCCTAAAAATGGTGGTTCAGCGTTTTTTAGGGGATGAAGGGGGGTGGGTTTGGATTAGTGCCAAAGTACAACTCCTACGAGGTCAGCGCCGGGAAACAAAATTTTCAGAAAAATCCGGGCTTTATTTTTGTCCACAGCGCCGAAATCGTGTAAGTTCATTTTGGGGGTGAAAAAATGGGGTGAAATTTTGAAAAATCGATTTTAATTCGATAACTTCAGGAAAAATTGATACAATTTTTGTTCAAACGGGAACGTTGTAGCCCTTGAACAGACGCATCGATCGAGTATTTGATCATCCCTCTCCGATAATATCTTCACCCCCCAAAACATTGTTTATAATAACTCAAAAACAATCGATTTTTTCGGGATGGTTTACATGTACGAAACGTAGCGAATAATTTTCTCTATATTGTCGTTTCCATGGACCACCCTTGAATTTTGCTTTTTCCAACCCCTCTAGGAGGTTGAAAATTCCAAATGAAATTCTGGGAAAACTATTGATCGAAAATAAAGAGATACGAGTTTGGCGCTGTGGACAAAAATGTAGCTGAGTGTTCAAGCTACAAATGGTTCCATGGCGGCGAATTCGGGCGGTCAATAGTATTCCCAGAATGTCATTTTTTATTTCCAACCCCTTCCAACAACGAAAATATAGAGAAAATGATTCTCTACATTTCGTATATTTGAACCATACCCGACAAATCAATTGTTTTTGAGTTATTCAATAAACTATTCTTTTTGGCATTTGAACAATCTTTTTGGGGGTGAAGATATTATTGGAGAATGATGATCAAATACTCGATCGACGCGTCTTTTCAGGGGCTACAACGTTCCTATTTGAACAAAAAAGTGTACGAATTTATCCTAAAGAGGTATGTAATTAAAATTTATATTTAAAACTTTTACTCCATTTTTTTACCCCCAAAATGAACCTCCACTACTTCAGCGCTGCGGACAAAACTAAAGCCCGGATTTTTCTGAACATTTTATCTCACAGCGCCGACCTCGTAGGGGTTGTAGATTGGCATCAATACACCCCCATCCGCCTTCATCCCCTACAAAAAACCTGCACGCCGATTTTTAGGCAAACTTGGATTTAGCACCCGCGACACCTACAGAATCACCTGTCAGGAAACTAGCCTTTGTCTAATTTTTTCTGATTACAGGGTTTTTCAGCGACAGCACGACTGTAAAATTTGTTACACTTAATAAATACACTTTCGAAATACATTAAAAAAAATGTATTTCCTTATTTAAGTCACTATTTCTAGACGAAAAAGGTAGTTTAAAAAATGTTCTTAAAAAATGGTAGGTCTGCGCGGTTGATGAAATCTCGGATCTTGAAAAAAATCTAACGATTTTTGATATATGCAAAAATAACAAAATGGCGAACATTTTCCGAAAAAACAAAAAACACGTGTTTTTCACCGTTTCTTGGCAAAAAAATAGTAAATATCACAATTTAACAAAATTCTTGATATCGGCTAAAGCTATAGTTGTAAAGAATATGTGGTTAAAATTTCATAAGAATCGGTTCAGTAGTTTCGAAGATTTTATTAACAAACCGCCGAAAAACGTTGTTTCGAGAAAAACGCGTTTAAAATTTGTTTGGGTTACATAAATACATAAAAAAATGTTTTTAATGTATTTTGAAAGTGTATTTATTAAGTGTAACAACTTTTATATCAATATCTATAATATAAACATATCAAAAAAATTCATGAAAATAGCATTTTTTAGCGTCGAAAGTGAGAAGACCCCTTAATAAAGTTAAACTGTGTGAATAAAGACCAATCTACGCGTTTGCACATTTATTCAAATAGTTATCGATCTATCGGGCGAAAATCACGCACCCGAAATTCGCCTAAATCCAAATTGTTATTGAATTGTGTTCGGAACCCACGTGGAAGCCAAACAAAGACTTACCGCGCAACCTATATCAATTCAAACTTCGCGCTCTAACTCAGCAACCTCGAGAGTCCCTCTCAAATCTCCCGCCGGGACGCAAGATCGTCAACGACCGTTCCCGTGAATTGCCATTTTGTTCGAGCGCCGTATCTTTTAATGTAACCTCAAAAGATTTAAGGGGAGAGATACCTTTAGGCGAGGGAAAAAATTGCTGATTTTTATGATTTTTGTTTAAAAGAAAATATTTCTTTGCCATTTTTTATACTTAGCGTATTTCTCTTACAGGGTTCAAAGTCGTCTGCTAAAAGCCCACCTTACTGTATAAAGTGACTCAGGTATCGTCAGTTCGTCAGGAGCGTCGAATTTTTTTTTTTTTTACTTTCCGCCAAGACGCTGCCGCCACTCTTGATTACTACTTTTGGCTGTTACATATTTTTTTTATCAATCTTTTAAAATGGCGGAGGTGTGGCACAGTCTCCTTCACTGCATTTTCAAAACCGGCGTGACGAATAGTTAAATAAACTAAACGTAAAAAATCTTTTTAAAAACAAGCGTTTATTTATATACTATGAACCAAAGAGTAAAAAATAATATTTAGTGTATAAAGTTAAATAGTAAAGCTACAGAAGAACCCCATCGTTGGTCGCTGATCAAAGGTACAGGCAGTACATACTTAATAATACTTACATAAACATAGAACTTTTGAACATTTTAATATTTTCTTAAATGCTTGAGGCGTGAAACGTCATTACACTTGAAATAAAGCAAGTTTTTCATTGGAAAATGTAGCTATTTTTTCCGTAAAATGCAATCTTTTTTCAAAACTCAGCAATTTTGTCATCGCCTAAAAGTATCTCCCCCCTTAAAGGGTCTTCCATGCCCTAAACAAAGGCTATTTTCATGATTTTTTTTATAGCTTTATATTATAGATATTGATATGAAAGATGTTACACTTAATAAATACACGTTCGAAATACATTAAAACAATTTTTTATGTATTTATGTAACTCAAACAAACTTTCAACGCGATTTTCTCGAAACAACGTTTTTTGACGGCTTGTTGATAAAATCTTCGAAACGACTGAACCGATCCTTATGAAATGTTATCCGTATATTCTTTACAACTATAGCTATATCGCATATCAACGATTTTTCTAAATTTCGGTATTTACTTTTTTTTTCCCATAACGGTGAAAAAACGTTTTTTTTTTCGAAAAATGTCCGCCATTTTATTATTTTTGCATATATCAAAAATCGTATGAGCGCGATAGCCATTAACATACTTAATCTAAAACCGTTGGAATTTTTTTGTTTCCGATCTATCTCTGAGACTTCATCAACAACGCAGCCCTACCATTGTCTTAAGACATTTTTTTAACTATCATAAACTACCGATTCGTCTAGAAATAGCGACTTAAATGAATATTTTTTAAAAAATGTATTTCGAAAGTGTATTTATTAAGTTTAACAACTTTAATATCAATATATATAATATGAATCTATAAAAAAAAAAGTTGAAAATAGCCGTTTTTAGCGTCTAAAGTGAGAAGACGCCTTAATTTCTTCATGGGAAATAATTATTGACACAGGGTTAACTCACAGTTCTCACTAGCTATCCGATCAAGTTTGTTCTCAAGATCATTGAGATCGTGAGTTATCCAAGCGGGTTGTGATTCCTCGTCCGGCAAACCGAGACGATTTGGGGAGTCCATTGTACCCGTGGCAAGGACGACCCTCTTGCATCTGTAGACGAACAGTTTGCCAGTCTTGTTCTCGTATCCCTTCACGATCCATCTGTACTCGTCATCGTTGTCGCCCAAACCTTGTACCAGTCTAACCGTGGTCACCGTCCTCCCGCTGTATGCATCAAGGATAACCAACCAAACTTAAGACCGAACTCCACATACTTAACTGGAGAAGGGCGAAAAGAGTGCATTGGAGGGGCTTCTACCAAAAAAGTGTGTGTAAATCAAAGTATAACCTATCGTGGGACAACGTCTGGTCAAGGGCATATCAGGCTGGGCAATTAAGGAAGTATCCAAAGCATGGTCTCAGCCGAAAGTTTCATTTGATCAGATTTTCAATACTTAAGGGATGATAATAGTGCAAATTTTTTTAAAAATCGATATTATACTTTGATCGATAGTATAGACGTTTATAAACATGGACCTAGCATCGCCTATTGATCGTGATTAGACAATTTATATGAAAAATCCGCACGCGAAAGTTTAAACGCGTTTTTCTCGAAATCTCGTTTTCAAAACGGTGTACACTCTCAAAGGAAGAATTATCAAGCTTTTTTAATTTTTCTTTGATCTTCATTTTTTTAACGAAAAACTGCCGAAAAAATCGACACTTTTTTTTAAACCGCCGCCATTTTGTTAATTAAGTTTTTGAAAAAACCTCCGAAGCAAGATAGCGTCTTTCATACTGATTAATCTGCTAATCTTTTACAATATATAATAATTATTTATAAGATTATTTATGAGATTATTTATAATCTTCTCATCAATTTTATTTCAGATCATATTTACGGCTACAAACGTGTACATCGTGAGGACTCCTTTTTTCGAAGACATTTTCAACCGTTAAAAAAATGTTTAAAAAATAAAAATAAACGTTTAAACATGTATGTTATATTGTCCGTGAATGCTTTGATTTGAAATAAAAAATCAGACTAAATCGCGTAATTTAAATATCTAAAAAAAAATCGCAAAAATCAGCTATTTTTCGACCCGTTACACTGTGATGATCCCTTAACGATTTGAAAAACAAAAATAAAATCAACTTTATGACCGTTCATTTCAAATGATGACAATGCCAACAAAATTATCGACCAATAGTTTAAGCAAATCAATGCTCAAAAATAATAAGTAAAATTGTTTTCTTCACACGCACTAACTCCGTTGATTATTGTGAAGATTTATGAAGTTTGCAGAACTTCATTTCATTTCGTAATTTTCAAAATGCTTTGCCAATTTTTTTGCTGTATCATTATCCGACATCATTGTTCATTACATATTGAATATGTCGATTTTTTCGGAATTGTGTCGAAACGCCGAACACTGATATTCTGATAAAGACAAATTTTTGACTCGGAATGTACAAGAGATACATCCTTGAAGTAGTATATCGTGGCTTCTGAAGTATGCACATACATTCTATGTCAAATTGAAAGTTGATTACATTTGCAAAATTAACGTTCTAACGTGTTTGTCATTAAGCTATAGTATTGTACCGTTACTGATGATTATAAACATTCGTGAAGATTTTTGAATAATATTACAAAGATGGCAGATAGAACCAGGTCAAACTGAAAGCCGTTTTTTCTCCTCTTTTCCAAAACTAATTATTGTGCCGTAATTGCAATAATTTCACTTGCAAATGCGCACTAAATACAATTTTTAGGAATCGTTTCAATTTTAAAAAATATGCAAGAATTTGCGAACGACCGGGGGCAGAGGGGGGTGGGGCACTATGCTCTGACAATCGAACGGAAATGACGAAATTGTAAGTGCCTAATAACTACGGCGTCCTGGAAAAGCAGGAAATCGGATACACCTATATTCGTATGATGATGACTGACCATCTGAAATACTTCTCCAGTCCTTGGAACCTTACATAGTCCTCGTAATATGCGGCGACCGTACCAACGGGCATTCTGCTATCCGTCTTCCAGGTCGGTCCTATGTTGCGCTTGTGAAGATCGTTGCTCACACGATTCGTAACTATAATGGGTGTACGAATTTCCTCTGGGTCGACGAATTTGCACCATTCTTTTATGCTCAAGCCTGGCAGTGACATCCAACGGTTCAGGCTGATCGTCAGAACGTTCGGATCCATTGACTGGAAGCACATATAGAATTGTACATTTCCTGGGGGCCAAAATGAAACGATAAAAGTAAAAACACTAGGAATAAAAAATAATTAAGGTAGACGGTTTCAAATCTAAAGAACGGGTCATTCTGTCCCCAACTGTTGTTCGGATGGAGTAACAGATAGCAAAGAAACTAAATAGTTATAGTAGTTAATCAACCTGCCAGGACCCCCCGGGCGGTCCTTTGCCCAGAACAACATGATCGATGATCTTGTGGTCGGGTAGCCAGGTGATGAGAGGCGGTAGATCAAGTCCAATGTCTACGCAAGGGTGTTGCAACTGATCCATGAGGAGGGCCAAAGGTTTCCCACCACCGCGTCCCTCGAGCCCGGAAACTAGGGTAGCCAGGGCGTTCCTTGAGCTTCGAGCCAGACACGTGCCTTGACGTTTTTTCGTAATTTTACAGCGACGCGTGTTGTTCTCGTAGCCGTCCTGGATATTCTCGTTGTTGAGCTCAAACTCGCGGCATGAGCTGCGAGTTACGTAATTCAGACGTGCAGTCAACATCTCGTCTCCGGGATGTGGCTCACCCTCGTAATAAGGCCAATTTCCGGCTAGCATGTACGAGAGGCAAATGGCACCGGGACCATTGCCTTTATAGAGAAAAAGTTACAAGTTGTGATATTGTCATACTTAACTTAAAAATATTGGGATAAATAGATATTAATGAAAATTTTACAAATCGTTATGGTATATTTTCTGGATATACTGGTAAAAAGAGGACGGAGGTTTCCGCACTCGTTTATTAAATATTAAATTTTAAAGTTTAAATCGATCTCCACTTGATCGCATTGGGTGTACGGGGCAACGTCGTTACCATTTTAGTTTCTCGCGTATACCTCCCGCATTTATGAAGAAAGTGACCCGAAAAACGAATATTGTGTGCAGGATAGTGTACAAAACAATATTACCGAAAAAATACACAGGTTACCGATGTAATTAATAAAAATCTATGATAAATATGCGACCAGTTTACGAAAAAGTGAGGTTTGTTGAGGAGTATATATTAAAATGTGGCAATGTCGGAACTATGGGAACAGCAGAACCAATCGCAAACCGAGCGCGCCAATTTCAAATTCGTTAAAGTCAAATGCGACTAAAGGAACTTATTCATTTATTTATTATAATGTATTCCCTTGTAGAGATTCGGTCGGTGGCTCTCTACTCCTGTAGTTATCCGCTGCTTGTCCAGGTTCTGTAAGGTCGGTAAGATAGGAGGAGGCAGGAAAAGAATGTTTGTGTTTCGTCTCGGGTACAGTGACAGACTCATCAGTAGGGCTGTGTCACTGTACCCTGCCCTAGACGCGCTGGGTGTTAGGATCTAGGGGAAAGACGGTTTATATATTGGAACGCATGCCCCTGCGACCGCTTGTGAGAAACGCTGGAACGATGTAGCCGCGTAGCGGCGAGATGGTGGAACTAGCAGGACCGCCACACCCTTTTTCCTTCGGTGAGCATACTACAATGCTTGTGGGCACGAGCGCTGACAAATCGTCTTTTCCATCGGAAACTTTGCAAAGCACTGATCTTTTTTTTTGAACCATTTGTTGCCTCCTTTTGCTCTGACATAACCGCTGAACACGCCGACCGACACGAAACGCGCGTAACACAGCTGCGATCTGTGACAGTCACTGCAGTCAACCTACCAACCTCGAATTACGACAGAACCGTGCGACGTTGCCGAAGCTCGTGTCTATTTTAATATCATTTTTAAACATCAACATTTAATTTTCTGATAATTCTAACTCCTTCAAATAACCATATGTGTAAATAATAATTATGATTATCTACCGTACATTTGAAAATTTTCGCGCTATTCAAGCGTACACGTAATTAATATTGTGCTACGATACGTTGGCACTGATAACGTCACACAATGCATAGGAACATCGTTTCTCCCCCCACCCTTCAAAAATGATTGAGCATCAACCTTAAGGTAGTACGAGCGCGCAATCTTGATTTCTATAGATTTCGTTCAAAATTTAACCAGACATTGTTCATATCATTATGCATGTTTGAGTGAAGTTTCAGAACAGTCGGCCTTGGGCTTGGGCTTGGGAGATAATGGGTTTTTAAATTGCAACTTTTAACACTGCAAGATCTGCATTGAAATTTAGACAGAATCATTTTGCGTAAAAAATATTTGTCTCCTATAAAAAGAAGACATATGGCAACATCGCAGAACAGTATTGTTCAATATTGCGAGAAAAAAATAATTATCGTGTTCCTAAAGTTAAACATTTTGTCATAAAAAAATATTTGCTTCATAAATATTAATATTTTGTATTGTTTGTGTTATCCTTATAAACAATTAAAAGTGTTGGTTCATTCATAACTAATTAAAAACTTTGTTCGATTAAAAATTGCTTCCAAATAAAAATTTGTGTTGCAGTATTATTTTAAATATGCCGCGTAAACTCACGTCATTGGATACGTGGAACGATGCGGTGTTGCCATATGTCTTCTTATTATAGGGGACAAATATTTTTTACGCAAAATGATTCTGTCTAAATTTCAATGCAGACCGTGCAGTGTTAAAGTTGCAATTTCAAAAGCCATTATTTCTCAATCTAAATTGTCGACTGTTCTGAAATTTCACAACTGGTTAAAATTTGAACAAAATCTATAGAAAACAAGATTGCGCGCTCGTACTACGTTAAGGAGGTACACTAGCTTCAGCAAAATGGTGATAGATCAATAAAATTTGGTGAATATATTCTTTAGTATTATTCATGTAGATACAAATTTCTTCAGATTTTTTGGTTGTGCCGTTTTCTTACAAATAATTCACAAGCGTTTATTCTTATACCCGGAATATATACCTATATCTATAAAAACGCTATGCTTATACACGTGAACTTCAATGTTCAATTACTCGATAACGGCACAATGAAAAAGTCTGAAAAAAATTGTATTGACATATATAATACTAAAGAATATATTCACCAAATTTTATTGATCTATCACCATTTTGAAATTTTACCATGGTTTAGCATGGCAACATTGTATGAAGCTGGTGTACCTCCTTAAGCGTCGGTCAATATTCAATCCCCAAAATGTACAGTACGGTTCGCGGGTGTTCGGAGCTGCATTGAAGGACCAAAAGGCCGAGGCGCTTGAATAGATTCATTGATTAGTATAAGAAAGGGGCATTCGAAGATTAATCTTTCTCAAGCTTTATTGCACCCCTCTCAACCACAATGTGGCTGTGACAAATTATTAAAGAAAATAAAGCATCACTGGCGACAGTAGAGGAAATCCGATCCATGGTTCCTCGGGGTTTGGGGTAACAGTGTGGGTTTGTTGGGTTTACTCAGCCTACGCGGATTACGATGGATGTCGGTTTCGAAGCTTTTATATTCCGAAGCAAAGCACTCTTATCCGTAAATCGTATCGAAAAAAGCCTTACAAATTTTGTACAAATAGTGTTGTGATGCGGATCTTCTGAAATAAATATTCACTAATTCTTATTTATTTGATGTTTTTTAACTCCTACACGTTTCGTGATGAAAAGCGAGATTTCGAAATACTGACAAAACCGCAATTTCAGAATGATGGCGTATAGATGTTGTATTCTTTGTGTTTCTTGCATAAACTTCACTACATGCAGCATCGGATAACTCCATTGGTATTCTAATTATGATTGAATAGCCATCCAACAACCTCACCAAAGAAAACGATTATTATCTCTCCTACAATACGATTCCTGGGGGCAGGGGTTTAAACCAAAGATAAAGGATTAAGGACTTAATCTATTGGATCTTATAAAAATGGCGTGCTTGCATACCCACGATAACGACGTCCTTGTAAACGACGTCCTTGTAAACGACATCTGTATCGTCCTCGACGTCGTTCTTCTGATGTCTGGTCTTTCGCATCGCAACCGAGTCTAGTACCATTGGTTCACGGCACAATATTTCCCTGACGAGATCCGTCCACGACTCGAGTGTCTCCTTCTACAACAGACGAAAGAAAATGTTACTGATGTTGGATGATTATTCTAACTCGACGTTTTAACTCTTTTGACGCGTTGTTTCAGACCATTCAATTGGCCCTCGTTAGGCACAAATGGACAGATGTAATAAAGCTTCGTGAGAATACTAATGAGCGAAAGAATTAGCCAATGCTGTCAAGTTTAGACAGCTCGACGAGTCACGATAAGTATAATTAAGGCTCTCCACGTTCCGCACTCTCGTGCGGAAAATTATCAGGGCTGCTTCAAATAAATTTCATGAGGCCCTTGGGTCCTACACGTGGATGCTTCGAATTAAATATAACATTAAATTAAGATTTGATAACATGAAAAAGCCTCAACTTGGAACGTTATGGTAATAGACTCTTTATTTTCATGAGGTCTGACGATTTCCCGGACTTTAACAACCTAGTTAAATGATTTAATAACAGAGCTCGTAATCTTCAAGGGCCCTTAGTGAAAATGTGCGCCTGATGATCCTCGTTTAGGAAAATTGCCGCACGGGCCTTCATAAGCTCGAACATTTCGATTTTACGATGAAGAGACGCAGGGACAGGGGGCCCAAAGCGGGCACCCGGCTTGAAGTAACGTTTTATCCTTCATACGAGTTTTGTAACTGAAGTAACGTTTTGTAACTGAAGTAACGGCCTGAAGTAACGTTTATCCTTCACACGAGTAACGTTTTAAAACTTACCGCGCTTCGCGACGTGGGGCCGTTGCCCACGTCCCGCCCGACCTGCCGCAGCCGTGAAGCTGCGGTCGACCGCGTGGCAAAAAAACAAAATTCCACCGGTTTTGAAAAAAATCAAAGTAAGTACATCGTGTTTTGTCTGTTTGTGAGTAAAATAGATCAGTACTAAAATGTGACTATTGTTTTATGCCTATTTGACTTTTTTTAAATCAGGTTTGATGAAAACGTTAAGTGGCGCAAAAGGGCAAAGCGGGCAGGGCAAAACGAACACCTGCCAGCTATGCCAAGTATGAAAGATGGCAACGGGGAATGAAGGTGATACTTTATTTAAATAATTTCCCTATTTTTATAATCTTTGTTGTAGGAAATCGAGCACGTGCCCGCTATGCTCCAATGACAGATGACAATGTGAAATTAAGATAATAATAGAAGATAGTAGATGACTATGTGACTTTATTTTAATAATTTTCCCATTCATTTATCTATGTAGGAACTCACCAAAACGCTATCACTTATTGCAACTATGTTGTTTTACATGTTTGAAAGTTGTATTGTTACCTGCTTATAACGATATCCACTATTATTTCCAGATAGTCAATAAATATAAAAGAAAGACGCAACAAGCTTCTTGGGATGAGAGCCTTAAAAAGGATGTGAAAACTAAGGAGAAGCCAAAAAGGTAAACAAAGAAACAAACTACAGACAAGCAAAATTATGTGTGTATTATATGCAACGAACCATATATAGATCATCCCACCGAAGATTGGATTCAAAGAAATGACTGTCAAATGTGGGCTCATGATGCATGCACTGCTTACCCTGGTATTGGATCATTTTACTGTGATGATTGCCCAAAAAATAAAGTTTACTGACTGCTAAGAAGATACGTTACGTTTTTGTTCTTTCGTGATAATAATGATGATTTGTCTGCAATAAAATATTCGGGTACATTCATGGTTTTTTTGCCCCCTATGATTCCCTATTGTCTTCTTATGAATGCCTAGTCTCAGGAAAAAATACAGGGTGCTCGCTTTACCCTTTACGTGCCCGCTTTAGGCTACCCCCCTGGGCAAAGCGGGCATTACCTAAAATTTTTAAATTTGTTTCATAATTTTTATTTTGAAGATTTACTGAAAATGTGCGAATGTACCATTAAACTACGATAATTTTAGCACCCGATAGCAAAACAAATTGTTTGAATATGTAGCATTTTATAACTGCTTTTTTAAACTTCCCTTGGAATGCCCATTTTGGGCCCCCCTCTCTACGAGTTACGGAAAGAGAACCGAACACGTATATTCGAAACATCCACACTAAAGTTCTGGCGAGTTTCGAACATTGTCGAAGTTCCGATAAAAAAAATTACGCGTATTTCTCCGCACCTCCGCGATTTTCCAATAATGGAAATATCGCTTGCGACGGTATCAAAAAGCAAGATCCATCTCCGAAACGGTCATAATATTCGTTCTTCGCATAGGAAATTTTCAGGTTCCATTATCGCCGCAAGGCTTGCCGCCGCAAGGCTTGCAACGTCGATTTCATCGAGATAAGGCGATTTTCGAGAAAGCATCACTCTAAATTCGATAGACCGTGTATTAGAAGTCGTTTGCTTTTGGCGCATACTGAGACGTCGGCTCGTCAATACACTGGCGTTCATACGCGATACATACACGAAAAATCGATCAGCTCGTGAATTTCTACGTAGCTGCATGACACATCGACTTTTAACGCCTCGGCAAACTCGGAGCGTAGCTTACGCAATACATACGCGCACCATCCTGCGTCTCGTTCGATAAATTGTCTCATAAAACAAGTTGAAAGTAATCTGTTATAACATTTTTTGACGTCACTCAAAAGAAAGAAATTGTCGCGTTTTTTCTTTCTTCGGATTGCGACGGATCTTCATGCATTTGCTTCGTAACCCTTCGTTGAGACCCTTATATTTGCGCACGGTTTTGACACCCTGGGTCAATGTGACCCGGATAGTACTTCGCCCACTTGCCATTAACAACCCTCCGATCGATTTTTATTGCAAACAATCAGAAATCCACCTCAACCACACTGTAAAAACAAACGCGTTCTTTCAAGACGTTTCACGTGTGTAATCCTGTCGCCGTTTTCGACACGGCAACTCATGTGTTGATGTCGTAACGACACATTTTACGCGTGTTCTGTCAATACGCTTCAAGCGTGTTTTAGCAAGTTCAAAGCGTGTTGTTTCGATGCGCTTTAGGCGTGTAAACGCTTGTCGCCAATTTCAACATGTTTAAAATGTGTTAATGGCTAAATCAACACACTTTTTGATGTGTACTTGTGGACGCTTGGGAATAACGTACAAGACGTCACGTAGGCATACGTTTAAAAATAATAAAAAAAGGTTTCTCCGTTACTGGTGTTTTATTCCGATGGTTTACTCCCATACTTGATGAGTTCCAGTCGTCCTGAAATAAATTCTTGCGAATAAATTTTATTGTCCATACCCGGTTTCGAACCTACCTAACCTAGTTACTTCTATACCTAATATACGTACGCTAACCATTGTGCTATCAGCTATACTTGCGGTTTTTCATCAAGAAACGGAATACATGGTACATTGAACGAAAAGAGTAATGAAGACATTTCACATTTTATGTATATATATATGTGTGTGTGTGTGTGTGTGTCTACACCCAACGCACATAAAATGTGAAATGTGAACAGAAATTTCCTTCACTCCGAACAGGCAATTTTCTTTGCACTGGACACAAAAATTCGTCCGTAAAGAATAAAGAATTTTCTTTGCCCCGAACAAAAAATTTCTCTCACTTTGAACAGACAATTTCCTTTGCCCTTGACAGAAAAATTTGTCCGCACAGAAAACAAAAATTCCTTTGCCCTGTACAAGCACTTTTCTTCACTCTGAACAGAAAACTTTCTTAACACGGGACAGAAAACTTGGTCCGCACAGAATGAAGAATTTGCTTTGCCCCGAACAAGAAATTTCTCTCACTCCATACAGGCAATTTTCTTTGCCCTCGACAGAAAAATTTGTCCGCACAGAAGAAAAAAATTCCTTTGCCCCGTACAAGCATTTTTCTTCACTCCGAACAGAAAACTTTCTTCGCACTGGACAGAAAACGTGGTCTGCACAGAATAAAGAATTTACTTTGCCCCGTACAACCAATTTTCTTCACTCCGACCAGACCATGTTGTTCGCACTGGACAGAAAACTTTCTTTGCACTAGATAGAAAAATTGGCCCGCACAGAATAAAAAATTTCGTTTGCCCCGAACAAGGAATTTCTTTCTCTCCGGATAGACAATTTTCCTTGCCCTAGACAGAAAAATTGGTCCGCACCAAATAAAGAGTTTTCTTTGCCCCGAGCAAGAAATTTACTCCACGCCGGACAGAAAAGTTGGTCCGCAAAGAATTAAAAAGTTCGTTTGCTCAGAACAAGGAATTTCTTGTACTCTGGACAGACAATTTTCTTTACCCTGGACAGAAAAATTGGTCTGCACAAAATAAAGAATTTCCTTTGCCCCGAACAAGAAATTTACTCTTCTGGACAGAAAAGTTGGTCCGCACAGAATAAAAAATTTCCTTTGCCCGGAGCAACGAATTTCCTCCACTCCGCACAGAAAATATTATTCCCACTGAACAGAAAACTTGGTACGCATAGAATTAAATTTGCCCCTAAGAAGCATCTTTCTTCACTCTGGACAGAAACTTTTCTTAACAACGAACAAAATATCGATCCGTACAAAATAAAAAATTTTCTTCGCAGCGACACTCTACCGAAAAATTATTTTATATCTACGTAATACAATTGAAACACTCTTTCGGAAGTCCGTGCATAACGTAGCGAGGTTATAAAGCCGCTATATTGTCATATCAACTCACTGGACGCGTGTTGTTTGTGGTACACGCGCGCAAGTGAGTTGTTTCACGACGCTTTGTGTCGTTCGAGTCGCGTGTACCTACACTAAGTGTGTTGTTTGAAAGAAAATGGCTTGATTCGACACGCTTCATATGTGTTACATTAAGCGTGTTCTACAGCAACACATTTAAAACGTGTTGTTACCAAGAATGGTATAGAGCGTATTATTTCAACACGGTAAAATAAGTAAAACACGTTGTTTCAACGCGTTAACCAGATCCTACACACGTTGTAGGCGTGTTGTGTGTTGCTTCAACACAGCGACAACACGCTTATTTTTTACAGTGCATTTCTTAATATGTCTGCATGATTGTAATTCGGAAATTATAAAATTGAATTGTTGTCAAAAATGATAGAAAACATTCAATTTAGGAAAAGTGAGCATTTTATTTCAAATTCGTCCGAGGAAAAAAATTATTGCATTGAGACCCCTTTGTTGAGGCATTAAGGCGGGATATACATTTACAACGATACAAACATCGATTTTTTTCTTTTCTTTAAGAAGGTTTCATCGTTAGCTACAATCCAAGGTTAAATTTAATTTAAAAAAAATACATGTTATTGTTTAGACTATACTGAGTTTTTACGAACTTTTTTAAAAAGTTTCACCACCGAACACCAGAGATAAAAAATAGTTTAATGTGTATAATTTAACATGCGGTTAGATGCGCAAGACTTTCAGACTAAAGGTTATGTAATTCTTTTTGTTATTTAGCACCAAGATAAACCATTTCTAACAACGGATTAACGCAAACTGAACCTTTGTAAACCTTTAGAAAAAAACATCCTCATCTTGCCCATCATAAACCATGGGCCAATAATCTCGTGATGTAAATATAACTAGGCATAATTATAAATTACTCAAAATTTCATTGTGAATTGTATAAAACATTCGTTATCGTAGTTTTTTTAAAATAATAATCATGGTTAATGTCATACTTTTTCAAGCTGGCAGTAACACAAAAGTTTTTCTCATTTACGTGATAAAAATATTAAAAAGCATCATTTTGACTTTAATTATACATTTAAAAAAAAATCAGCATATACAGAATAAATCTGTACCTCGTATGCATTTTTTCAGGATTCATGGGGAAAAAATGAATAAATCGACATTTGACTCAACTGAATCGCTGCAACCTCCTTAAACGATAGAACTATACAGGGTGGACCATTTAAGCTGACCACCCCAAATATCTCCGTTGCCTATAGAGTGACGAAAAAAATGTCGGTGGATAATTTGATTGATTCCGAAGGGCTGATAGCATAGTTTTTGCATTCTTAAGGTCATAAATGGTTTTTCAAATGGGAACATGTTTTTTTAACATTAATACGTTGTAGCTGATATTCAGACGAATCCCTCGACCTTTGGTATCGTGACCTGGAAATGATTTTTCAGGAAAATACACGTGTAAAAACGGGAAATCGTGATGTTATCAACAATAAGAATATCCGAATAATGTAATTGAATTTCTTGTGCATAAAATTTATTGTAACAAATGTTCGACGTGATGGCCATTAACTTCGACACATTTTTGAAGACGTCGGACGAATGATTCTCGTGACCTTCGAATAGTTTCTGGTGTGATAGCGGCGCAGGTTATCCAACGGATATAATAATGTCAATAGTCGGAGATGTTTCTGATGTTTGTAAATACTAGCATTGTAACGTAGTAAAACTGTAGTAGAGTGACGAATGTTTACCATCTACCAATATTAGAATCAGTAGACAAGTGTATCCATCCACAGTAATATGTTATAACCGTATCGAAAATGGTATTGTATCGTCAAGCAGAGAAAGTGGTAATGATTCTGATTTATGGTGAGACCGGCTGAAACTCTTTGCAAGCGCAGGAACTCTATGCACCACATCATCCTGACTGAAATCATCCAAGGTCAAAAGAATCATTCATTTGACGCATTCAAAAATGTGTCGAGGTTAATGGCCATCACTTCGGACATTTGTTACAATAAATGTTCTGCCCAAAAAATTCAATTACATTATTCGGATATTTTTATTGTCAATAACATCACAATTTCCCGTCTTTACACGTGTATTTTGCCGAAAAATAATTTCAAGGTCATGGGACCATAGGTCGTTGGATTCGTCTGAATATCAGCTACGTCTTAATAAAAAAAAACTTGTTCCCATTTGAAAAACCATTGATGACCTTGAGAACTTCTCCATTTTGATGATGAAGAAATTTAAAAAAATTGTTTCGTATACTTGAATATACTATCGAAGTATACCTAAACTTTGATAATTTTTAAATAATTATTTCTTAGTTTAAAAAATCCCTCAATATTGCCCAATTTTTTCTTGTCTAAATGTACCGTAAAACTACTTTAAATAGGGGCTACTTTGAATAGGTTTTGGACGTTTTTCGTAGGTAACTTTTTTTTAACAACCTAGATACCAAATTTTCTTGCTCCAATAGAACTGTGTGTCCTTTGGCTATAAAATGTATAAGAAAGTCAAGCTCCACCGCCCCCTTACAATTTGATTTATACATTTGTTAAAGTGTCAAAGTAGCCCCAAGTGTGGGGCTTCTTTGACAGGGCATTGAAATGCAACTTATGTCAAAGATTAAAGGTTACTGTGGAATCATTTTGATAAGAAATGTAATATTTTATGCATTATACATGGAATGAAATGAAAAACAACGGATTTCTGTAACCAAATTGCCATCGTTATTAAGGCAGCAGAACTCGAACAATGTTCGTCTAATCGACTTGAAATTTTAACTGTAGCTTCTTAGATTGCTTTAACAGTCAAGTACGAGCGCTTTTTCGATTAATCACAAATTGTAAAAAATATATCACTTTTGAGATGAAAATTATGGTCGAAAAAACGAAGTTTTTTTCAAACTCGTCTCTATTTTTCTTTTAATTGTTTTTTTATTCCCCCGCACTTGACTGCTCAAAATAATATAATTAACGAAAATATTTCACTCTTAGTTCCGGGACTAAATTTCCGACAGTTCTACTGCGTGCCGCGGAGAGGGTTGGCTGAAAAACAGTAGTGCTATAGTGACTCGTGCGGCGCCCTTTTGTATACTTTTGACAAATGATTTTTTTTTACATACTTCAGTATATACCTTATAAAACCTAAAAGCTCTTTTGACCATGTATTTTATTCCTTTCTTTGGAAAAATCCAAAAAACACGGTCGAAAATTGACAGTTACAGTGGTGCCCTCCCTTAAGAAAACATGTTACATTAAAATATCAAGTACCTGGGGTGCTATTATAGGCAGTCTTATAATTGTCATGAGATCAAAATCAACTTGAGCAACATTACAATCAACTTTAGCAACATTATAATAAACGTGAACAAAAAATTGTTGTTCAAGTTTATTCCCTGCACGCCCCCCCCCCCCCCCCCACAGAGGGTCAAGCGGGCTCGCTGCGTATACATTTAAAACGTATTTTGGCGCTCTGTCAAAGTAGCCCCAAAAACTGTCAAAGTTACCGTGAATGTCAAAGTAAATGTACGGTACGGTTTTACGGTAATTCTCTCGAAATGCCTGCTGCAGTTTTTCGTGGATCTACAACGCAATTCCTTTTTATAATTTCGCCAACGTATTCCGTAGGTTTTCGCGGTCTACCGCTTCGACTTTTGTCACACAACGAATTTGTTAATTTATATTCACGAATAATACGATTGACCGTACTTTTTCCAATGGATAAAGTAGTCGCAATATCACGAGAATTCTTTCCTTCTGCAGGAAGTTTTAACACGATTTTACGGACCTCAATATTCATGTGATTCGCCACCGCGGTAGAAATAATACTGATTTTTCACTGTCATGCATGTTTTGAAACTAGTACGAAAGAAAATGCAAACAAATTGTGCATACAAAACGGGGCGAGATACTTGATACCCGATACAAATTTGTGCGCAAATTCATAGCATTTTGCACACCGACGAAACTGGTTCGACGTTGTTCACAAATAATACGCCATACAAATAAATAATACATCACGCTATAATTCATAGCATAGTTCTTTCAAAAATTTGAGATAATTGACGAGATCAGGAATTAAATATTTTGTCACTTACTCAAAAACTTTTGCACGCCACTGTATTTTTAAGTCAAATTAAATCATTTTATTCACAATGAAGTAGAGACACAATTGCGGAGTTTCATGAATAAAAGTGAAACAAAGATCGAGTAGAATTCACGTTTTATTATTAGTCCCAATTAGAGTGATGTCTCGTGAAGGCAGTAATTAGAAAAATCTCATTCCTAAGGTTAAGATCTCCCTGACACTTAACACAAACTGTCGGACCATGGTCCTGTGTATATATTATATTTTTATATCAAGTAATCATACCCTAAAAACTGCCAATGATGGAACACTCGAGGCTGTGTGTGAAACACCTGCCGAAGATATTTCTTGTTTCTGTTACGAATATACAATGTAGTATCATCTGATGCGTTTCGACGTTTAAGGATTATCGATGTTTCTATTATAAACCATTTATCACAATCTTATCAGTGACCAAGACGGTGGAAAGACGTGTGTACTTTTTTTTTCTTTCTTTCATCTCGCTTATTGCAAACACGACCGACGTTCGAATTACCACCGATGCGAATGGAAAATTACGCAGATCTTGCAAACGCTCGTGTCATCGGGGAATATTCACGTAATTAGTTTATGCGAATATAATTACATGTATATAACGTGTTCGGAACAAGAAATGTGATAACTCATTGATAAAATGCAAGAAATTGCGGTGTTCCAAAAAGGAAAAAAAATGATCATATGCAACAAAAAAATGTATTGGTGTAATCTGGTCATATACTGAACACGATGTAACAACGTCTCAAGACAGCTTCCAAATAAGATGTCTCAGCGATAGGAAGAGACACATTTCTTGGGGATATACAAACTCAAAATATACATTTATATACGGGATGCTTCACTAGAAGTGAGTCCCTCGAAAGCACCTGTAAATATTGATTTTAGACGACGAAGCCAGAGGCAAAAATTGAACGGTTTGGCAATGTCTAAACTTCAGTAGCCTTAGATTTTTTAAATGGAGGTATCAACCTGTTTTCAAGGTCACCTTCACTTTTTTAAGGGTAGCCCTTTTTCATTGGCTCCAAATGTAGAGCACGAAAAACAAAACTAATTACCTACAATATCATGACCTTGAGATGACCTTGAATTATCAACCAAACCCAAACGGTCAACAGAAACTCAAAATAAATATTTGAACGTTACATGCAATAAAAACCTCATGTGCGTCTGAACACCACCGACTTTCTTGCTTGCCTTGGTTTAATTACCCTTTTGCGAACTTATTGGTATTTCAAGGTCTTCCCAAGGTCATGATATTGTAGATCATTGGTTTTGGTTTTTGTGCTCCACATTTGTGGGCAATAAAAAAGGGCTTTCCCTCTAGAAAAGTGGAGGTGACCTTGAAATCAGATTGATACCCGCACTTGAATAAAACTCGAAGGCTACCAAAATGTAGATCCAGACAAACCATTGAAATTTTCTCTATGACTTTCGTCGAAAATCAATATTTATAAGTGTTTTCGAGTGACTAACTTATAGTGAATTACTGTGCGCGTGTGCGTGTGTGTGCGCGTGTGTGTGCGCGCGTGCGTGCGTGCGTGTGTGCGTGTGTGTATGTGTGCGTGTGCGCGCGCGCGCGCGCGTGTGTGTGTGTGTGTGTGTGTGTGTGTGTGTGTGTGTGTGTGTGTGTGCGCATATATATAACAAACCCAAAGCTAAGCAAATTCAATATTTACACATACAAATATATCTCGAATTTGCATATCTCTGAGGAATGTATCTCTTCAGATCTTCAAGAAATCTTATTTAAAGGCTGTTTTGAGTCGTTGTTACTTTGTGTCTGGGGTATGACCAGTATCACGTACGACGTTATTATTCTTATTCTTTTTATCGAAACAGACATAATCGTACATGTGCGAGAAGCAATATAGCCTATTTTTATTTTTTTCACCGAAACCGAAAATGTAAGTGTACGAGATACCTACCAAAATTATGTTGTACCTCACACTCCACAAACATGTGCAAGCCTAGACCATTTCTTTGATTATTAACTGCGTGCAATAACAAATGCACGTGGTTTCGTGCCACGGGGCGTTTTGCTATTTTTTTGCCGCTCTGCATGATAGTACAGTCGTACTGTCGCTGACAAACCCCGGAATCGGAGAAAATTAGAAGAAAGCTAGTTTTTTCACAGGTGATTTTGTAGGTGCGGCGGGTGCTGAATCCAAGGTTGCCTAAAAATCGGAGTGTAGGGTTTTTTCTAGGGGATGAAATGAGATGGGGGTGGATTAATGCCAAACTACAACCCCTACGAGGTCGGCGCCGTGAGATAAAATGTGCAGAAAAATCCGGGCTTTAGTTTTGCCCACAGCGGCGAAGTCGTTGAAGTTCATTTTGGGGGTGAAATTTTGTAAAATGACACCGCTCTAGACAGTCAAAGGTATTTACAATATTATACCATTTGATAAAAAATGTACGAGATTAATTTTTATGAAATTTCAATTGAACTATTGTGTGAATCAAGGTTTTGAAGTCATTTATTTCCAATTTCCCAAATTAATAAAAGGAGCAAGATCTCTAGAGGTCTCACGCAAACGTTCCCACATAATTATTATCCCGAAGAGCACACGTGCTTCTTGGGGTAGTAATTGGAGTTTGCCGCTCGACGTTTATGAAAATATTTACCAAAAACAATATATTTTTTATAAACGTCTTCGGACGTAACATCAGATTACCAACAGAAACATTCATTAAATATGAGTAATTTTTTTTTTCATTCTGGACAAACAAAATAGCGTAGATTTAATCAATGAGTTACCACATTTCTTATATATATATAAGATATATATATATATATATAATATTATATATTAGGGTGGTTCTTAATTTGGTGATGTTGGAAATTCTTTGGTATTTTTCCTCAAAAGTAATCAACACATAAAGAAACAAAATTGGCCGCAAGCGGAAATTTGTCAAACAATTCGAACCCACCCCACCGAGCTGTCGATTTTTTATATGAGAAAATGCATGCATTTAAAATTTTGTTAAGAAAATCGTTTATTATTTCAAAACTATAAATGATAAAAAAATTTCATATGATGGTTTTGTAGGAAATTTGATGCTCTACAAAAAAGGTGACTTGTAAAATTTTCGCGAATCTGATATTTATCACGTAATTAGCAAAAAAACTGTGACGATTTATTCCAAAAATCGATCATTATGGTCACAACAGGGGTTTGACGTCGAAAAACTGCAATTCATTTTTCGTATGCAGCTAGAAATATGAAGAGATACGTAGCGCACTCAATAACAATATGTAAACAAAATTTCAATTTTTAATTTTATCATAAATTATGATAAATTAAGGCCATCCTGCCATACCGACAAGTATTCTTTCGTCGGAAGAGTTGCTTCCCATGCTTGTTGCAATCCTCGTTAACTTCGAAATAAATGTATGTCTACCATTTTCACGTGAGGAACATGTCTCGATTCAGCGTTAGACACATGTGCTCGACGACTTAAGTTTAGAAAATCGCGATGACGTTCCATGACCGTAATTTACGTAAAAATATTTTTTAATTGGTGATGGTGATTCACAAATAATTAGAAACAAATTGCCTTCAAAATTGCAGGTGTTAAGAGCACTTTTTTATAATACTCGGGTTCTAAAATTAATGATACATGAAAGTGCCACAATAATTGCCAAAGAAGTGTTTGTGTTTTGTGGTAAAGCCGGTATACCGGGACAAACTTTGCCAGAATGCAATAAAAAAATAAAAAAAACCTACATGCACGCTGGAATCTATTGCAAAAACGTGCTGGAAAAAATCAAACGAACAAAAAGAATTAGCTTTTGAAGAGGAACTTGAATTACTACTCGATGTAATTAATGCTTGTGTTAAAAAAAGTGTAAACATCAGTGCTGAGAAAAAAACTTTTTTTGGAAAATCAGGGAAAAGCCGACAGAATAGGGTTGAAATCAAGATGTTGAATCAAGATATGACGAATTGACGACTGAAGCAGATGATTTCAACAAAGAATATAAAGAAAAAAATGGTCGAAAATATAAAAATGCAGAAGATCAAGTTGAAGAAATCTCTGAACTTTCTAAACGTTTTAGTATCCACGAGATGAATTTTTCTTTTTTGATCGACGGGAACATTGATTTCTTTATCAGTTCCAAATCGATGGCTATTTTCGAAAGATTCGAAATTAATTCCTCATTTTTTTATATCGATGTGAGCGAGTGGATTTTTAATGAAAATTATTTACACGGCTTAAAAATAGTTAAAGGAATTAAAGTGGTTAACGATGTTGGAGAAAGAGGAGTGAAACTTGTTACAGAATACAATGATCGTCTCACTTATGATGAAGATCAAAAACAATTCATTGTACAATTAATTGAAGAATACAAAAAAATACTATATTAAATATGATATCAACAAAGCAACTTTGCTCCAACCGATGTAATTCATTATTGTAACTTGATTTTTAAGAGTAATACCATCATTCATTATGATTCATAATAAAATGGAGAAAATTGAAATTTTAATATTGTTTACATTTCATTATTGAGTGCGCTACGTATTTCTGCATATCCTTATATACATACGAAAAATAAATTGCAGTTTTTCGACGTCAAACTCCTGTTTTGACCATAATGATCGATTTTTGGAATGAATGATGACAGTTTTTTGCTAATTACGTGAAAATTATTAGATTCACAAAAATTTTACGAGGCACCATTTTTGTAGAGCATTGAATTTCCTACAAAAACATCATATCAAATTTATTTATCATGTATAGTTTTGAAACAATAAACAATTTTCTGAACAAAATTCGAAATGCATGCATTTTTTCATATAAAAATTCGACAGTACGGGGGGGGGGGGGAGGTTAGAATTATTGGACAAACTTCCGCTTGCGGCCAATCTTTTTTCTATATATGTTGATTACTTTTGAGGAACAATACCAAAGAATTTACAACATCACCAAATTAAGAACCACCCTAATATATATATATATTTATATATATTTATATAGGTCTATTTCAAGACATCTTGGTTTTACTTTTTATTCGGGATCGACAGAAAAGAGAAGCACGGATGCGAAAACGAGAGTAATTATATTTCGGCAATTACAGGATAAAAATATAGCATCCGCTTAGCTCGCACGTTGTAGTTCTTCCCCTTTTCGCGTCTCCCTGTTAATCGAATCTCCCTTGTGTCAACTCGCAATTAGTGGCACCGGATTAGTCGGCTGTACTTTTTTTCGGCGGCCAGCGGCCTATGCGCGAGTCGTACATACAGTCTTTGAAACGGACATACTTAGTAACTGACTATCGGCATATTAATATTTTCCTTTGCGCACGCGATAGCGTGCAACCTACACACGCGCGCGCGCACACACACACACACGCACATGTATATATATATATATATATATATATATATATATATATATATATATATATATATATATATATATATATATATATATATATACAGTGGCGTGCAAAAGTTTCCGGCCAGTGCAGTTTTTTAGTCTATTTCGCAAAATTTGGGTCGACCGATATTTTTATCAGTTCAGGGGGTGAGCGTGATATGAACAACAGTGAGTGGAAGAATAAACAAATAATTTTGAAGCGCATACGAATATTCACATAAAAATTTATCTTTGCTCACGTGCAAAAGTTTCCGGCCAAGGCAAATATTCGCATAACAAAGGGAACAGAATGACCTCGAACGGTTTGTTTACATTTTAAATTGTATTCCTCACTAGGCATAGTCGACGGTAGGTCGTTGAAACGTTAACATGGCTCGACATACAGACGTTCAGATACGCGAAAGGGTTATAAAGCTTTCGCGAGACAGAAAGTCTTCTCGTGAGATTGCTTCAATTTTGTCATTAGCTAAATCGACTGTTAATGACATAATTAAAAAATATCATGCTGGATATGGTTTAGAAGATCGTCCACGAAGTGGGAGACCACGTAAAACAACAGAAAAGGTGGATCGCCTGATCAGACGAAAATCTATCGCGGATGTTAAGAAAACTGCCGTTGAAATTGCACACGAGCTACGGGATGAAAACACTGTAAAAAATAAGCGTGTTGTCGGTGTGTTGAAGCTACACACAACACGCCTACAACGTGTGTAGGACCTCGTTAACGCGTTGAAACAACGTGGTTTACTTATTTTACCGTGTTGAAATAATACTCTCTATACCATTCGTGGTAACAACACGTTTTAAATATGTTGCTGTATAACACGCTTAATGTAACACATATGAAGCGTGTCGAATGAAGCCATGTTCTTTCAAACAACACACTTAGTGTAGGTACACGCGACTCGAATGACACAAAGCGTCGTGAAACAACTCACTTGCACGCGTGTACCACAAACAACATGTGTTCAGTGAGTTGATATGACAATATGGCGGCTTTATAACCTCACTACGTTATGCACGGACTTGCAAAAGAGTTTTTCAATTGCGAATTGTATTATTTTAAAAGCGAAACATACGTTTTTGCTCGTCGTGCACACCTATATATACATACATGAATGAAGAAATAATGTGCTCGGTGAAACCATTGCTGAGGTGCAACATTCAGTTTATTAACGTAGATATAAAATAATTTTTTGGTAGAGTTTCGCTGCGAAGAAATTTTTTTATTTTGTGCGGATCAATATTTTGTTCGCTGTTAAGAAAAGTTTCTGTCCAGAGTGAAGAAAGGTGCTTCTTAGGGGCAAATTTCATTCTATGCGTACCAAGTTTTCTGTTCAGTGAGAAGAAAATTTTCTGTGCGGAGTGGAGGAAATTCATTGTTCCGGGCAAATGAACTTTTTAATTCTTAGCGGACCAACTTTTCTGTCCAGAGGAGTACATTTTTTGTTCGGGGCAAAGGAAATTCTTTATTTTGTGCAGACCAATTTTTCTGTCCAGGGCAAAGAAAATTGTCTGTCCAGAGTAAAAGAAATTCCTTGTTCTGAGTAAATGAACTTTTTAATTCTTTGCGGACCAACTTTTCTGGCCAGCGTGGAGTAAATTTCTTGTTCGGGGCAAAGAAAACTCTTTATTTTGTGCGTCCCAATTTTTTTGTCTAGGGCAAGGAAAATTGTCTGTCCGGAGAGAAAGAAATTCCTTGTTCGGGGCAATCGAAATTTTTTATTCTGTGCGGGCCAATTTTTCTATCTAGTGCAAAGAAAGTTTTTTGTCCCGAGTGGAGGAAATTGCTTGTACAGGGCAAACAAAATTTTTGTTTTCTGTGCGGACAAATTTTTCTGTCAAGGGCAAAGAAAATTGTCTGTTCGGAGTGAGAGAAATTTCTTGTTCGGGATAAAGAAAATTGTCAGTTGGAGTGAGAGAAATTTCTTTTTCGAGGCACAGAAAATTCTTTCTTCTGTGCGGACCAATTTTTCTGTCCAGTGCGAAGAAAATGGTCTGTTCGAAGTGAAGAAAATTGGTTGTACGGAGCAAAGTAAATTCTTTATTTCGTGCGGACCAAGTTTTCTGTCCAGTGCGAAGAAAGTTTTCTGTTCGGAGTGAAGAGAAGTGCTTGTACGGGGCAAAGGAATTTTTTTTTTCTGTGTGGACAAATTTTTCTGTCGAGGGCAAAGAAAATTACCTGCATGGAGTGAGAGAAATTTCTTGTTCGGGGCAAAGCAAATTCTTCATTTTGTGCGGACCAAGTTTTCTGTCCAGTGCTAAGAAAGTTTTCTGTTCGGAGTGAAGAAAAGTGCTTGTACGGGGCAAAGGAATTTTTGTTTTCTGTGCGGACAAATTTTTCTGTCGAGGGCAAAGAAAATTGTCTGTTCAAAGTGAGAGAAATTTCTTGTTCGGGGCAAAGAAAATTCTATATTCTTTGCGGACGAATTTTTCTGTCCAGTGCAAAGGAAATTTCCTATTCGTAGTGAAGGAAATTTCTGTTCACATTTCACATTTTATGCGCGTTGAGTGTAGACACACACGCACATATATATATATATATACATAAAATGTGAAATGTCTTCATTACTCTTCTCGTTCAATGTACCATGTATTCCGTTTCTTGATGAAAAACCGCAAGTATAGCCGATAGCACAATGGTTAGCGTACGTATATTAGGTATAGAAGTAACTAGGTTAGGTAGGTTCGAAACCGGGTATGGACAATAAAATTTATTCGCAGGAATTGATTTCAGGACGACTGGAACTCATCGAGTATGGTAGTAAACCATCGGAATAAAACACCAGTAACGGAGAAACCTTTTTCAAATTTATTTTTAAACGTATGCCTACGTGACGTCTTTTACGTTATTCCCAAGCGTCCACAAGTACACATCAAAAAGTGTGTTGATTTAGCCATCGACACACTTTAAACATGTTGAAATTGGCGACAAGCGTTTACACGCCTAAAGTGTATCGAAACAACACGCTTTGAACTTGCTAAAACACGCTTTAAGCGTATTGACAGAACACGCGTAAAATGTGTCGTTACGACATCAACACATGAGTTGCCGTGTTGAAAACGGCGACAGGATTACACACGTGAAGCGTCTTGAAAGAACGCGTTTGTTTTTACAGTGAACCTTGCCGATATTAGCCGTTCTACTGTTACATGAAGGTTACATAATGTACAACTTTTCGGTCGTATCGGCATTAAGAAACCATTGATCAGCAAGAAGAATCGGATGGCCCGATTGCAGTTTGCCAGAGACCATCTGGACTGGACCATCGAGGATTGGAAGAAGGTTGCATTTTCGGACGAATCCAAGTTCAACCTCTTCGGAAGCGATGGCAGGCAATACATTCGTCGTCCAGTCGGAACCAGAAATGACGTCAGATACCAGATTCCGACCGTGAAGCACGGTGGTGGAAATGTGATGGTGTGGGGAGTTTTCTCGGCTGAAGGCGTCGGTCCATTGGTCAAGATTGATGGGATTATGGACGGAGCTCTCTACAAGAATATCTTGGAGGAACATTTGCTCCCATACGCCGAAGAAAAAATGCCACGGGGGTGGATTTTTCAGCAGGACAATGACCCAAAACACACCTCTAAGTTAGTCAAGGCCTGGTTTTCGCGAAAGGGTGTGAGAGTTTTGAGCTGGCCATCCCAGTCACCGGACCTAAATCCGATAGAACATCTTTGGGAAGAACTGAAGCGTCGAGTTGGCAAACATAAACAGTCGAACAAGACGGCTTTGTTCGAAAAATTGAGAGAAGAATGGAGCAAGATACCCCCTGACTGCATCAATAGCCTACTCGCATCAATGCCACGGCGTTGTGCCTCTGTGATTGCTGCAAAGGGAATGGCTACGAAGTATTAACACGTAGTTAATACTTAAAAAGTCGAACGCGTGATACAGATAACTTGCAAGAACTATAAATAGCAGAAAACAATGTGGCCGGAGACTTTTGCACATGACCAAAGAGAATTTTTCAATGTAAATATCCGTGTGAACATAAAACTTATTTGTTTATTATTCCATCAACTGTAATTCATATCACTCTTACCCCCCGAACTTGTTGAAATATCGATCGACCAAAATTTTGCGAAATAGACCGAAAAACTGCACTGGCCGGAAACTTTTGCACGCCACTGTATATATATATATATATATATATATATATATATATATATATATATATATATATATATATATATATATATATATATATTCATCGAATTAGTACACTCAAATATATACTATTCAATGTGCGGACATGGTAGCTCATACATACACATTTACTCCGATATATTTACTTCGCGATATCGGAGCTTCCATACTTGACCGGATGTATAAGCGAACAATAGGATTGGTACGTTCGCAATGTTTCAGATATATCCTCTCAATGCTTCTCGAGATTACGCTGCTTGAAGCTCATGAGCTTATCGGAAACTCCTGTGCGCCGACGCATTCTGCGACTCTTTTTCCGTGCCTCCTCGTTCCATTGTTCTCGAATGTTTTCTACGAGATTGCGTCAGAACCTCGTGAGAAAAGGAATCTTTGCCTGCGCGAACAAGCATTTTGCGATTCTTTTTCCGTACCTCCTGTGTCCACTATTCTCGAATATTCTCCACAAGATTGTGTCAGAAACTCGTGAGAAAAGGAATATTTGCCTGCGAAAACAATGAAACGGATAACCCGGTACGCTGGTATACTGGATCGGATCGAATAGCGCAGTGTAGCTTGAGGTAATATAAATACAAGTTGCTATGGTCTCTCCATGTACGAAGCTCCACCATATGCAGCAACGATCGCAGAGGGAATGACCTCCGCGTCGTGACCTTCTGAGGGTCGATCGGGAAGAGTATCATTAATTAGAAAAGAACTGGAATTTCCGGTCGTTCGAACGGCACGACCTTGCTCGTATATCATCTTATCAGACGAAGCTAAATCGCGTCCACGATAAACGCAAATTATACACGACGTACTACTCTTCATCGGTGACAATCTTATCAAGTCTACCCCGCCCCTGTCATCAAAACGTTACCGATAAATCGCTGAGAGAAATTCTCGTTTCTTCCGCGATTTCTCGCGACCGCGTGAACCGGGAAAAATGTTCGATTCCACGATCGTCGCGTCGAGCACAGCCCAATTACAGAAACATCTTTGTATACTTTTTTCGCCATCGCAATTTTGAGATTCGCTAAAAAGATACCTTGGTGGAATACGTTAGTTATTTAAATATTATCATAAATGGGGACTAAAATCTAACGCAGTTAAAACACAAGCCATAATCTTTGGACGTCAACACCGCAAACGTGACCAACGCAGTATCATCGTCGAAGACCCTCTAACTCGAAACATCGTGACGATAGAAGCAACGATAAAATTGAGCTGCCTCGGAATTACCATCTCGAGAAGACCACAAATAGCACCGCAATCCTCCAAAAGGCTTGCAATCATAAAATACGTAATCAAATGCCTTTAAGGCATCATAGGAAAATATGCTGAAGTCGATGCATCCGTCAAATGGCGTGTGATCCGGGCGTGCGATTTGCCGTCAATAAACTATATGGAACGGAATGTCTTCTACCACTATATAACAAAACGATTCTGAAAAAATGGAGAGAAATGGGTTTAAAGTTTGTTTGGGTTACATAAATACATTTAAAAAAAAAATTTAATGTATTTCAAAAGTGTATTTATCAAGTGTAACAACTTTTATATCAATATCTATAATATAAACCTATCAACAAAAATTCATGAAAATAGCCTTTTTTAGCGGCTAAAGTGAGAAAACCCCTTAGGACAGGCTGCTGAACTGTCAATATCTTTCCCAACAGAAGATCTTTGGCAGATGACTCAGGAAGAACCGTTCCTCGTATGCATTCGCCAACTACACCGAGACGGGCTAGAGAAGCTCCGCAATCACATGTCCTCACCTAAAAGGACTGACACCAGACGACCAGCGTCCTTACGACAATCCAGCGGCAAAAAATCACATCCTTCGCCCGACACCTCAACCCGACCAATGAAACTCATCTCATAATAAACCTGATGTCAATGTAAATATTCATCCAATTACCCAACCTCACTAGAATTAAGGAAAAAATCACTGAGAGAAATGTATGGTGTCCTCAACTATATTTTAACTATATTTTCCCTGAGGAGACAATAATATTTTATAGCCATAGTTACTGCCAAAAGTACAATACTGCTTATTGATATTTTAGCAGTTGCGTTAATTATGCACATATGCTAACGGCAACCACCCATCTTACAAAAATACGTTTATTCGTCAATGGTGTATAATATAGTAGGCTTTTCTTAAAAATGACCGACAGAGATGGGCGCGCGGTCGGTGTGCGGGCTCGGCGGTCACTGAAGTTAAGCAGCATTAAAGGCTGCCAATACTTGGAGCGGTGACCGCTTGCCCGTGCACTGATTTGCGCGCCAACCTCTGAGTGGGAGGCAGTTTGTCTGAGTTTCTGATGGTAATACAGCTGAAACTCAGCCAAATATAGCCGCATGTATCGGCCCAGGTTTTCCGCAGTTTCCCTGGGCCCTCGTGCAAATGCGATACAGTAGTGCATTAGGAAAGAGTGGCTGCGGTCAACACTCTGGGGGGGGGGGGGGGGGGGGGGGGTTAAACCCGGGAAGGAATGTAGGGAACTTGGAAGGATTGTGACGGTCGGTAGGATTGGAAGGAATAAAAAGAGGGTATGGTAAAAGGGGGATGGCCCCGTATCTCTGAGGAATACGTATAATAAAAAATTTAAAAAAAATCATCTTAAAAATGGATGTTCCCTGATACTATCAGAAATTTACTTCCCCAAGATTCCGATACTGAACCGAAATATATATACATTGATTAAATATGTTGCCTGTGATTTACAACGGTGTTTGTGGTGACTTGTACCATATTACAAGATACGACCTGCTATATGGGTATTTGGTGTGTTATTCAAGTGTTGGTACAAGGCATCAATACCCGTCTACTAAATGCATAGAATATTTCATAAATCCAAAATAAAACAAAATACGCAACCGAAAGTTCTATCTCGATGATTTTTTATTATAATACGCCACTTTCTGACCTCCTGTAGTGATTTATTTCGAACAAAATATTTTGCCTAATCGGAATCGAACCTAGAACCTAACTGCCTACCTTCTGGCTATCCTATGCACGCTGCCACTACGCTACCGAGTATTTTTGGCATCTTTAGCACAGAAATACCATCAGAGACAAAAGTAATTAGGCCTATACTTCCGAATAGCTGTTACCTGCGATTTAGGTTAAATTTTGCACATATGTTTTTTTATATAAGTCACTGTTTAAATGGATTTTTGGCCCTTCGCAATAGTGTTGTACCATATAATAGTGATGTACACCATAATATATGGTAAGACCTGCAAAATGCATAGTAATGTGTGTCCTACAAGAAAAGGGTTGAACTGATATGATATTTTTGCAATGCAGAGAACATACTACGCAACAGTTTGTGAGACATGCGTAGTTCTTAAAACTATTAAGCTGCGGTTGCTCGAACTGCAAATGATTTACGTCTTCGCTGGAAGTAAAGTTTACTATGATTTTGTTCGAATAGTCACTTTTCATATAAGGTCTTTTAACAAATGATATTCAAAAAACATGAATGTTAACCATATGAATTGTACAAACTGGAAAAGAATACTAGAAGTTTGACTGAACAAAACTTAAAGGGCTATACCAGTGTGACACTTAAAAAAAATCGATTTTTTTTGCCTTCTCGACAGTTTATACTTTCAAGAATATCATTATCATTTTTATCATTTATGTCAATATCATTTTATCTTTCAAAAATCGATAGTTAAATCTTTAAACGCGTTTTTCTCGAAATGAGATTTTTCAAATTTGCTGACGTAACTCAAAGAACAAGTATCCGATTGACTTGAAATTTAAACCGAGTACTCTTGAATATATTCACTCTACTAAGGATATTTTTGATTGGATAAAAATTTACGATTTGGCATTGAAAAAAACGACCATATTATAGGCAAGAAAACTAACTTTTTTCATAACACGCCATTTTGTTAGATTTTGATATTTTTCGAAAATCCTACGTTATTGTACGGAAAATACCTTCCACTTTAACGACATTTTTTCGTTTTTCAGTTTCAGCTACTCAATCGGCCGGAATCATATCAGCAGTGGAGGAACTTTTTTTACGCCTTCGGAGGCAGCGCATAAGTCGCTTGGATCTCAATATTTTTCTATGGAAAAATTATGTAACATAGGTCAAATATAGCCAAATGTATTCTTAATTTTCCGAAACATTTAATTGGGTACTTTTCTTCCAAAAAATTCCCGAAAATAACCCAAATTTTCAGCGTTCATAGTGGTATAGCCTCTTAACGTACAATATACAAAATTAGTTTTTGTATGCCGATTTTGTTATAGCGCTGAATTAACCATATCTATATTGTAAAGTCTTTTACAATAGTGAACAATCATTTCGGGGATAATAGATAGTCAAACACACCACCCAAATCGCTTGTTTGGGTATGCTTTTCGCTTATAGTTATGTTAACCATATTATGATTGCGATGTCAATAGACTATAACGAATTTTACTATCCACTCTCTTACCATGGGCGTTTGTTGTAAATTCCATGGACTTTTCGCTCAGTGTAATGTTGAAAAGCAAACACAGGCACACGCAAGTCGAAAGACAGCAAAAACACAATGCATATATTCATGTGCGACACACTTACTTTCTACACCATAATAGTCTAGAGACCCTACGTGCAAGAAAATTTAATATAAATATGTAACTAATAAGAACAATAAATACCTTTGAATGAAAAAAAGGAATACGTTTCTAACCGGCCTATCCCAAAAAATTACGATATACATCAACATGACACGCGTTTAAAAATAGAAAGCTTTGACGCGCAGTTTCTGCTTCAGTAAGTGCCAATTACTGACTAAATTCCGATTGAATGTGTATTAGAATCGAGACAAGGCCTTAGAACCACATCTGGAAGCGATCCCAAAAAAAATACAGGCCCACACGTGCTGCGGCTTTGGTAGATCGAATTGGCTTAAAAACTCCGTGGGTCTCTCGGGGCAGCCAGTCACGGATAAGGACTGGTCAGCGTTGAACGGTCAGGGCCATGGGCCTTGTTTCATGTGTTGGCATTTCCGTGAAGTGTATGGAACCCACAACGATAATAACGATATTACCATTATTATTACCAAGGATATAATGCTCCATCTTTCACGGGAACTTCCAACATTATTATAATGAAAAATATTGATTGAAAATATAATAATAATAATATATGGTGTTGAAGCTATAATTGGAACGCAATGAACATTTTGAAAATATTTTCTTTTTCTTATTCTTATTACTATACCGAAGATTTTTGTGCAGATTTCGATGGCACATCTCTTGATAACCATCTTGAAAGGTGGTGGAGGAAGTTCGTAGCTAAAATTTGCCAAATGACATGTGAGCGACTCGAACAAATTCATTTTTATGGCATTCCGACGACGACCAATGGAATAAACACCCACACACACATATATATTTTTTTAAATTGTATCTGCTACGGCGAACGCTTCGCTAATTGTAGCTTCCATGTACAGGGATTTCCCCTTTTAACATTTCCCACCATTTTTCTCCAATCCACATCCCTAATCGATCCCCACCTTGCCGCTTATATATATATATATATATATATCGCCAGAATTGGTCTAGAAACGCTAGATTCAAAGTGTGCTCCGCAGAGCCCTGGGGCTCCGCAAGGCCTCTGCTAGAGCTCCGTCGAAATAAAAACAACTTCCTTCTCAATATACATGGAAACAATTTCAACAATTTACAGTGGAATTAATACATTGTTATGTAAAGGACCTTTTTTGTATGATTTTCATTAAAAGATAAATATAAAACCAGGTTTTGTTTATTTTAGGGTTTTGTAAAATATTTAGTGTTTTTAAAAGGTTCCGTCGTCAAAAAAGTTTGAGAACCGCTGCTCTAGAATATGTTTTATCTACCTAATGTTGACTATCCGAACACCAGGCTGTTTTCAGAACGATCATATTTTTTTAAGGAACCATTGATTTCGAGCCTAGGACGGGCCTTCAAAAAATATTCATATATTCCCATATCTGTCCAAATGAATTTTGCGACTTTAGTATTACGTAATGTTGAGTATGACGACAATTGCGTATTAAGAACAAAGACACCTTTTCGTATATATATATGTATGTAATACCACATACCACTTTAGGTATTCCTTTCGCGGAGGGCCCTATTTTGTGGGTACATGAGGAGGGCCCGTCTGAATCATTGGTAAACACAGTGGCGCTCAATAAAGAATAAGTAACCATCAATTATTATACTGAACGATAAACTGAGCTAAACAAATTCACACAATTAAGTAGATTTAGACATTTTTACATTTTCTCTGAAAAGTCGCAACTACGAAAATTCTTCTGCTAGTCACATTTTTTCAAGTTTTGCCATTAATAGTTTCTTTAAACATTCGATGACCTGTTTTTATCCTCGTTACGGAAACTTTAGATTTTTTTTACACGCGTGAGTAGTTTATATCAGGCATCTAGAGTTTTGCAGTGTATAAATTATTAGATAGAACTGTGGCCAGCGTGTCATCTCCATAAAGCGCCGGATAAATGAGACGATTTTTAGAGGCGTAATTTTTCGTGAAAAGTTCGATAACTTGACTGGAAATTTTCCCAATTTACTGGGATGTATTTTTGCTTCGTTGTAGATGAAAATCAGTTAGTTGTTGAATATTCGGGCTTGTGAAAGGAATACTTTAATATTGATACCATTGATTAATATTATAAATTGTAATAGTGTTAAATTTATTCGCGAATAATTTGACATGATACATCCGAGTTAACAATAATGATAATATGATTGTTATCATTGTTCGTCTCCAATAAGTATACACCCACGCATACACCCAACCCTCGGTCCGCTCAACAGTACACGCACAACTACACGCGCGCGCGGGTGTTTATGTGTGTGTCTGTGTGTACACGTTTTACAGGTAGAAGACGCTCTTTCGTTGGTTTCTGCTTAATCCAGACCGGTCCAGCGTCATTATACGAACTATCCGGGGTGCCCCGTAGCGACACTCGACTTTCAGCACAATCCGAAGAAAAAAAATGACGAATATATGTGATACCGTATCTCCAAGACCGAAAAATTCAGACACTTATTATACACCCGGACGCATAATAAAGAACCTGCAAAAGCACTCGATGTATTATTTCAATACCATTGCTCTTCATAAATCCCGAAACTTTTTTTCGCTCCGGACTACGTCGTTTCTAGGACTTTTTCTATCTGATTCGCTTTTCGTGATTTTTTGTTGTGCCATTTCGATCAAAATTGTTACAACAAAGAGTGCAACATCAGCGCGCCTTTTTGCGCTGACATTGAAATTTTATCTATCAGGCAGTCGCGATCTAAAATGGCGCCACGTTGAATAACCTTAGAAAAATGCGATAAGCACTGAACGAAATGTTGCGCAACACGATCGAGACCTAAGACGACGATGTATATGCGCATGTTTGACCTAATTGAACATGCAACAAGCGTGCGCGATTCTTTGACCCTTTCGACATTGTTGGGAGTGACGGAGAATTATTGAATGATTGGTACAGTGGTACACTAATGATTTATCGATATTGCAAAAAGGTAAGTTTATAGCGTACGAGGAATGGCGTAGCCATGAAGGGGTTAGGGTGAGCACGCCACCCCCCCCCCCCCCTCCGGAAGGCTAGTAGACCCCCAGAAAAAACCATCCAAAATAATTAAATTCGATTAATCGATTAATTTTATTCAAGCATAAGCAAGCATAAGGAAATAATTTAATAAAACAATTTCACTTATCTGAACTATTTCATTCGTCGTAATTTCGTAATTTGTATAAGAAATCTGCAGATATTACACAAAGTGCAACTATTTCATGGCATTGAAAATGAAATCAGACTTTTCGGGTTATAAAAAACAGGTACATGTCAATAGTATGAGTTGGTCGATATCATTTTTCAAAAAATATTGATACATCGGGGTATATAATTAGGTTTTTTTGTTTAATAATTGTTATATGATCATTGTAATATATTTGTCACATAAGTTGGAACACAATGTTTTGAATTAATATCAAGATTAGAATTCGATGGGGAGAGGGCATTTTTCAACTGATCACAGGCATTCAGCATGTCGCAGCTTGCCCCACTCTACTACAACACAGTTTTAAAAGCATTTTCAATGCTAACATTTTCAATGCTAAAATGCTAACATAGCTATTTTATAACGTAAATTAAATATATATGCAAATTTCATAATTAAGTCAACTGTGGATAAAAGCAATATCTTAGATTTTCCGGCCGATACACAATTAGAAGAATAATGGAAGATTAACATTCATAATATCATCGTTAATTTAAAACGTCGATTTGAGAATATACCGTTTACTTATGCAGTGGATGCATTTTTTAAACTGGATATAAAAAAAGGAAAGGATTTCATTAATAATTATGAACAAAATCTTAATGATTGCACTGTAAAAACAAACGCGTTCTTTCAAGACGCTTCACGTGTGTAATCCTGTCGCCGTTTTCAACACGGCAACTCATGTGTTGATGTCGTAACGACACATTTTACGCGTGTTCTGTCAATACGCTTAAAGCGTGTTTTAGCAAGTTCAAAGCGTGTTGTTTCGATACACTTTAGGCGTGTAAACGCTTGTCGCCAATTTCAACATGTTTAAAGTGTGTCGATGGCTAAATCAACACACTTTTTGATGTGTACTTGTGGACGCTTGGGAATAACGTAAAAGACGTCACGTAGGCATACGTTTAAAAATAAATTTGAAAAAGGTTTCTCCGTTACTGGTGTTTTATTCCGATGGTTTACTACCATACTCGATGAGTTCCAGTCGTCCTGAAATCAATTCCTGCGAATAAATTTTATTGTCCATACCCGGTTTCGAACCTACCTAACCTAGTTACTTCTATACCTAATATACGTACGCTAACCATTGTGCTATCGGCTATACTTGCGGTATTTCATCAAGAAACGGAATACATGGTACATTGAACGAGAAGAGTAATGAAGACATTTCACATTTTATGTATATATATATATATATGTGCGTGTGTGTCTACACCCAACGCGCATAAAATGTGAAATGTGAACAGAAATTTCCTTCACTACGAATAGGAAATTTCCTTTGCACTGGACAGAAAAATTCGTCCGCAAAGAATATAGAATTTTCTTTGCCCCGAACAAGAAATTTCTCTCACTTTGAACAGACAATTTTCTTTGCCCTCGACAGAAAAATTTGTCCGCACAGAAAACAAAAATTCCTTTGCCCCGTACAAGCACTTTTCTTCACTCCGAACAGAAAACTTTCTTAGCACTGGACAGAAAACTTGGTCCGCACAAAATGAAGAATTTGCTTTGCCCCGAACAAGAAATTTCTCTCACTCCATGCAGGTAATTTTCTTTGCCCTCGACAGAAAAATTTGTCCACACAGAAAAAAAAAATTCCTTTGCCCCGTACAAGCACTTCTCTTCACTCCGAACAGAAAACTTTCTTCGCACTGGACAGAAAACTTGGTCCGCACGAAATAAAGAATTTACTTTGCTCCGTACAACCAATTTTCTTCTCTTCGAACAGACCATTTTCTTCGCACTGGACAGAAAAATTGGTCCGCACAGAAGAAAGAATTTTCTGTGCCTCGAAAAAGAAATTTCTCTCACTCCAACTGACAATTTTCTTTATCCCGAACAAGAAATTTCTCTCACTCCGAACAGACAATTTTCTTTGCCCTTGACAGAAAAATTTGTCCGCACAGAAAACAAAAATTTTGTTTGCCCTGTACAAGCAATTTCCTCCACTCGGGACAGAAAACTTTCTTTGCACTAGATAGAAAAATTGGCCCGCACAGAATAAAAAATTTCGATTGCCCCGAACAAGGAATTTCTTTCTCTCCGGACAGACAATTTTCCTTGCCCTAGACAAAAAAATTGGGACGCACAAAATAAAGAGTTTTCTTTGCCCCGAACAAGAAATTTACTCCACGCTGGCCAGAAAAGTTGGTCCGCAAAGAATTAAAAAGTTCATTTGCTCAGAACAAGGAATTTCTTTTACTCTGGACAGACAATTTTCTTTGCCCTGGACAGAAAAATTGGTCTGCACAAAATAAAGAATTTCCTTTGCCCCGAACAAAAAATGTACTCCTCTGGACAGAAAAGTTGGTCCGCTAAGAATTAAAAAGTTCATTTGCCCGGAACAATGAATTTCCTCCACTCCGCACAGAAAATTTTCTTCTCACTGAACAGAAAACTTGGTACGCATAGAATGAAATTTGCCCCTAAGAAGCACCTTTCTTCACTCTGGACAGAAACTTTTCTTAACAGCGAACAAAATATTGATCCGCACAAAATAAAAAAATTTCTTCGCAGCGAAACTCTACCAAAAAATTATTTTATATCTACGTTAATAAACTGAATGTTGCACCTCAGCAATGGTTTCACCGAGCACATTATTTCTTCATTCATGTATGTATATATAGGTGTGCACGACGAGCAAAAACGTATGTTTCGCTTTTAAAATAATACAATTCGCAATTGAAAAACTCTTTTGCAAGTCCGTGCATAACGTAGTGAGGTTATAAAGCCGCCATATTGTCATATCAACTCACTGAACACATGTTGTTTGTGGTACACGCGTGCAAGTGAGTTGTTTCACGACGCTTTGTGTCGTTCGAGTCGCGTGTACCTACACTAAGTGTGTTGTTTGAAAGAACATGGCTTGATTCGACACGCTTCATATGTGTTACATTAAGCGTGTTATACAGCAACATATTTAAAACGTGTTGTTACCACGAATGGTATAGAGAGTATTATTTCAACACGGTAAAATAAGTAAACCACGTTGTTTCAACGCGTTAACGAGGTCCTACACACGTTGTAGGCGTGTTGTGTGTAGCTTCAACACACCGACAACACGCTTATTTTTTACAGTGTGATACGTTAGCCTTAGAAGCTGATGCGATCGTCATGAGAAACATACTTTAATTAAAGAATAATAAGATAAATACTAATAATTGGAGAAAGCATATTAAAAAGCAATAATGCCCTAACTTATATAAATTTTTCCGAGAGCCATAGTACTCCCAGTAAGCGCCGCCAGCTGTGAACAAAGTTTTTCATTGCCATGAGGCCGATAAAAGGTGGCTTAGAAGCAAAATGCTTCAGGAACTATCCTCTCATATGTCACTGGTGAACATAGAAAGTGACAAGATTTGAAAAAAAATCGAGCTCAAAACTGTTGGGTCAATTCGCAGAAAAAAAATGGAAAACTAAGACTTATTTTGTTGAGTACCTACTGAAAGTAAACTGCAAATACTGGTGACTAAATTAAGGGCTTACACCACTGTAAACATCTAAAATTAAGCAATTTTTTTTCGGTTGCAGGACAAGTCCAAAGATAATAATATTCAAGGATGTTATTAGCCATATGTTCAAGGAAAAAAAAATTATACAAAATGGTGCGGGCCTTTTTTCACAGGCACCGAACTTTTTCCCCCTTATTCTCGATGGTTTAAAGTATCTCTTAAGCCAATTAAAAAAAAAAAACAATTTTTTGAAATTCTACAGTGGTGTTACCCCTTAAAGAATTATGAAAAAATAGTTGATTATTTTCAAGGTATTAAAGCAAGTTTTATTAGCTCGATTACGTCGTTATCGAGCATTATATAAATTAAAAAAAATATATATATATATTCACATATTGTGAACAAAACCAGTTTTTTATCAGGCCGGCCCATCCTAGCCCGCACCTAGAAAACAATGCTGGCCACGTCAATGCGTACAGGATAACGTTGAGGTGGTCAAATGGAATCTATAACTGAAGGTAATCCCAGGTGAATGACTCAAAACTCTATAGACGAATAAATCCGCATCTTATCTATTGAGTTTTTTTGTTCACTCTGATGTCAGAGGAATAAACGAAAACCGAAACCTCGGGGTGCAGATACAACCGAGATAAAATTCGAAGAGTCAAAGTTTATCAATCTAGGAACGATGTAATCGAGCCTTGTGTCATATTTTCGTATTCGTGGGAATACTGCATTTAGCAACGAAATCATCCACATATACACATTTTTTATTCATTGGTCGAGGAAGGGGTAAAGGAGCCCTCTAATGTTGCAATGTGCTAGTGCACGTTTTTTTTTCAGAAACCTTGATATCGTGGCTTCGACACCGCATATGCCGATCGGGCGAGGCCGTCGTGATGATTGAACGCAGTTCTCGTTTTGTGGGAAAAAGCGATGACAAATACAAGGTGTCGGAAGTGACAAAGATAATGACTGACGTGGGAAGCCGCAGACCGGGAGAACAGATCGTTCCACGTGGCAAGGGGGCATCAATAAAAAATAGCACGAAAACAGGAGAGGTATTAGGTTAGATGAGAGAGGTAGGGAGGGAGGGAGAGAGAGAGAGAGAGAGCGAGTGAGTCACAAAATATACGCAACACATAATCATGATGATGGTAATGACGAATACAGACATAATATGATTCGACAATATCAAAAATTATTTAATGTACTTTCAAAAATCGCAACGTGGGCCAAGAGAAATCTGCTGCCCGTGAATATCTGTTAATATGATACCGTGACTGAGCCACGATTAAAAATGTATCAAAATCATCCACGGCCTCACGGAATGCTCGATGAGTAACGGTAATTACACGGTACATATAAGAACGGAAAGAAAAAAAAACAGTCGAGTCATGCATGCATTTTCTTCGGATAGATCGTTTTAGAGATCAAGAGGTTGGATGTGTATTCCCGATGAAATATCATGTTGCATATATCGATATCGCGCAATGTTCGCGGCCACGCATATTGCACGATATCCGGCAATTCATTGTTACCGGCGTTCGTGTCAGAGCGAGACACAATAAAATTGATCTATCGCGTCGAGGTCACTTTCCCGTTCGCTCAAGTGCGCTTTTAAAATGGGAATGAGATATATTGGATGAGAGATTGGCGCGATCGATTGAAAATCTCCACAAGTACCAGAGTAGATTATAGATCTGTTGAGACTCGAGATTGCCTTATACAATTACGTTTTTCTGAAATTGTTTCGAACCTGGTTGCAGATGTCCCAAGATACGTAGACGTAAACACGAGCAAGAGAGTAAGAGCGAATTTCATCAGCGTGTATAATCTTGATTGAGTATCGTTGAGAAATCATTGCAATCAACTGTGACAAAACGAAAAAATGCGTTAACATTTCTAGCAGGGAACGCGGAGCAATTGGTTCTTCAGTAATGGCATATGAATCATTGCTATTCAAACTGTGCGATAATGATATTTCATGCGAAATGGGTCTGTGGTATTTTTTTACTTAGAAATAGGATAGCGCATAAAATCATAGTGCCATATTCAGCATGATGAAAAAAGACTATATCATTTAAAGTGTGATTGAAACTGTAAAGAGCCCGCACTTCGTTTGCAAATTTTCGTTTTCGTTTGGTTGTGCCATTTGAAAAAAAAACTCTTGTATGCAGTTAATGTCAAGATTTTTTAAATATCCCAATTATCGTTTTTTTGTTGCTATTTCTTGGTACAAATTCTTGTCTTCAAATGGTGCTTCGATATTTGTTGAAGATTCATATGATTATGAAGAGTCATCGTGTTAAAAAACTCACAATCATTTGTATCGAAAATTAATTTTGCTGAAAAAACGACTATATCATTTTAAGTGTGACTGCTTGAAACAATAAAAAGCCGGCATTTCGTTTGCGGCATTTTTTACATTTCCTTGTACACAGTTAATGTAAAAAAACTTAGAAATACCCGAATTATTGCTTTTTTTTATTACTATTTCTTGCTACAAATTCTTTTCTCCAAATGGTGCTTCGATATTTTTTAAAGATTCATATGTTTTTGAAAAGTCATCGTGTTGGAAAAAGTCAACAAAATTTGTTACCGAAATTAACTCAATTCGCTCTATAACATACCTCGAATGAATTCGATCACCAGAAAATATTTGTCACGTCGCACGAATGATCCACTAAATCTCCGGATAAGACATCACCATTGACATGCAATGAACTAGTATTAAAAACGAAACAATGAGTAAAAATCTATCAAGTACTCCTTAATTCGTCATTAACCACTGTTCGCAAAATAAGAAAAAATTGAACCAGAAGAATGACACAACGAGGAAAATGTTATTGCTTGAAGAATAGACGTACGCGACACATCAACTCGATAACACGAGAATTCCGTTTTTTCGTCGCGGAATGAAAAGGAACGACAACGCGTCTACTCGCGTCAGCGGTCGGTGGGATACTGAAGAGTCTCCGGAGTACACTCACGGTATACCTAACTCAACAAAATTTCTTTCCCACCCACGCTTATAAAATTGCCGGTAACGCGTGCGGTCGGCTTTTCCACGATGGCGAGGTGAGGATAAAAACGGAAGAGCTTTTCGAGGCCGTTTCTCGCGAATGTTACGTTTACGTCATTCACATCGTGTATCCAGATCGCTTCACTTTTTATTCCATATCTTCACGTCTACAGATTCTAAAAAATGCGAGATTCAAGCATTTGACGACGATGACGGTGATCTTTTTATGTTCTGGGATTGAACAGACGATTCATGCTTGCGCAACAACTGCGTTCATTCTCGAAATAAATGGTTTATCATTCATCTTACAGAAATTCGTGTATATTGTGTATGTGCACACACACACACACACACACACACACACAATAGATACAGACGCTCAGTGTAATTACGCTCATCTACCAAGTAATATATTTATCATGTAATGAGTGCTTTATAATTTATTTGAAGGGTGAGTGTAATTATACTTAGCAAGCATATTATATATATATATATATATATATATATATATATATATATATATATATAGGTATTATTCGCGATTTGGAAAGGTGATTTTTACTCATTTTCTATCATTTATCGACTAATGGTGGATTTATTTTACACTGGTAAAACTTATTTTAAGTCTACACACTCAATAAGTCCATACTTATTGAGTGTGTGAACTTATTTTAAGGGGTCTTCTCACTTTAGACGCTAAAAAGGCTATTTTCATGAATTTTTTGTTTTGGCTTATATTATAGATATTGATATAAAAGTTATTACACTTAATAAATACACTGTCGAAATACATTTAAAAAATTTTTAATGCATTTATGTAACCCAAACAAACTTTATACGTGTTTTTCTCGATACAACGTTTTCGACGGCTTGTTGATAAAATCTTCAGAACTACTGAACCGATCCTTATGAAATTTTAACCACATATATTTTACAGCCATAGATATAGTGCATATCAAGGATTTTTTGAAATTTCGATATTCACTATATTTTTTTGCCAAAAACGGTAAAGAAAATACGTTTTTTTTGTTTTTCCGAAAAATGTCCGCAATTTTGTTATTTTTGCATACATCGAAAATCGTACGATATGCTCTATAGCCATTAACATACTGAATCTAAAACCGTTTGATTTTTTTGTTTTGGATGATCCATCTCCGAGATTTCATCAACAGCGCAGACCTACCATTTTTTTAACAACCATTTTCGTCTATAAATAGTGACTTACATTAATAAACAAAATGTCAATTTTAATGTATTGCGAAAGTGTATTTATTAAGTGTAACAACTTTTATATCAATATCTATAATATAAAGGTTTCAAAAAGAAATCATGAAAATAGGCTTTTTTGAATTTTGAAGTGAGAAGACTCCTTAAGTCCACAAACTCAAAATAAGTGTTACACTTATTTTTACTAATGTGGACTTATTTCACACAAATATTCTGCAGTAATATGAAATGTACGTGTCCACTCTGTACAAAAAAAACATGACATTAAAGTGTGCATGTTAGGAATGCAACAAAAGTGATTTTTTTAATTCCCCAAATTTGTTTAGCAGATTTGAACTACGAGAATTACGGAAACATTTTTTATCACTCTGATTCAGCGATTTACAACAAATATGTAAAATATGATGTTGGATAGCAATGAAAATAAGAAATTGAAAAGAATTTTTGTTGCATTCCAATCATACAAACTTCTATGCTATGCAAAAACGTGGCCATTTTTTTCGAATTCAATGGACACAAATAATAGAGGCTAAAAAGTATTGTGAACAAAACAATTTATCTTCTGTGTGCATAGATTTTACGTAATATTTCGTACAGTCCATCAGAAAAATTGCGGAAATTACGGAGTGCAGAGCAGGCCGGGGTTTTTATGAATGGTGTGTTAAAAGCTTCGTGATATAAATAATGATAAACAAATCACAAGAAAAGTACGAGGTGAGCGATCTTTTCGAAGCAAATGCTCGGCCATTTCGGCACTCTCTTCCCTCACCGTGTTCAACGGAGGGACGTTGGATTCCTAATTATAAGCTTTGCTCGAAGAGAAAATAACGAGCGAGAGACGTGCGCACAGCTACGCGCCAGCAGTTGTTACTGTTTCACGCGAGCGCGCAGTATAGTAAGAGAATCGATGGAATCAGAAGAATGGAAAGAAATACTCGCGATCGTGAATCCCGCTGATGAAGAACACAGGAAAAGAGTAGCGGAATGCTATTGTTGTATGCTACTTAAGGCGGGAGACCCTTTGGCGAGGAAAAAAATTACTGATTTTTATGGATTTGTTAAAAGAAATATTTTTTCACCATTTTTGAGATTTTGGGTATGTTTTATTACTACTTAATGAAAGAAAAAATTTTGTTGATTTTTCTTCGGATTAATTCCGCCGACGATACGTGTCACGGCGTCTGACAACATCGGCCGCAACCCGTTCAGAAGACCGTGTCATACTTCCATTTTTAAAGATTAATAAAAAAAATAACATATCACAGTCAACAGCAGTAATAAAAAAAATGGTGAGGAAATCTTTTCTTTAAAAAAGAATCATGAAAATCAGCTATTTTTTCGTCGCCTTAAGGTATCTGCCCCCTTATAATAGTTAACAGGATGCGGTGAGATAGCTTCTCTCTTAGAGCAAACATTATATATGAATATCTTAATACTTTTATGAAAGGGAATAAAGATTTTTCACATATCATTCATTCAAATGTTTTGCCTTTTTATTTAGACACGTTCACTACCAAGGTTCATACATTAAGGAGTTACGTGGGTTTCGAAGCAAAAAAGGAAAATGTTCTCTATTAAAAAAAAATAATATATAAATTATTCTATTAAAAATCTTAAGAACATAAAAGAGCAACATTTCAACAATATTTTTTTTAATCATCCAAAAATTTCGGAAATTCAGCCGGTAGAACCTGGTTTCCGGAGACCCCTAAAAAAGTGTCTTCGTGGTGGTCAGAATAATTCATGATAGCTTTATCTAAAATTAAAAAAGCAAATTTATTCTGTTAGATAAGTATAGCTCGTGATTGACCAAAGGATTAAAAAAAAAAATTTGGAATTTTCGGCAGAGCTGTATGCAAAACAGTTCAATTTTTGGTACAATTTACACTACGTACGGCCTTGTAAAATTAGTTGTAATCGAATAAAAAAACCTTCGTTCAATGACGAGTCAATGCTATTTTGTGTGCAAAATAGCAAAAAAGTGTGCAAAATTTTAATAAGTTCAGTGCATTATTTTTTGACAAATCGTGTCCACCGACTTAAAAAATAGTGTTTTGAGAAAAATGCAATATACCTGCGTCGCTCCCGGCCGATCTTTTCCAGGGAGGGATCATCAAAGGCTCTTTCTCTCCTAGACTTTTACTCGGATTTACTGAAAACTTTGGGAGAATATTCTAAACGTATTGTACTATTAGATAATAATTTTTTTTTCAATGGATTTTTTGACATTTTCAAACCCACGTAAGCCCTTAATCTCAGTGTAAAATCCAAATTTTCGAGACCCAACTCAGAGTCAATTACAATTCACCTCACAACTGGTAACTTTGCAACATACGTAATCTCATATTCAATAATATTTTTTGGATTTCTCTCAGATTCCATCGCGCAATCTGGAAAACTGAAGATTCGAAACGTGATAAGACCGCACGGATTCGGATTCTATATCAAATGTTATAATTATGGCAAAAATGTATGATAATCCTAGAAAAGAAAGAGTTCCATAAAGCGATAAGCGATATTTATTCATCCATCCAATATATATCTATATATATTGCCCGCTTGAGCGAGAAAAGTGATTCACCTAGAAATAATCAATCATTTCTGCATGATCTGCGATTTTTTATCACGCTCGAGCTCAATCACAGCGCTTCGAAAAAGATAGTAACGTGCATTTTTATTTATTTTCCGTTTTTTTATAACTTGCTGGTTACAATGTAGATTAATGCTCGCTCCTTCAATCTAAATATATACGACGTGAGAACCGTTCAAGGTTCTTCAGCGTACAGCCTCATTCAAAATCTAAAGCAAACGGATTATCCATCACTTGCAAATTACGTTTCTGTCAAAAATAACAAAGAATTCGCACTGCATCGGTAAAAGGCAATCCAGATTTAATGAATGTCGATATAAATTAATGTGAAATGGCCTATAATTGAGTTTTCGGAATGCAAAACTGAGCAAAACAATTAATATAGTGAAACGTTAGAACAAAGCGTTAATATAGTCTTTATTGATGACTGCTCGTTCTTTCTCGTCAAACCTATTTTTTTTCGATACGTCGCGCGACAATGACATCACTGGTAGTTATTGCAAGGTATGTAGTGTCATTGCTTCAATAGTCTCGTCTGATTAGATATAGTTGAAGGAAATTGCAAGCTCTCACGTTACGTGACTTGCATTTTTTTTCTGCTTTGCAAACTTCAGAGAATGTGAATCAACATCAGACACGTATGAACGATGAATATTTTTTTTCTCCATGCACGATCGAAGCTCTCGCCACAATGGCTTTTATTTATAAATGCATATCTACCGTGGAAATAACGTGTATCGATTCGCTTTATCGTAGCTTGAGCGAAAAACAAAAAAGCATACGCTTTGACGCGGGCTAATGAAGACTCTTTTGTTCTTACTATTGTTTAAAATTACTTCTCGTATCATTATTATTATCCCTTTACCTATTATTCTATTCCTAATATTATTGATCATTCCTATTCCTATTCTATGCTCCTGTTCATTCATATTCTTAATATTTCTACTACCCATCTTGTTATTCAAAATATTGCCGAAGTATCTTCATATTTATTATTTCATCCCGAGTAGAAATTTCTTAGGGTTAGCCTGACCAGGATCAGGCCCCGATCGGGGTGTGATAGGGGTAACACCTATTACGGACATCCTGATCCGGCCCCGACCGGGCTGGAAGTATTTAGGCCCTACATCAGGCTATACTAAAATGGCCCTACTAAGGCCGTCCCTGATAAGATCCTACTAAGGCTTTCCCCGATAGGGCCCTACCAAGGCTTGCCCTGATAGGCCCTACTAAGGCTTTCCATGATAGGGCCTTACTAAGGCTGTCCCTAATGTGGCCCTACTAAGGCTTTCCCCGATAGGGCCCTACCAAGGCTTGCCCTGATAGGCCCTACTATGGCTTTCCCTGATGAGGCCATAAATAGGCTTGCCCTATCCCTGCCTCAGCAGTCGCTAGATGCACATAACCTCTCATTTTTCACATGGAAACTTCGATTTTACAGCATCGTAGCTTCGGAGTTGCGATGCCTTCCTGAATTCTATTTAAAAAAAAGGTGCTGCTATAGACTGTCATGATAAAAAACGTTATGCAACTCGGATGCGCGATAGAAGATTTCGGCAGCTTTGTAAGGCGAAGAGAGAGAGAGAGAGAGAGAGAGAGAGAGAGAGAGAGGAACTATATATATATATATATATATATATATATATATATATATATATATATATATATATATATATATATATATATATATATATATATCTTTTAATTATTTTTATTATATATATATATAAGGTTAAGTTTCAAAAATCTATAGCATGTTATTCGATAAACCTCTTTAATTGTCACAATGATATTAACTAATTGATATACTTTATGTGATACAACAAATAATTATAGGAATTCATTTGGCCTGTTATGCCATATCTGGGACCAAGATGTTACAAGCACTCGGTAGCATAGGGGCAGCGTGCCTAGCTTTGGGTAGGAAGGTACGAGGTTCGATTCCCATATAGGCGAAATATTTTCTTCGAACAAAAACGTTTCAGCAGGCCAGGGAATGACGAATTATGATACAAAATCATTGTAGTGGAACTCTAAATTAAGTGGTTCATTCCATTTTGGTTTTTTGAAATATTATATGCATTTCTTTCTGATCAGGCAACCTGATAGGGGCCTGATTAGGCAACCAGATCGGGCCCATATGTGACACAACGTTACATTTCCTAGTAGGGCCCTTTCAGGCTGCCTTATTAGTGCCCTACCAGGGCAGTCAGGCAACCTGATCGGGCCCTGATCTGGGCCCCATCGAAATTTCTACGCGGGATGTGTGCGTAATAAGCGAATTTCATTGTTCAAAAATGTCGGTACTCGCAGCAAACCGTTTAAATATATAAATATTAATTCGCCACAAGTAAAAGGCAGTTAATTAAACAATAGCCGGTGACTAAAGCTGCATTTCCAAGTGAACGGTTGCGATAGTAATTTCCAAGAGATCTGGTAAAGGAAAAAGGAAAATAATGAACATCGAGGGCGGACATTTGTTGAGAGACATGAGACTTGTACTCTTCATCTTTGTTTCTAGAAACGAAGGCAAGTCGTTTCGCCGTTGATCAATACACGTTTGTACGAATGTTCCTTGTTTGTAACCTAATATGGTGACAAGGTGGAATTTCTTCAGAACTAATCGATTCGAAAAACGATTTTCGATTATAGGAAGAAGAAGAAATCGTCAATAATGAGAAAACGAAGCGAGTAGCGGGAGAAATTTCATTCTGTTTTTAGTAAATAGTTGAGAGTATATATAACCCGGCAGTCTTCAGTCTTTTTAAGGAAGGGGAGATACGTTGAAGCGAGGACAAAATTTGCTTGTTCTTATGATTTTTTTAAACGGAAACATTTCTTCACCATCGTTGACACTTAGGATATGTTTTATAACTACTTTTGGCTGTTACTTGGTATTTTTTTCTCATCAATCTTTCAAAATGGCGGCGGTATGACACGGTCTTCTAAACTGCATTTTCAAAACTGGCGTGACGTGTGGCTGAAAAACTGATCGACCAATTCTGATCAAATATAGTATAAATCTTTCTAACCTTATCATCTACAACTTGACGCAAAATGTTTTTGAAAATTTGCAAAAAAAATTATGGTTATATTGAATAATGTAACCATTTTTTTCGAAAAACCAAACCTTATTGTTTCAAATCGTACCGTGTCATCGATTTTCTACATTTCCCCCGTTTTTGGTTGACATTCTGTGTATGAGTGTAGATAAAGGGAAAATCTCCGTTCATTTTTTCCCGATTAATCCCGCCGACGCTACGTCCCACGCCGTCTGACAACATCCGTCAAACAACGCCGCAATCCGTTCAAAAGACTATGCCATACCTCGGCCATATTTGAAGATTAATAAAAAATACTGTGTAACAGGAAAAAGTAGTCATAAAACACACTCTAAGTCTCAAAAATTGTCAAGAAATCTTTCCTAACAAGAAAATCATAAAATTAAGAAATTTTTTCACCTGATACCTAAAGGTATCTCTCCTCTTAAGGGCATGTACAAGGTCAACATAACCTCACAAATTTTTCAAGCCTATTTTCTCATATATGGTTGAATTTTTTAGGAAAAACAAAGCTCTCGAGAATTTCCTGACGCAGAGCTTGATCATTTCCTTTTGCGCTAAATATTATTCATCTCTGAGAAATCTCCGTTCGAAAATTTCATCTATCCCTCTCGCACTCATATGTCACGTGGTACATCTTCTACTTCGCCTTAAAATAAATCGCGGAGGTCGGACAGGATCGCTCCGTGCACCTTGAGGATTAAGGTTATGAGGCCAGGTAAAAACTGTTTAGGTATGATCCGCAGTACTGTTTTTTAGAAAAAAAATTATGGACTGATTACATTACACTTATGGAAACCTGCCGTTGATTTTTTAGTCCATTATTTATATCTGCTCAAAAATGATAATTATCAGACGTCGGCATCGTGAAAACGAGGATTCACGGCACCGTTATTGAAATATTCATGTTTTTGATAGCGAATTTGTGCAAAAACCGAGCATCAAAAATATTATGCTGTGCAAACATAGCAACGTCGTAAACGGCACAAATGCTACCTACCTCATCTGCAATCGGTAATTATGTCTGGGGACCTCAAACTACTTGGTTACGATAATCAACGAGGAATATTCTTTCTTCCTATTCTTTTAATTAGTAATAATTACTCAATATTCATGTGAGATCTACGCTCAGCAATAAGAAGTTTCTAGACATGTCTCGGGAAATACAAAATACAGAGGAATTTTTTTCGAGCACAAGAATTCGTAAGAATATTGGAAAATTATTGAAGTTTGTCGAATTCCTTCAGATTATAGACAGCACACACACACGCGCGCGCGCGTTACACACTTTTCCTTTTCAGCGCAAGAATGTTTCACTCGGATCCGTATTCATTGTTGGCAGCTTCACGGGCCGATTTTGAGGTTATGAACAGGGCGCGTATGTCTCTAATTTTATGACACTTTTGCCAACCTTGCCATTATCATATACCACGATTTACGACGTTACCAATTCGTCTCGCGTTAATTAAGCCCGAAAAAAGATATAAAAAACATCTATACGAAGTAATGAAAACTTTTCATATAATTATTGAATGTTTCCAAAATCCGTATTTTCATGAGTAGGTGTGAAAAAATGGTTCGAAAACGTACGTTTAATGTAAGGATTGTTTTATAGCTAGCAGTTGGCAACCGGTCAATCGGCTGCATGCATAAGTATACGGTGTCCTCGTGCGAATACCTCGTACTCCACCCCCGACGACTAGACCCCATACAACCTTAAATTTTCTCATCGACTAAAGTGTAAAGAGCGCGCGGCTTAGGATCGAAATCTATTCGAAGAGTAAATTCTTTCAGTATTGAGCAGTTGCATTCAACAGTTTCAAGATTCACCCAACCTTTCTTGCGACATTAAATAATTGTTCGTTTTTTTCTGTTCAATTATGCGTATTGCTACTCAACATTGTTAAAAGATGTACATATAGGAAGACGATTGCTCCTATCGGTGAGGTAAATATTCCAAAATTTCGCGAAAGCAATGAACATTATCTTAACATTTCGAAAATTGACGTTGCGTAGTTCGAAGTGTCACAGCGAAATTCTTATCGTTACAGTGGATAAACAATATTTTTGTACCGGCAAACCAACGAAAGGATCGACATTTATATAGCGTATATGAATGATTGAAAAATTTATTTTCGGATCGCATTGGCAGAATAACGGGAACAAGGTCAGCTTACGCTTTCGTAGATTTCGCCATTTGAAATTCTAAAATACTCACCTCAAATTCTGTTTTTTCTTCATGACGTCACACCACGGTATATATGTCGTCTTTTTTCTTCTTTCACTTAAGAAAACTACGCGTTATCATGTCAAAAGGGGCTCAACCGCACGTTTCCGACCGCCAGATTTTTTTATTATGTATGCATTCTTTTTATTACACCGCACCGTTGGATAACGCTGAAGTGACGAAAAAAAACAAGAGCTCTTTCGAGCTCGTAGCTAAGCTCGAGACGACGCTCACCGTTTTTCGTATCGATCGAAGCACTTCCAGGGACATCTGTAGTCATTTTGTTGGCACTCCGAGTTTTTTCTAACGTTCTCACGTGCGCGTCACATTCAAAATGTAGTTGGGAAGCGGGACCTTTGTGAAAAACGCCGGCTATTCGAAAACGTGTTAAACTTAACAAAACATGCAGCAAAAATGAACTTAATGAGCGGGCGAGATTTAGCGTAATAAATCGCCAAAAATATACATTCTAAATCAACGCAGTTTGCTATTTCGCAATCTTTTTTTTCCGCTGTTTTTAGAACCATATTTTGTTACTCCCCGAACGGTGAAAATATCATATATCGAAAATTGTTAATCATACTGACCTGACTCGTCGTATTTAAAATCGACTATTATAAGCAGTATACCTCATACTATATTTTTCATGTATTTCTTGTTGTATGTCTCTGTCATGTACATTTTTTTAAACTGCTAACGAATAAACTTTCCCTTTACTATAAAAATCAATTCTCATATTCTTTTCTTCTAATACATCAGGTGGTGTATCCAATACAGGCACGTATAACTGCGTGTTTTTTTCTATTCGTATTATCTCCTTATGGGGTATTCTCACTTCAGACGCTAAAAAAACGCTATCTTCAGGAATTTTTTGATAGCTTTTTATTATAGGTATTGATATAAAAGTTGTTACACTTAATAAATACATTTACGACATACATAAAAACATTTTTTTATGTATTTATGTAACCCAAATAAACTTTAAACGCGTTTTTCTCGAAACAACGTTTTCGACTGTTTACGAATAAAAGCTTCGAAACTACTAAACCGATCCATATGGAATTTTAACCACAAATTCTTTACAACTATAGCTATAGCGCATATCAAGGATTTTTTAAATTTTGATATTTACTTTTTTGCCAAAAACGGTGACAAAAACACGTATTTTTTATTTACTTTTTTCGAAAAATGTCCGCATTTTTGTTATTTTTGGATATATAAAGAATCGTATGATATGCGTTATAGCCCTTAACATACTGTATCTAAAACCGTTGGATTTTTTTTGTTTTGGATGATCCATCCCCAAGATTTCATCAACAACGCATCAACGCGCCATTTTTAGGACATTTTATTAACAACCATTTTCGTCTATAAATAGCGACTTAAATAAATAAAAAAAATGTTTTTATTTATTTCGAAAGTGTATTGATTAAGAGTAACAACTTTTATATCAATATCTATAATATAAAACTATCAAAAAAATTCATAAAAATAGCCTTTTTTAGCGTCTAAAGTGAGAAGAACCCCTTACATCATCCCATTTATGTTTCTTCAGATTAGTATACTTTTGCGTCTCTGGTACTTCCTGAGCCTTAACATTTGACGCCTAGCTGGTGACATGAAAAAAAAAAAAGGAATTTGAGTGATTTTTTTAACGTGTGCAGATTTTCAACTTTTTTTACATCGATGAGTATGTTTTCAAATATCTTTTACAAGGTTTTTACTGCAAAATATTGATAAATGTGGTGGATATAATGGTTTGCGCAAACCGCTGTTTGAAGAAGGTCCTTCAAGGTGACCACTGCTGCTCGAAAACAAATCATCCGAAATAAAATCAAACGCATTTAGTTTTTGCGTCAAGTTATCGAGTGTTTTGACAAAGCATTTAATAAAATTTCGATTTTTGAAAAAATGGCTGCAACCTAAAGTTAAAGTATCGATTTTCGATTTAAAAAACTCGTTGATTTGAAAAACATGTTCGTTGATAAAAAAAAAACTAAGCATGGAGAAAAAAATTCCTTCGTCCAAGCACTGCTTTCTGATATATGAAAGAGGCTTGTTAAATTTGAAGTTGATCGGTGCAGTGCTTTTTGAGACATCACGGTCACCAATTTTAAAAAAGTCATTTCGAGATAACCGCGTTTAAAGTTCGCCGGTTCGCGAAACCTATGTATAAGAGCCCATAACTCCCTCAGTTTGAAGGGATCGGCTTGAAGTTTTCAGAGAATTTTTTTGAAATGTTATATTTTGAGAATCCGTCAAAGACCAAAAATCGATGTTTTCAAAAATTTTAACAAGGTGGAAGCCCAAAACGAATGCAGCGCCGCAGCGAAAATACTGCAAAAGTGCCAACTTTTCAAGACTATCTCCCGGCCTTCTTTTCTCTCGTCTCTATGGCTACGACTAGATATGACGCAATTTAGACATTTATAGACAATCGACATTATCTAGATAACTTTCACATAAACCGAGTGATTTACGGAGGATGAAAAAGGGTTTTTGCTTTTCTAAAATAGCTTACGAGAAAACGGATAATATTATTGTAGATAATTCTATATGCCAGTTTATTTCGAGTACTTTGATACAAGTGCGAATAATGTACTTTAATGGAAGTTCACGAAAAGCAGAAAAAAGCACAACGTGCCAATAATTTTTTGACCCACTGTACATAGGTTCTAGATAATGTTGATTATACGTGCTTGATCCAGATAATCAAGTCCTAAACATAGCGAACAACTCTTAACAAACCGGAATCAATCGAATAAAAATCTAACAAAGATATAAACAAGCCCAATGGAATGTTAATAAACTCTAATCGGACCCAAACAAATACAGACTCGCGTAAAGAAAATCCAATAAATCCAAAAGAAATCTAATCAAATTGAAATGATCCCGATCGCACTCAACCTTGATTGAAACAAATGCTAGTCAGAAAACTGCAAATTAATCCAAGAATAACCCGAAAATTTCTTACCCAATCCAAACAAATCCAAAGAAGGCTGTGTTGAAAGATTTATATGCCGATTTGGCAGACTGCGAACTAACGATGGTGCTGATCAGGAACGTAGATGCCCACTTTGCCAATCATGTAAAAATGGACCGCTCAACATTTTATCAAACGAAGTGCTTCTCATTTTTTAATATTTATTGTATACATTTTTATGCATGTATATTTTCATAGTAATGTTACTATTTGAATAATTATTTTCTGTACACTACACTGAGAACAAACTTTATTGACCGAAATTGGACGCAGCATCGCTGTCAAGATACATTTTTTTATCCTTTGAGGTCCTTAGCGGTAAACTTTATGACAGATTTCTTTATTCTTCTTTTGTACGGTGTGGTTGGAATACATAGAGGTTGGAAACCATCAGTAATTTTATGCAGTGAATGATCATTAATTAAAAATAATGTATAAAATCTGAATCCAAGACCAACCGATTATTAGGAGGCTTTGTGGAATGCCAGCTCATCACACTATATCTTCGTCTTTAATTTGTCTCTTGACGCTGCACAATATCCACAAAAGCGAAATTAAAATAAAGACGACGCAAGGCACTCAAGACTCGTCTCAACTGTTCGGCACGGTGATAAATTCAACGAAGACAGTACCTCTTCCTTATCGGCGTTGTATTTTCCTTTGTTGATGAAGGCATGTTCGTTCTTGACGTTCGAAAAGCAATTTCAAAAAGTTACGACACGGCGATGAAAAATGATAAAGCTGCCTGTACAACGAATTTCTACCAACTGGAGAGTCAGGCATTTCTTCTAGGAGCATGACGAGGAATACCCCCCTCGCTTGTACGATGATGTTCATCGAATTAGGCGAATCACGCGTCGACTATTTTGATCGAGGACCAAACGATGGCCATACAGTAGACTTACATATAACTCTATTTACCCAAATGCAGTGTAGTTTTACTCCACAAAATTAAACGACGAAAGAAAAATAGTTTTTGATCGTACCAACAAGTGTAGGTATCAAAGTCGATTCCATACTTTCCATATTAGCATTTCTGGTTGATAAGCACAGTAATCTTTTTTTATCAGGTAACCAATACTTCCAATACTATCAACACGGCCTTGAATATCATCAGCGATAAATCGCAATGCCTGATACATAAAATCGTGCATTCTTTTCTACTTTTTCGCAAAATCGAATTTTTAGACTTGATACGCATTACACGAGACGCGATACACGAAAAGATATTATTCGTTGAAAACAGCTAAATGCAACTAGGTTTTTCTTTTTGTTGTACGAAAATATGTGACATTTTTAGAAATTTCTAATACATTTTTCAAGTGTTTTTTTTTTTCAGAAGAAATCACGTATTTAAGTGAAACAAATGCTTTAGTGGTATTTATTACTTTTCTAAATGATTTATTAGATTGAAGCAATGTTAAGTGGACGTAACAAGAGCACGTACGTGTAGTGATTGTATAATGAATAAATTTGCAATTTTTTATCAAAATCGAACTACCGATTTCTATGTTCAATTGTATTGGGAGTACAAATAAGTCTCCGCCGTTTGACAAAAGATGGCCCCACCAGGAGGTTATGGTTAAAATTGTCAGATGTAAAATGGCATATCGTATGGTCGGCCATCTGGCAAGACCATAACCTTGAAATCTTAGCGATTTTGTATCAGCATAATATAATTTTTTCGTGCGAAAATGTCGAGTATTGAGCCGAATAAGCGTCATTTGCGGGAACTCTTGCTTTTGGCACGAATCTCCCTTCAATAATGCTTCCAATTTCGCGTCTTCCTTTCGGCCTTCCGCTACGTCAAACTAACCGTTCTTGAACTTTTAAAACCACTCACGACAACTTCTCTCACTTAAAGCAGCCTCACCATATGACAATTTCAACCATATTTGGCGGTATCGTCGGTGAGTCCATCTTTTGTTAAACGTCGGAGACTTATTTGTACTCCCAAGAATTTCAGATCCGCCATTTTGTGGGAACATGACCCGACATTTTGTGTAAAAACACAAAATACAAATATTTAGCGCCAGACAGAAAAAAGTTACCAGGCTTGGATAAAATACTATTAGAATCTAACATATATTATTCTAATGTAAAAAAAAGTATCATTAAGGACATCGCCTATTCGATAAAAGAAAATTTGTTTAAATTGCACATATCGTGTCATTGCAATTAATGAAAAAGTCTACTCAACTTAAATATTATTCGAGTTGAACATAATATATTCCATTAAATATCAAGGAAAAGGTCAGTATTATTTTTACGCGACCCGTATTACCCAAGTATTTTTTTTAACTTATGAACTCCTACCATGTTACTATTTACAGACAAGAACAAAAAATTGGACATAAACGTTTCCTCATACAGCTGGTCGTTTAAGTTTTGGCACGCCCCAAGTCTGATTTCAATTAATGATAAATGAAATTCCCTAAAAAAACAGCAGGAACGCTGTACGGAAAGTGAAGAAAACTTTTCGAAGGCTGTATTTGCTTCACACTCTAAAATTCAAAATCTGTCAAAACCGCTATTAGTAAGTCCACGAAGTCTCCTTACGTGATGAATGAAAAAAGGGAAAATGGAATTAAAATCATTGATGATGCTCGGCGAAGTTCTGAATTGTCTATGTATTTGCTAGAAACGTTCGCCAAATATCGCGTTTGATGAATTTTTGGACTTTGAATTTCATTCAACTCGTTTTCCGTTACGGGACTCTTGCTCGATCAGTAATATAACTCAAGAAATTTCTATTGCAGTAATAGACGCGTCTTTATTTCACTAAACTCAAGGTCCGTTTGAGAATAAATAAAAATAACAATAATAATAATCCGAATAAACAGTCACCATCATCGAGCTGACAAGCAGGAGGCATGGAATTGGATCGGAGAATAAAAGGATTACATTTCTTTTTTTTTTCGTTTTCTTCACACTTTACTGATAGACTCTCATGCTGGCCAGCCTAAGACCTGCAGACATTCGTGGTCCGCCTCTCTCTCGCTCTGTCTCTTTTATTACACGATACACAAAAATAATGATATTTACAAATGTAGGATAAATGTGAGGCACTCAATGAACGAAACGGTAAATCTTTTTGTCAGCTTTATCACGCGGATTATATTAGTCGCAGGTTGACCGATAAATTCGAAATAATTTATATGGAAACGGGAACAAGATCAAACAAACGAGACAATTGAAGAAAATAAAAACAGTAACGATTATTTTCCGTAGTCGTGAAAAACTTCTGGTTGACACTGTCCTCTTTTTCCATCGTTACTCGTTTAGATCATCGTGAAATTTATTATCCGACGCGATGTAGAACGTGGAATGTTTTGAGAGGGTCGGATAATTTTTTTTTATATGTGGAATGTCCTCACGCGAAGTTTCGAGCCTTCTGCCATGAAATCATTTCTCTCGTCTAAGTATCTCAGCGTTATTCTGACACTTCGATCGATCACTGGCTGGCTATCATTATTTCGAATGATGGACATAGAATTTGTAGGATACATGTTTTTTTTTCATCGAGACTATTCCCAATTACACACTTGGCTTACTCGCGAGTCCGAACGCAGGGAGAACTTCTTGATTGTTCGGATGCACGGTCATTTTACGTTCTATTCACTCTGTGAGGTACAAAAGTATATTCGAAATACAAACGTCTTTGAGATACTTCCAATCGTCCCTTGCTGCTTCGACCGAATTTCCACCGTGCCAAACCGGTGGAAACGAACATTTGAAATCAAAATTGACATCCCTATTCGGTCCTTCGAACGTATCATCACTTTTTTTCGCATCTTCTCATTTTTCGTACATTTTGTTTATATATATATTAGACATTAGAAATCGTCTGTATAAGTAATTTCGATTATTTCGCACAGTAAGATCCACATTACTGAGAATAAAATAAGTTACATGGTGCTTCGTCTATTTCACGGAATAAAATATTATGTTACAAATTACAATTAATGAATATATACGTATATATTTGTGTGTGTGTATGAGGGCGCGCGGCAAGTGTGTGCATATAAATATACACACACATCCTTTAGGTGTAAGTGCCATCAGTCGAAATTATAAAATACTAATTCTGTATAAATTATTCGTAGTTGATAGGAAATCCTTACTCAAATTGCGACGTTACGTTACTTTTTTTTCGATCATCTGTACATTTTCACTTTATACATACCCTCGTACCATTAACTGGCCTTATCAGTGATATGATATTTTTTTAGTTTTTTTTTTAACTAGAGTTCAATACTTGTCCTCAGTCACGACACGTTCGATATTGCCTTTTTCATCCTTGACAGTGTATCGAAACGCGAATCATTTTCTGTTTCGTCGTTTTTTTCTCGTTTCGAATTGAACAAAACAAAACAAAAAAGTCAAAGGTGGAAAATACACCTATACGTCGATTGCGAGCTAGACCGTTTTAGATGAACTTTTTCGATTGCGAAAATAAGTGTGAAATATTGGTTAACGTAACTCTGTGTGTTGTACGTTTGGTTTTCTTTTTGTTTGTCGTTTGCCGTTACGATGCTCCTTTGCCCTCCCGTCGTCGACCCTTACGTTTATTCCCCCTTTTCTTCTTCTCTTTTCCTCGTTACAGGTCCACTCATCGGAAACTCGCTAAGTACAATCGTTTTGCCACTTGTATCGTCGCCGCGGTGCCTACGGCCCTTAACCCGTGGATAATATCACAGACGTATGAGTTTCCGTGTTGTGCGTCGCGCATCGTTATCTAAGATTCCTAACGAGGGCGTTTATTTTCTCGATTTTCTCGCTCAGCAAGCGTTTTTCAGCGTCGAGCGCCGTCCTCGTCGAGGCCAGCTCGTATCTCGTTCTTTCCAGGCTCATTGCCTCGGATCGCAGACGATTTGATTGTGCAGCCAACTTCGACATTTGACTCGTTAGAATTTTTTTCTCCGTTGATTTTTCTGAAATTGTACAATTGAGCATTTTTATTACGACGAAACGTTGACGAGACGTCATTCTTACTGGGTTCGAACGTAAAATTCTTACACCCGAATAGTGACGCGATTTTGCAGCGAGTAAACTTCAAAATGAAGGACCATCGAGAGTTTCTTTGACAAATGTTGGAAAATACTGATTTTTCTAGATGTGAATGTGCTCGATAAAATTTCATTTGTGAAATCTCCATAATTTTGATGATGTAATTGGGAAGAAAAAACGAAAATCTAGGCAAATTAACAGAGTTCCGCATGAATAATCATCAATCCTTCGTTGACACACTATTTAAATTTGTGTTACAAATATACATTTGTTAAACGTTAATGAATTTGTTAATGTGAAAATATGTTACAAATATAAATGTGTTCACGATTTTGATCCGGATAGTACTTCATCGACCTGCCATTGGACAAGCCTTCCGACGGTTTTTATTGAAAAAAAATCAGGGATACACTTTGAACATTTCTCAATATGTCTGTATAATTATAATTCGGGAAATAACAAATTAATTTGCTGTAAGAAATTATTGAAAATATTCAATTTTGGAAGGGTGAGCATTTTATTTAAAATTCGTCCGGATCACAATGACCCAGTGTGTCAACGTAGGAGTAATTTAGCCGCAGTTCATATATCTTGAAACTTATGAGCTGCGGTCATTGATGGCGAAATTCCAACGCGATTTACGATTTTATACGAGCAACTGCACTTAAGGCGGGATATACATTTACAACGATAAAAACATCGATTTTTTCCCCTAAACGATGGAACTATATATGTCAAATACTGTCCTAAAGTTTCAAAGCGGAATTCAGAAAACTTCAAACGTTACAGCCCGTTAACTCTGTGCCTCAGCGCTCGGATTCGGAGCGGGCATGAATTTCAAACGCGTTTTTCTCAAAATTGCATTATCGAAATTGGCGTGAAGGATTACTTGAAAACTATTAAGCTGATTGAGTTGAAACTTGGTAGAAATATTTATAATATTGGTACTTTCTACTTGACAAGAATTGTTTTTGAAAAATTGAATAAAAAACTTATTTTGCAATCCACATTTTAAAGAAATGTTGCGTGAAATGAAGGTTTTTTTTGTAAATGCGTGCCATTTTCTTAAATTTGCATTTTCTTCATTTTAATTACCGTCACATAGAAACTATACATGTTCTAACTGAAAAAATGCTTGAACTTTTTTGGAAATTAAAGTCTACGGGAAACTAGACTGCACGCCGATTCGCAACTCCCGCGGCGACCTTGCTGTAACACAGCGTGCCACAGCTCCATCATTTTGATGTTCAATAAAGAAATAAATAAATGTTTCGTATACTCAAATATACTATTAAAGTCTATGTAAAGTTTCATAATTGTAGAATAATTGTTTCTTAATTTTTTAAATCCCTTAATATTGCTTATTTTTCTCCTGTCTAGATGTACAAATCGCCTCAATTGCATATATTTATGTGTTTGTGTGTGTGTGGTCGTATTCGTAACGATCTGAGGGAATTTTGTAAAACACCGTAGGGATTATCTAAAAAAATGTAAGTACCTTTCAAAATGCCTCGATCAAACACGCGATCTCTCGTAAATTTCGAAATTAAGGATTCGAACCGTTGTTTAGGTTTATATTCAAGAGGAAACTCGATATATCAACTATGTTGATTTTCAATTATTCCGGTTGCTACAGCCTTTCTCAGAAAAAGGGATTCGACCAGCTGCGTGAGACCTGACAAAGACGGACGCGTTTTCCTCGAAATGTCGTTTTTCTCAAAACGGTGTACACTCTCAAAGGAAAAGTTTTCAAGCTTTCCGTCTCAAATTTTGACACAACATTCTTCACGCCATTCTATATCTTGGTACGGAATTTTTTTTTTAATCTTCATATTTTTTAACGAAAAACTGTCTTTTTTCAAATAGCCGCCATCTTGTCAATTTTGATTTTAAAGAAAACCTCTATAGCAAGATAGTGGCTTTCATACTAATTAATCATCTTTTTACAAATTTGTTTTCAGTTAACATTTACGGCCACAACCGTGTTCACCGTGAGGACTCCTTTTTTACGAAAACATTTTCAACTGTTAAAAAAACGTGAAAAATAAATAAAAATAAACGTTTTGATACTCTTATTTTCCGTTACACTGCGATGATCTCTCGAGGCGTCTACTCACTTTCGACGCTAAAAAGGCTATTTTCATGATTTTTTTTATAGGTTTATATTACAGATATTGATATAAAAGTTCTTACACTTAATAAATACACTTTGGAAATACATTTCTTTTTAATGCATGTATTTATGTAACCTAAACAAACTTTAAACGCGTTTTTCTCGAACCAACGTTTTTCGATGGCTTGTTGATCAAATCTTCGAAACTACTGAACCGATCCTTATGAAATTTTAACCACATATTCTTTACAACTATAGCTACAGCGCGTATCGGGGGTTAAATTTTTTTGTTGATATTTACCTTTTTTTGCCAAAAACAGTGAAAGAAAACACGTTTATTTTTTTTCAAAAATGTCCGCCATTTTGTTATTTTTCCACATATAAAAAATCGTATGATATGCGCTGTTGGATTGAACCGTTTGATTTTTTTGTTTCAGATGATGCATCTCCGAGATTTCATCAACAGCGCAAACCTTGAATTTTTTTAGGACCTTTTTTTAACTACCATTTCCGTCTATAAATAGTGACTTAAATAAATACATTTGAAAAAAAATGTATTCCGAAAGTGTATTTATTAAGTGGAACAACTTTTATATCAATATCTATAATATAAACCTATCAAAAAAAATCATGAAAATTTGTTGAAACATATATGGGTTTCAACAAAATCGAAGGTGGACACTTTAGTAATGTTCCTTATTAGTGTAAGTGACGTTTACTTTTGAACATGTCATTTTTTAAGTAGAACTTTTAAATCTTTTTCAGAAGTTGATTCATAAGGAATGTCTCACCTTTGGAATATTCGATATATGCCAGCATTATATCCTCTATGCCATCCCACCGCGGCTTTTCCCTGCTCTCCTCGTTCTGTCTTTCGCCGTTTTCTCGTATGTCGAGGAGTTTGCACTGTTGTCTAAAACCATTTTCCCCGGGCATCGGCAGAGCGGGATAGTAGCTAGTCATGAAATGGGGCACGAGCGGCGGCAGGGGGGGTGGCCGTTCGGACGTTTGTTTGATCCTTACTCGGTCCAAAAGTCGCATTTTTTGCGCGGGTCTTGGCGATGCTGGTGGATTCGTCGAGTAGACTTTTGCGATTTTCTCGCAATAAGCCGTCACCGTGTTTGTACTTTTTCTCTTTTTACGATCCTTCAGCACGTACTGCCAGCATTCTTCCGCCTCTGAGAAATATAGATAAGTCGTTAAATTATTGAATTAAAATCGTTAAAATTGAAAGTCATTAAAGTTGAAAGGCGAATGACAGTAGAGAAATATTTTAACGTGTCGTCGACAAAGGGACGAATATTTTGAACAATTTATCGTGCAAAATTACCGTCTCGTTTCTTCGGCGGCATAATGTCGAGACCTATGGTCTTGAGGAAACCGACTTTTGGCGTGAAATCCGAAGTCTGCAGCAAAACGTCGGGATGTTCACGAGGTATCGGTAAAACTGACTCGACGGTATCTTCCGAGTCGACGGGAGAGTCCGGCGGATCCGGATTCAATTTGTACCTTTTTTCCACCTTGTACAACTCGATTTCTGCAATTATGGTATATCTTCAAATGTCGGTCGAAGAACAAAGTGGAAGGAAAATTTAACAAGGAACTTTGTGCAACGTGCATCGCAAAAGTTCAATTGTCTATTCTTGTTTAGCGTTACTATACGCCGAAGTTTCTTTATCGTTCTGGAGCGGAAACTCCGTATTTTTTTGCACAGTTCACGAAAGTTCACGAAAAGCAGAAAAAAGCACAATGTTCAAATAATTTTGTTAACCTACTGTATATAGTTTTTTGATAATGTCGATAATATTTGCTCGATTCGGATAATCAAGTCCCAAACAAAACGAACAACTCTGAACGAACTGGAATCAATCGAATAAAAATCTAACAAAGATATAAATGAGCCCAATAGAATGTTAGTAAACCCGGATCGGACCCAAACAAATACAGAGCCGCGTAAAGAAAACCCAATGAATCCAAAATAAATCTAATTAAATAGAAATGATCCCGATCGCACTAGAACTCAATCCAGTCAAATGCTAGTCAGAAAACTGCAAATGAATCCAATAATAACCCGGAAAACTCCTACCCAATCTAAACAAATTCAAAAAAGGCTGAGTTGTAAGATTGATACACCGATTTGGAAGACTACGAAAATAGACGCCTTCTTGGCCGTTATTGTAATAATGGACCGTTCAACATTTTTCGAGTATAGTTTTTGTTTTAATCGAACCCAATGAATATCACGAGTGTCATAATGTGAATTCGCTATAACCGTCGATCATTCGAAAAGGAGAAAACTGAATGAAAAAATAAATTTGTGTAATGTCAAAACGAATTTGCACGATATGCGTTTAAAAAAAATGGTACGTGGCATGTACGAAAGACGACGAATAAAAATGAAAATTAAATTTAGCGTTAGCTTTTGTTGCATTCGCACTTGTATTTCCAACTTCACGTAATTCGTTGTTTCCTTCAATTGCCATAGAATGCAATTATTTTCATATCAACCCACAAAGATCCTTCTTCGTCTTCGCGAAGAAGGCCGATTATTGAAACTTGCAACCACATATTTATAACATAGTTACCTTCTTGGATGTATCTCTCGAAAGCCAAAATTTCCCATTTTTTGTCTACTGATATGAGCATTTTGATTCCATTTTCCATTGAACTTCCGTCATTTTTATTGCCAAATCGAATCTCATATTTTCGACTAGCGCGCAACGATATTAATATATACTTAATCCTCAAACTTGCTGTTAATCTGTGCAATTGTCTGCATAATTTCTTACCATTTCTTGCGCTGAGTGTGGTAAGACCAAATATAGCGAGAAAAGTCAATTTTTGTTCGGAGTAACGTGGTTTAGCAGGTGGCCCTTTGGTAATCCAAATATCGACGTCTTTCGAGTCGTCCTCGCCTTCGGAATCGGAGCTACAAGCGATGCCGGAATTGCGTTCCCTCTTCCGTTTCCGTCTCTTCTCAGCTAGATCGAGGCTGGACGTCAAGACTTTTGGCTCTTCCGGTACAGCAAACGAAGCTCTGTCGTCTATCGTTGTTGAATCGTGTTTCCCTAAGTTTTTACCAAAATCAGGCACGTTCAAAACGGGTGGCTCGCACTTTACCGCTATCTCCGTCAAATTATTGCACTTATCGGTGAAACAAAAAGAGTTCTCGTTGTTGTCGTTGAGGCTCGAGAAATTGAGCAATTTCTCCTGATACTTGGGTATCTGCAACAAAACATTGGACACGTTCTGGCAAGTACGTAAAATCTCCTCGGACTTTATGCTCTGAATGATTTGAGAAGCCTCAAGGCTCTTGGAGGTTGAATCACTGGCGCCGAATTTGAACAGCATCTTGTATGGTAGTACGGGCGTTGGGCTGCTTTCCTCGTTCTGCATTTTAGCTTCGATCTTGACTTTGTCGTCTGCCTCAGTCGCGTTCTTCGTATCGGATTTGGGCATAAGTGCATTGTTCGTTTCTTGCACGATCGTGTGTGTCAAAGGTGATGTTCTCTCGACGCTTGAGGGATCGCGATTGTTGGAGGTTAACGGAGATTGTTGTTGACGAGCGAGCATATCGATCCTCGCTTTCTCGTTATTCACGCTGATCTTGTTGTTCTCGCGTACAACGTCCATAATGCTCTTGTAATTCGAATTGACGACTCTCGGCGAGCAGCTAGTGACGTTATCGCTCGTGTAATAATTGACGCTAGAGGTCGTAGTGATAGCGGTTGTCGTCGCTGATGTTGTGGTCGTGGTCGTTGTCGTACTGGTCGTAGTCATCACTGTCGTAGTGATGATGGTGGTGGTTGTCGTTACCGTCGTTCGTTCACCGATGTCACCGTTGTGCTCCGAGCTAGTTGCAACATCGTTTCTCGGCACAGCCGACGACGATTGTTGCAAATCGCTTATCGAGTAAGAGCTCAGTATTTTGTTAATGCCGCAATGGCCGGTGCTGTTAGTCGTGACGAGGCTCGTGCCGTTGCTGGTCGTGCCGATCGTTGGTACATTGAGCTTATTGGATTGCCCTTGAAGGGACATCGACGAGCAAGAAAATTGGCTAGGTTTGTACAGGCTTGGTACGTGAGACACGGGGATGTGCGAGTGATGAAAGCCCGCCGACGAGTAAGAATTCATCGTGGCAGTTTGTTGCTGGCCCGTCGACGCTTTGGAACCATCGCCGGCATCGGTAGTTTCCTGGAGCAACGGTTGCCCCGATATCGGATGATTATTGTTCATCGTGCTCTTCAGCATCGTATCCTGATTGTTTATTTGATTGACGGCGTTTTGATTGTGATTGTTGACTATGGGCCACGGTTGGGGTTTGGCGGTTGATCGAAACGAGTCCTCGAAGGGTCTAACGAAAGCCGGATGATGGGATGCCGAGGGTGCGGCGATCGGCAGCGCCACTGTGCTCGTCGTTATAGCCGTCATGCTCATGACACCGCACGTTGTGATTGGCTGCTGAGCTATCGAGGAGATGCTCGTTGTACCGCTCATCTCCTTGCTTCGTGGGATTATTTGGATCGAATGCAAGATCGAGGGCGACTTGTGAACGTTGCCCGTGTGGTTGGTCGTGTTCAAGACCGACGGGGCCATACCGGGTGTTGCGAGAGTGTGCGTTGCGTGAGTCGTCATGGTTGCGCTGCCGAGCAACGAATTAGTCGTTGTCGTCGTGCACCCGTTGTTCGCCAAGTGCGACGGCTGCATCGGCTGATGATGTATCAGGGTGGCTTGATGGCTCGGATATGTCGCGCTCGTTGTCGTTGTCGGGACTATCTGACTACCGATTATTCCCCCGACGTGCTGACTAGAGTGTACGGTGCTTGGTTGCACCGGGGGAAGGTGAAGGCTCGGTATCAACGGCCCGAGAGGAAGACCGAGCGATTGCGAACTCGGACTAGAGGGTACGGGCATTACTCCGGGATTGAGGGGCGTTATCGAGGGTATAGGTGGCGGACCGATCGGTGCGTTGCTCAGAACGCTCGTTGATCCAAGATTCAGGCTGGCCGGTATATTGTTGACGATCGATGGTGGTGGTGGTGGCATTGGTGACGAACTGACGGAACATATCGAACTGTGGGAGGAGCCCAATCCACTGACCGGACTTGTAAATGGCGTTATACGGGAATGGAACATCGTTCCTGGTTGTTGCTGTTGCTCAGAGGGTGAGGCTGACTGTACGGAGATTTGCTCCTCCTTGCGCGATTGATTGTGCACGCTCTTCACGCTTGAGTCACTGATGTTGTTGTTGTTGTTGTTGTTGATGTTATTGTTGTTGTTGTTGCTAGAACTGATGGTTCCGGAGTTCGCACGATCTCTGTCACCTCGTTCCCTCTCGTTGTGCAACTGAGCCGCTATGGTCGGCTTCCTAGCTGGAACAAATTTCGAACATAGTGCTTGGTAATGCTCCACTACTAACTAATGTCGATTCGTATCGGTACCAGTTATATGCATGCGCACAATTAATGTTCTTTGCTGTCTACATGACATACCCAATGGAACCAATTTGCACGTCGTATAGAAAGTATGAAAAAAAAATGCGTTGCACAACCAACGATAGCGGACGCGCGCGGGCCCTGTGCGGTGGCGGCGGCAATTTTCCCGTCAATCTGCCTCGGTCTGCGCCAATAAATGGATCGGTAACCGCCCAGCTGGGCACTGAGTTGCGCGTCGACTACCGAGCGAGTGGCAAATTTACTGAGTTTTCGTTGAGTTCCTCATGATAACCCAATGAAAATTCAGCAAAAGATGGCCAACTGCACCAACACAAGTTTTTCTCAGTTTCCCTGCGCCCTCGTGCAAATGCGATACACTAGTGAAATCGGAACGAGTAGCTGTGGACAACACTTTGAAGAACTGGGAGCAGTAAAGTGCGGAATAACAGTGAAGGGATGGAATCACGAAAATCAACAAGGGCATACGAAGAAACATCATAAACTATCTTCAACGAGTATATATATATATATATATATATATATATATTAAGGCGTGTCGACAAAAATGTAATTCCTCTCTCTCTGCTACGGAAAATCCTATTAGGTATAAAAATGATTTATACAAATTTTGAAGTCTCTATATGGTCTAAGCGGTAGTTCAGTTTAAGGGATTACACCGAGTTGGAATTTTTGAAAAAATCGATTTTTCGTTTTCGACGGATTCTTATACTATAACCTTTCAAAAATATTCCCTGAAAATTTCAAGCCGGTCTGTTGAAAATTGGGGGAGTTATGAGCGTTTACAGGTAGGTCCGCTTACCGCTTTACGGTGACAGGTAAACGCCTTTAAACGGCCTTTAAACGCCTTTTTGCGGAATTACTTTTTTAGAATCGGTGACGAAAATATCTCAAAAACAACTGAATCGATCTGCTTCAAATTTCACAGACATTTTTTGTATATCAAAAGGCAGTTCTTAACGAAGGATGTTGTTTTCAATGCATACTTTTTTTTATATCAAGGAAAATAGAGTGTTTTTTTCACCGAAACTTTGACGATCACTTTCGATCACGGACCATTTTTTCAAAAATCATTATTTTATTGAATCCTTCGATTGAAGACTAGATAATACGGTATAAAAAAATTAATTAATTTGGTTTTTTTATTCCAGATGATTTGTTCCCGAGCAGGAGGGGTCATCGCGAAGGACCTTTTTTGCACGACGGTCTGTGCAATTTACTGTATCTCCGTCCTTTATAAATGTTTTCCGAATTAAAAAATTGTCAAAGATATTTGGAATGATACCCTTTAGTACGAAAAAAAAAATTAAAAACCTGCACACATTTCCAAAAAAAAAATTCACGAAAACACCTCTTTTTCCGACTGCAAACTCGATGTAACCTGTTAATCTATTTTCTCTATTCAATTGACACAAAAAAATCGTTCTTTACATTTAACCTTGAATAGGTCAAAAACGCATTAATATTTCACTATTGCGATTAAATATATTTAAAGCTAACCTTTATAGTCTTTCAAAAGCATTTTAGAAATCTCGATACCATTATTCGTACAAAAAATACAGCTATTCGAAGAAAAAAACGTTTTCGACATGAGTACTGGCATTTTTCAAACAGCTGTAATTTGTGTAAAAATAATGTCATCGTGAAAAGGGGGTTCAAAGACATACAGATCAGCTTCAAGAATATTCAACAGGATTTATCGAAACTTTTATAAGTTGTTGAATGCTACAAGTTTAAGCGTGAAGATTTAATTTTCTGGGTACGTCGAATGAGGAAAAAAATTATCTAGCACTGCTAAGACTTGAGTCAGGAACCTTAGATTTGGCATGAATTATTTGTATACCTAATAAAATTGTTTAACGAGGTAAGGGTTGACTTTTTGCGGCTCACTATAATCTGTAGAATATGTATTCGAAGAATCGTTTATATGTTCACATAAAAATTGTTTCCTTGAGATGAGAGGATTTTCTGTTTTCTTCAAAGATTCGATGGCAGGAGCGCGACCCGCAGGTCGACCTTTCAAAAGCGAGGGATAAGTGGTGAAAACGTAGACAGGTGATAAGATAGGAATCTAAAATGGTCGAAATGGTACGAAATGGACAAATCGAATAATCATAAATATTACAAGATTTTTCGTCTTCTTTTTATGATAGAATGAAATGGAGAATAAAAAAAGATCGGGAAGATCCAATAAGTGAGGAAAATATGGTTTATCAGCCGGTGACAGAAAAACACAGCAAGTTGTTCACCTGTGACTCCATGTCCATTGAACTTTTCAGCAACATTTTCGGGACGCATTTGACATACAGAGGGCAGGCTCATATAATTGTGCTTTTTTTTCTTTTTATTTGATTCAACGGGTTTGACTTACCTTCTAGATTTTGAAACATCACTATTAGTGCAATTATCACGGAGAATTGGGGATGATTTCTTTCATAAAATCAAATCGATCTAATCTGCATAATAATTGTAATAACTTTTGGAAATAAGTAAACAAACAAGAATAAAGTTTAAAACAAGAAAAGTAATACGGACGAAATACCGGAGCGATCGCAATCTCATAGTACTGACAATTCATTTGTTCGTGACAACGATGTTAATGGAACGATGGAATATAATGATGCATCGATCTTACGGACGAAGGTAATCAGTATATTGCCGAATCTTCCCCAAAACTGTTTCAGAAAACGATTCGAGGGTGAAGAATTCCAAGTCAGTCAAAATTTTCAATCCTTTTTTTTCGTTTATTTTCTTTCTTTCCTTCATTTTTTGCAATGTTTATTTTCAATTATAGTCCAAATATACATGTTTACATGATAAATTATATAAAAATTGTATAATTTTGACAAATGAACATGTGTGTGACAAAGTTATGTACATTGGTAGATTCAGTCAGTGTGTCAAGGAGCAGAGGTATACTTCGGTACTAATCAGACAAAAAGTGACTTTGCGTTTTCTTTCTTTTTGCTTTTCGTCTTCGAAGCTGATCGGTTAATGCAAATTTCTAAAACAGTTGCGGGAACTAACGCAAGAGTGCAGAGGCCTAGTGGCAATCTTTTTTCCTTGTGTCGTTTCGGAAATAGTGATGTTTCGAAATTGAAAAAAAAAAAAGAAACGACAAATATGGACAATCGACGAGACTCCGTTGCAATTTGTTTCGCGCCATTTGCGGGTGAGTGATTTCATGAATGAAAGGATTCGAGTAAATGAAGGAATAATTGAACTGAACGATAAAATGACAGAAATCTTTCCAATCTCACGCGGTAAGCTTGTCTCATTATCATAGCTGCGAGTAAAAAACTATAAAAATGTCGTTCTTGAAAAAAAAGATATGATAGAAAGTTGTGATTCGAGCAAGAATTTCGTTGTGTCGATAGTGAAATGAAAATAAATCCGGACCGCTCGTAGGTATAGTGCACTCTTGGGTTCAAGTTGCGCCGATAAAGACGTAATTAGTTGTAAAAAGATTACCTAGTTAACGTGCCCGTGTAGTAATATCGTACATCGAGACAGGCAACATGTTTTTTTCTCTTTCTTTCTTATCGTTTCTCGTTATCGATCAAATTTATAAATGATAAAAAAGATTCGTGCGGAACATCCATGAAATAGAGAAAAAGAAAAAAAATAAGAGGCATTGACGAAAATTGCACTCCTGTCTCGATGTAACTGTGACCCGACGAGATTTACAAGATCTAGTCGAGACTTCCGGTCGTCTCGTCTAAATAGAGCGGTTCATTGCTTATTACGATCTCATTTTTTTGTTTTCATTTTGCTTCAATCTTTTTTTTTTGTTCGAATTTTCATTTACTCTATCTTGACACGAGGTTGATGAGCGATCATTTTTTCCTAGCGTCCACTAGGAATCAACGTTTACAATAAGCCCTTTCGTCGAAAAAGGGCGAAATTCGGGTAGTGTATTCTTTTTGTTTCGGTTTTCTTTAGCTAAAACATCCATCAATAACGAGGATCAATAAGAGACAAACGAACCCTTGCTTTGTACTTCACCTTCCAGCTCTTTCCTAAGAAATTACAACTTCATTACCGAACAGACGAGACCGTGTAGAAAAAAAGGAAAGGAAAAAATAAACGTTTTTTTCTGCCGTAATAACAGAGAAATGTTTCGTAAATTCGCAGGAAAGTCAGCGGAAAAGACGAAGAGTGAACACGCCGCTCTTAGCTCGATCCTCGTATGCGCTTATCTAAAAAATATTAAACCTAGCTCCATGAGAAACGATCAACTATGACTATAACTTTCATTATCTCTATATTAAGATTAGAAGCGTAGTATGTTTGTTGTTTTCTTTTCTTTCTCATTTCTTTTTCCTCGATTCTTTCGTTATCGGGCGAATTCGTTTGTCCTTTTTTCTTTTCTTTTTATTCGTTTCGGTATTTATTTATTTTATTTCAAATCTCTTTCCGCTCTCGTGTTTATTTCGACACTTCCTTCTCGAATCGTCGGTCCACTTCCGTCACCGGAGGAACAGCGGGACAGTCTTTCACCGAAGTAAACTCGACATGATCCGACGAAAAAGAAAAAAAACAATCTTCACTGCCTCTTGAAGCATCAAATTTTCTTTTGCTCTTTTCTCTCGCGCGCTTGCGTTAAATGTTGGCGCTCTTTTTTTTTCATTTTTTTTTGTCGCAGGAGAAAACGATCGCTTGGCATATCGGTTCCGATAATAAACAAAACAAATAATAAACAAATGTAACGAGCCAATTAGCGGAGCGGTCGAAAACCCGTGATCGAACCACGGATCCCGTTTCGACTTACTCCTTTCTTCACATTTTGCTTTCCCATCAGTTTTCAAAATTTGTATTTTTTTTGTTAATCGACGTTTACATGAGAAAGCAGATGAACAGGATGAATTTGTGCGAATTCGATAAACCCGGGGCAACCGAATTTCAAGTTTATCATTATCATTGTTATACTTCTATTGATTTTCTTACCGATCAACCTTCATTTTTGCAAGTAAATCACTCTTCTGCTCTACTTGTTTCCATTCTTTTTTTTGGTTTCCTTCTCGTTTCTCCCTTTCAAACAACATCTTACAGATTTGTCATCGTAGTGACGGAACAACTGCTTTAAACGGTAACTGGACGAGGTTTACCAGCTGGCCAAATGTCCCGGGAAATTGGTAACGGATTAGACATTGACTGCGAGTGTAATTTTTCATTCGAAGATACGCGGGGCGAGTACCAAAAGTACTCAAGAAAGAGAAGGAGAGAGAGAGAGAGAGAGAGAGAGAGAGAGAGAGAGAGAGAGAGGCGTGTGTTGTACCCGAGTGGTTTGAAAAGCTGTATTTTCATTGCGCCTTATCTCGACAAAAAAAACCGCGAAAAGCTATTGATTTGGAAATTCATGATGATTCCCATTTCTATTGATTCAAAGTTATTTTTTTTCAGCTTGGCATATGCACTAGGGAAATATTAAAGGTAACCACTCTCTGGAATTATAAATACGATAAGGCAACGTTAATTATTTTTCAATGAGCTTTGTGCCATCCCCGAATCGTTCTTTGGTCACATAATATGAAATACTCAACGAGTAAGTGAAACTCGGCGAAATGGTAATTTTTGGGAGTACTATACAGGAAAGGAGTAAACGTAAAGGGACTTGCAAGAACGCATTTGCAAAGAACCGTTCTGGTAAACCTCGCGTGTATACGTGACACGGCTTTTTGTTCTGTTTTTTTTTTTTGCGTTCAATGGAAGGCAGTGGGGGGTGGAGCGACTCGCTCACCTGCAGTATCGGCGGACGTAGGAGCAGGTGCGGGAACAGGAGCCGTGGATGCTGAATTTCTTGCGACTCTTCTCCTTTCCTCCTCCTCCCTCAATGCAACTTGCTCGCGCGCTTGTCGCAGTCTGTGTTCCTCCTCGAGCTTCAGTCTAACGACAAAAAGAAAAACACACCGTAAGAACAATTTTTCAAAACAATTCCACTCGCCTCAAATGCAACTCGTAAATATTGCTTTTGCTCGGATCAATTAGAACTTTGGTGTGCATTTGTATCACTTTAATGGGATCAAGCCACCATTGGATTACGAATAAAGGTGCTATGTAATGAAATTGCATAAGACATCCGACAACTCTGTCATACGGTTAGGAGAATTGTGCAATTTCCAATTTTTTTAAATCAAATTATATCGGGTATGGGAAATTTACATCGTTTTAGCTTTTGAGTTATGTTAAAAACGAATATCGAATAGTCGAACCAATTTTTAACTTTTTATTTAAAATAGTTTTATCAACAATTAAAACGCAAACTTTGACACGAACAAAGTGTTTCGACTCCAAAATATGATACCATGTTTTTTTTTTCGAATGTAAACAATTTGCACGACCGAATATAACGGTAACATGACGTTACAATAATTTACTTGGATTTCTCAGATCCATCAACCCATGGGGCAGTTACCATGGAAGCCACAGAGTCCTGAACGTGCATGAAAATGAGTAATTTATTATTCTATTAATAAAAATGAAAAAAAATATGTAGTTGATCCATTAATAAATAAATTATGATGGATACTTTTATACGAATTTTGAGAAAAAATTCTGGCTTGTGTGTATCCCAGTCAGCATTTGTCATAATTTGTTAAGTTTAACCATTTCATATAAAAATCGGAATTATGTCGTACAGTGTCACTGAAAGTAATGATGAAACGGTTCAAAAGTATGTTGGGCAAACGTCATTTTTTTTTTACTGGCAATATGACTGTCATAAAAAATATTTGTACCCATTTGAAAAAAAAATTAACTCTGAAATCACCTTGGGAACTTCCAATAAAATAAAAACGAATCATGCTATTTTACTCACGATCCGAATCAATTCGGCTCGTGTTTGTAGCGATTTGTGTATTTCTTTTTTGTTTTACAGTAATTGCGATGTCTGAATCTTGATACAATGCCTTATATAAATATATAAATAACACAAGTTAACAAACAATTCTTGGTGGCGGCAAAAGTTGTATGATTTTTTGTCCAGTGACTACTGTTGAGACCTAGACCAACCTATATTACATAGGTATTTCAAATGAATTTTAATTCCATAGCGAGTGTCGTTAGCAGTTCATTTAAGAATTGTTTTCTTTTTCGTTTTTATTATTATTTGCTGTTATAAATGTATTCAGTGAAACCGGTGCGACGGTCTAGTGGTTATCCTGCCTGCCACTAAACCTGCGGGCCGGGAGGTCCCGGGTTCGAATTCAAGTCGCGTTCATTGCGTCGTGAAATGTTTTTCTTCGGCATTCCGCTGCGAAATAAAACTAGTTCCACGACTGGGGGGCGAACTTGATGACCGGCTGTATTGGTATACTACTTCAGCAAGGAGTACGCTTTTAATAAGCCATAAATATCGTGGAAGATAGGTGTCAGAAAAGATGGGACACCCACATGATGGCTGATTATGTTCGGAGTTTGATGCGTGACTGCCTTGACAAGTCTTACACAAAAAAACAACACGAAAAAGAAGGTTAGGGGAAGCTGCTGTACCTTGACGCCCTATCTACCTTGAGCCACTCAACTTTTTAAAATGTTCCCGCTCTTTTTACGGAAGTATATTCATGGTGCGGTGACGTTTTGCGAAGGCAAATCAACATAAAGTTAGTTGAAGACAGTCACTCCTCGGCGTTTGGACGTGAGACGGTTTGAAATTTTTGGTGCCCAAGAGTAAGGTATCCATTTTTTTGCTTTCTTCATAACTTGCATTATTAGCTACATGATTATTCATAACTGACTGTTTTAGGGAGGTACTTTAATAGCGTTTAAAACGTATTAGGCTGATTTTGGCTAAACACAACCTCAATATTTTTATGTGTGAGTAAACGTCAACAGGTGGGGGTGTTGTACCTTGATCCTGGCAAACCCGTTGTAACTTGATCGTGGTCAAGGTACAGCACATATCTTTAGAGATGATTTTCCGATCGGTATTGTTCAGATATTTGGGATTTAGTGATAATGCTTTAGTGTTTGCACGAAACGAGGGAAAGTTTAACGTATATTAGTATTTTGTGTCCCTTTGAACACGTTGGTATCATTTAATTTGTTCTCGGTGGCCAGAAAAAAAGATTCCAATTACATCCTTGCCAGATATTGAAGAGAAAGTAAACAAAAGCTTAAAAAACAAATTCTAAGAGAGAATTCTATTCCGTTCCTAAAATTAACAAATATTGGAATCTTACCTATTGAGTAAGAAATCTGGAAGAACAATAATTAGTTTAAGAGAAGAAGACAACAGCATAATTTGATTATAAAGTTCCTAATTTAGATTACGAGGAAAAACGTAATAGTTTTCTATTTTTTGAACTTATAAACTAAAGAAATTACACAAAATAGGTATGTTTGGTGAATATTTTTTGGTTGCAAATACAGATATCTGTTATAACATAAGTTGAATGAAGATACCATAAACGTCATAAACTTGAAAAAACGTAAATAATATTGAATTTTGTCGAAAAATTGCCTTTTATTTGACTGAATTCTCACTGTGATCAAGGTACAACATATGCGGATGAAGGTACATCATCAATGTCATACCGTAATCGACATACCAGTTTTTTGATTTGCGTAAAAACTATTAAAATGATTGTCTATGGTTTTATGTACTTTGTATTATGAGCCTTATTAGTTGCGCTTTACGATACAATTTATTTCATCAGTATATGTACTTATATGTCAAAATATTTAATAAAACTTGTATTTTTCAATAAAATTATATTTTACACAAATATTGTACTTTTCCGTATTTTTCACGTAGAATATCAATACTACGTGTCAAAATAGGATCAGTATAGAGGTAAGATTTAGAAAAAATATAGTTTTGAGGTAGCAAATCGGCTGTTGAGGTGTGTAATACATAAACTGTGTGTGTATTAACTCATATTCAAAACGTGCCTTACGATTGCAGTTTCATTTGAATGAGTATATCATTAGATGTGAAAAGGAGGCTCTACATAAAACGGTTCGAAAGAAATATTTTTCTTGTGCAAACTTTTGTTCGGGAATCTTGAATATATGAATTTTCAAAACTGTTTTTGCCGATCAATTAAGCAAGAATTGAATCCAGTATCAAAGCAATATTCCAAATTTTGTATATTCTGTTGTTGAAGAAAACATTTCCACTTTTTCAAAGAAAGAGATCCGAATGCTTGTTGAATTATGCACAATCGTAGCATCGTTTCGAAAAATCGCTCGTTCGTTAGATTTCGTTAGAATATGTTTTGAGCGTGGAGCTGGGAATAAGCTCCCATATTGTTTCGGGATAGGGACGATAAAGTTGGGAAAGAGCGAAGAAGAAAATTGCGAGCTCACCGTTCGTGCATCACCGGGGACATGAGACCAAGCGATGCCGGGGGCATCATGTCGGGACTGTATCGCAATCCATAGAGCGGGTACGAGGGCAGTCCCGGGAACAACGGAGGTCTCAGCATTCCACATCTCTCCAAGTACAAATGTTCCTCTAATCTGCGAATGTAAGAGCAAAGCGTGGATTTTGTTAAATTCTTTATATACAAGAGTCAATCACCTCTAGGTATTGATGGAATTAAATTATTCAGTAAATGCCAGACTGGAGATTCACATCAAAACTTCGCTTGTCACCCACTAACAGGGGGACCTTACAGGCTGTCACTCACGAATTTTGATAAGTCTCAGATATGTTGTAGAGGGACCTACCCTGGGTACCTGAGTAAAGGGATTTTATACAACGCTCTTTAGTTTTCGAGAAGAAACGTTCGAAAGTTTAGCTCGTATCTACCATACCGGTACGGTTGCACCTTTGTCGAACCAGCGGGCGTGGCCTAGTGGGCAAGGTTCCCGGCTCTGACGCTCGAGGTCCAGGGTTCGAGTCCCGTGATGGCGTTTTTTTTTCAAAAAATATAAATAAATTCGATGGATGGTGCAAAACCGTCTAATTATTTATTATTATTTCATTTTTTTTATTTTTAACTTTCCATTTTTTTCAAATTATTTATTATTTTATTTTTCACGCAGAAAAAAAAGAGAGGAAGAAATTATAACATCTTTCACAAGAAACTGCAGTTTATTGCTTTTCATTATAATATAAATTTTAAAATGGTCGGGCCGTTATTTCAAATACTCCAGCCGGGTTCCCTACCTGCGTTCCTCGTGGTTTGCATCGAAGTTAATTGAGGAAAGACCGCTGTTTTTAAATGTCAATCAAATATGCTTTCCAATAACGCTGCTCAAAACTTATTCTTCCTCTAACCAATCACCAAATACGAAAGAGAAGCATAAAAACGAATTAGAAAAATAAAAATTTCTAACTTCCGTACGGAAATATTGGGTTGGTAAGAAAGTCGTGCGATACAAACGCCACTTTTTCTAAATAAACATAACATTTTATCAAGATATGATCAATTTATAATATAGTCTCCCCCTTCATCTACAACTCGTGTCCAACGCTCGGGTAAACTTTGAATGCCAGTCGTTCAGAAATCCTTAGGTCGTGAATCGAAAAATCCTTCAAGGGTATTTTGAAGATCTGTTTGATCGTTAAATTGTTTGCCACGTAAATATTTTTTGAAAGCCCGAAATAAATGTTAATCTGACGGGACTAGCAAGGAACGTCACTTAAATGTCCGCCTCCAATTTTGGTGAAACTCATATATGTGATACAGCATTGAAAACTATTAGACATGTATTTTTTCTATCTGCGGAAAAACATTTTTAACGGGGTTAACGATCTCTCAAAGAAAGGAGCGTCATCCTTTAATTTCATTTAAAAAAAAAAATTATCCTATAGTAGATTTTTCATCGATTTACATTAGAAGAATTTCGGTTTTTGTTTGTTTCAGATCGGTGGACTGCTTGTGGGTAAAACTGCGGAACCACCCCGCGACACGCCTTTCTTTGAGAGGTGGTTTCCCCCCTTAGAACCGTTTTTCCGCTGATGAAAAAAGTACGTGTCTAATAGTTTTCAATGCTTTATCACATATATGAGTTTCAACAAAATCGAAGGCGGACACTTAAGTGATGTTCCTTGTAAGTACGGTGGATGTGGTTGGACTTCCCATTCTGATTCTGAAATAGTTTTTTGTGTCATTGTAGCTACGTGGGGCCGAGCGTTGTCGTGAAGAAGACAAACTTGACGTTTACGACATTTTTGTTTAATCATTTCAGACAGCTTCTGTAAATGTGTAAAGTAAGTCTCGGCGTTTATTGTGGTGTTAGGTGAAAGAAGCTCATATTACAACAGGCCCTCGAAATCCCACCAACAACAAAGTAAATATTTGCTCTCTTCACGGCATGGTTTAGTAGTTGGTTCTGGTTTTTCCCGTTGAGGTCGCCATTGGCGGTTTCGTGTTCGGTTAACGTATAACACCCAGCTTTCATCTCCAGTGAGTATGTCCTTGAGCAAATCCTTCCTGTGCGAATGTAACAACAATGAAAGGCAAATAGAAACGCGGGTCGCCTTGTTTGACTCACTGAGATCGTGAGGTATCCAAGATGATATTACTTCTCTATATCCAAGCTCTTCCAAATGTTTGAGGATCGTGACGTGACTACAGCCGAGTTCGCTTGCCAACTCTCGTGACGGTGCACTAGGTTACATTCGTGGAAAAGATCGAAACGCTTCGTCGTCAACAACAGTTTGTCTGCCGGACCTAGGTCTGTCTTTAAAGTATATATCGCCAGAACGGAAACGTTCAAACCAACGGGATACTGTTGAATAATATACTACGTTACTGTTGAACTTGGTGCACATATTAGTAGCAGCAGGTCATGCAGAACGTCCTTGTAGAAATTCGTAATAGGCGATCACTCGAAGTGTTCTTTGATCCATATTTACTAATACTGTCTGATCACAACAAACGAGCGCCTTATGTACCCTTTGGCATGGAAGTTTATAGAACATTCTAACAATTTCTACTCTCGAATGCTCTCAAACTGCTTTGCTAGGCAAAATATTTAACGGAGCACTTTAGTGTCGCAAGATTTTCTTACCAATCTACTGTAATTGTGAAAAAAGCGATAAAATAATTGTTAGTTGCCAAAGAAGGATGAAATTGTCTTTGTTGAAATTGGCCGATACTAGTCAAATTGGTGGATATTTGCGTCGATGGAGCCGAGCGCGAACGCATATGAATGAGCAGCGACCTCTTACCTATAAGCGTGTTGGAGATGTGGCGGTGGGTAAAGACCGTGGTGATAAGGGCTGTAGGCTGCTGGATCGAGGGCGAAAGTGGGTGGTGCATGCGCCGGGTGATGCTCCGGCCGATAAGGCTGAAAGCCAGAACGAGCTAGCAATTCGGAAGCAGCCGCTGTCACGCTGTGCTTGCTGCTTTCCGCTGGCCTCGTTGTCGTATACATTGATGGTATCTCCTCCGGCCGACGTTCGTGGCTTGTACGTTCCTGAAATAAAAACAACCGTCGTGACAGAGGGAACCGTTGGAAAAAAGTCGTTCTTTTTTTTGGCTACCGTTCGAAAAATTGATCCTATCGAGCTGTCCGAGCCTACCCCCTGATCTATATATATATATATATACACTCATTACCAAAATTAAGGGAACAGTAAAATTTAAAAAAAAATTCATAGATTTTTTAATAGTTTCGTGAAAAACGGTCGTATCGTAAAAAAAACAAAAAATAGGGTTTTAAAGCTTGAAATCTCTAGTTTACGAATCTCACCGGTAATTTTTTTTAAGCAACACCCTCGGAGTCCAAGTAAATCTTCATGCATCTTTCTACACGTATCGCTATCGGATTTATCAATCACACATTTTACGCTTCTAAGCATCTCCAGAACTAGTTTTTTATCAATCTCGCTTTTTTTTGTTAAAAATAAAGCTCTCTAGTTTTTTGATTTTTTTTACGCAATCATGGTGAGACGACATTTGTCAGAAGTTGAAGTTGCTCGGTTAGTCACTTTCATTGAGGAGAGTTGCTCATGCCGAGTTGTAGGTGACATGATGGGTGTTTCGGCTTCTGACGAGTTTTTTTTTGAAATTTTGAAGAAAAAAAAATTCAAAATTTTGAATTTTTTTCTTTATCCAAGATTTAAAGAAAAGTTATTGCGAAACTGTGAGAAAAAATAACGAATTTTTTTTTTCCATTTTAATCATCGTTACTTGACATTTAAGGAACAATGAAAGTTTTCTTTTAATTTTTTATAAAACTTTGGCGCTTCGGTAAAAAATAACGGTTTACCCGAGCACTTTTAAATTGTGGGAGGTCTTTGGACATGTATTGAACTAAAAAAAACCTAGAAACATGAGTCATTTTGGCAATATTTGCAAAGTTGACGTGGATTTTCTAAAACGAGAAAAAAAGTCATTTTTTCGTACGTTTTCAAATCAATATTAAGGTTAAAAAAAAATTCTCTAAAGTACCGAAAGGAGCTTTTAGAGAATTTGTTCCAGTTTACGAAACCCACCTTTAGCTCGCTGTACAATCATTTGTTCATGAGATATTGATGATCTACGAAAAAAGCTCCGTTTTTCTTTAAACGCCGATATCTCAGCGACAAATGGTCGTACAGACCCAGATAGACACTCGTGATCATCACGCCGTGCATACAATTGATGAAGCAAATTTTACAGCATATTGACTACATGTCATGATGCAAAGCCGTGAACTCATTTAGTATAGTAAATGTACAAAGCATTTTGATCTCAATATGTCAAATGCATCGTACGTTTGGAGCACGTTGAACTCATATCGCTGTGCTCAAGTGTCCACATTTAATATCTGCAAATTTTACGTCATATGGAAGTCATCCAATGACTTGTGTTGATGAATTCGCTGGTTTAGCACTGGTAGTAGATATGATATGCAAGCAATATGACGCCGATATGCATGTTTGTCAGCGATACATTCGATGAGCGCAACATGACGGCGATATGTATATTTGTCAGTGATACATCCCATGAGCGGAATATGAAGGCGATATGCATACAAATTCAGAATGATACAAATAGGCAAACACAAAGAAAGTTTGCACAAGTGTTAGAATGGCTAGGTAGGTAGCGTGCTCAGCTCTCGAATTAGAAGACGTGGTTCAAACCGTAGGTAGGTATAAAATTTAACTAGGCAGGATACGTTTTAATCCATTTATCATATAGGCAGGAACATAAATAAAGCATATGGGGATATAAAAATTCTACCAATTTTTTTTAATCAACATTTTTGGTTTTTTTTTTATTTTTACGCTATAATACTCATATGAGCTCCATATGAGCACAGCATAGTTACGCCACGCCATGCCGCTAATATGAGCTCCGTATGAGCACAGCATAGTTACGTCACGCCATGCCGTATGACGAGCTCCGTATGAGCACTACAATTTCTTCACACCGTAACACCCATATGAGCCCCATATGCACTCACTTATTGTTAGATATTCGTGAGCCGAATTTGCTAGTCCGATGAATTCACTGCATGCATATTCGCGTGAGAACAACTTTGCTTCATTTGGATGTATTATTGTGAATCATCATGTGATGCAAATATGACTTCAACGGGAGCACTCATAAGGGATACACAGCTGTGAGACTTTCTATGCCGCACCGATGATGTACATATGATGCCAATATGAGGTACATCAGTCTATCTGGGGAGGTCCAAAAAATACCGTTTTGAAACTGAAGAATCAGGCTAAATGAACCCAGCATTGATCAAACTCAAAAAAAATTGAGCTCGTAGACGATTTTGAGACGAAAAAAAATCGAAAATGTTTGCCTCGCGCTATTTATTAGATTCACGCCGAGCGTGTTGCTTAAAAAAAATTGCCGGTGAGATTCGTAAACTAAAGGTTTCAAGCTTTAAAATCCCACATTTTTTACGCTACGACCATTTTCACGAAGTTACAGCTATTCAAAAAACAATGAAATTTTTTTGAAATTTTACTGTTCCCTTAATTTTTGTAATACGTGTATATATGGTAAAACTATGAAATCATGGCTCCAGACCAATTTCAATGCCAACATTTTTTTTGCCATGAACGCCTTTATAATGGCATCACTATTGATATTCAGTTGGGGAAAGCCGACATTTTTTATTAATTCCATAAATAATGGGATTTTGAAGTTTGTGGAAACGAGGTATAAAATAGCGCATTATAGACACACACTCACATACGCACACACACTCACACGCAAGCACGCACGCATATACACACGCGCGCGCACACACGAAATATCAGTATATCAATGGAAATCATGTGCGACGTAATGACGCTATTCGAGGTTTTTTTTTTCATATTAGGCCTTCCCCCACTTTAATACAACATGTAACATCGTTTTTCATCCATAACAGTACCCCAAACCAATTTTGGACCGATTTTGGACTGGAGCCGTGCTTCTATAGTTTTAGTATAGAATACACACACACACACACACACACACACACACACACACACACACACACACGCACGCACGCACGCACGCACGCACGCACGCACGCACGCACGCACGCACGCACGCACGCACACACACACACACACGCACACACACACACACACACACACACACACACACACACACACACACACAACACACACATATATATATATATATACGATGCAGACAAGTCTACTTCTCGTTTGTCGGCGTAGAAAAAATATTAGTATATGGTAATAAGGTAATGGTTGCGAAAGGTGAGCCGCCTAGGTCAATAAAGTGACGCAGGAAATGAATCGTGTTTTTCTTAAATTTGGTTAAAAATAATGGCTTTCATCTTGAGTACAAGTTGGCAATCAAAAAATTCTTGGTCCTGGCAAAATGCGTATGATTTTTTGTCATGTGACTACTGATGAGACCTATACCAACCTATATTACAATTCACTAAACGGGGTTGTCAAACGAAATGTAGTTTCGTAGCAGTTCGTTTGAGACATGTTGTTATTTGGTTATTTATTGTTTGCTGTTATAATTCAATTCAGTGATATATAGATGGTAGCAGAGCGAAGCCGAGCTTGTTCGAGTTACCCTAATACATTGTGTAATATATGCAGAGAATATGTTATTCAAAAATTTAGAAGAACGATTGCAGATTTTTTGAGAAGTACTTTTTTTCTTCTTTTTTCGGGATATAACTGAATGATCAAGATAAATTCCCAGAAAATATTGGCTCCTTCAGTGAAGAGCAGGGAGAATGCTTCCACCAAGACACGAAAATAATGGACGATTGGTATTAGAGAAGATGGGTCTCACTCAAGAAAATCACGAAAAAGAAGCTTAGAATGTAAAAATATTTTATAAAACTTGAATATTTATATTAAATTCGATTTTATAACCGAATTGTATATTTCCGTGTTCATAATGATATCACTATTAAGTGTTAATATAAGATCAGTATAGAGATAAGATTTAGAAAAAATATGCAGTTTCGCGGCACCAAATCGGCTATTGTGCTGTGCACTCAATGACAAAAGCATTTATTATAAAGTGAAGCAAATAAATATTTCAAAATTTCAAAAGCATTTATTGTAAAATGAAACAAATAAATATTTTTTAGTTTAAGGTATTCTGTAGATGTAATTCCACGACAAATTTTCTCCTCACAAAATGGATGTATTTTTTTATGTTCGTACTCCACTTGCGAATAATATGGCTTTCGACCTTTATTCTTAGATACACAGCCGTTCAACTTTTTAGGAGTTCCTTTGATAATTGGCATGTTTTCAAATGTCATGAAGTAATTATTATGATCTTTAAAATTGATTCCGTATCTGAAAGGTAATCTAAATAAGGTACTACAATTCCAGAAACTCTTTGTTATTATCGCGGAAATAAAATTCCTGACGTTCTAAGATATTAACAATGAATAAAAAATGATGAAGGCTTCTATCAACTAAAAAATACATCATTGACCAAATACGACAATACTTGTAACTGAAGCAATTAATACATTGTATTTCTTCCTTTTTATTCTCGACTTTTCCGGCTACTACTTTATTCTAATTTTATGCTTGCCAATATTGTTCTCATTTTGTTCATAGCGCTAAAAAATCAGAATATTTCAACCGCTCGTAACTGGTCAAAACATTTAAGTAACCCTTTTTAAAACGAATTTATATATTTCATAATGAAATGCCATGGAGAATGAGTCCCAGCACCATTCTTTTTCAATCAGTATGCCCGTTCCGTTTGGCTTACCATAATTTTTCACAAGCGGTGATTTTCAATTGAAGATAGTATAGACATTGCAGTATTTAGAAATTGGAACAAAAGATTGTTCCCATATCTATGTTAATATTTGCCGTAAACAATAAAAATGGTGTTTTTGGTGTTTTCACTTCGACTTATCAGACGTCAGTACTTTTCAGCGCATGTAGGGAAAAAATACATAGAAATGAGCTATAGCGAGCATTTTTCGCGTGATTTCGTCTTTGATTATGTGGTACTAACATTTTCTGCTACGGCAACGCACAGAAGAAGTAGATATTGGCACCACCTCAGTATTTACAGGGTCCGCCACTTGCCCCGGACACGGGGAAGATTATTTCAAAAAGTTTGTGTATTAAAGTCGATATCAATCAAACGCAAAAACAAAGGCGTTATTACCATGTTTGTGGCCCACAATTCGGACCATGCAGTCTTCATAATTGACCCGAAATAAGAGTTTTCCAGAGTGGTAGAAATCGAAATTCGACCCTTAAGGGGGTAAAACGGGGGATTTAATGTTTATATGCGACAACATATTTTATGGTCAGATTTGCTTGAAACTTGGTATAAATACACTCCAACACAAATAATTAAACATGTATTTCAGCAATTTTCAAAATCTAACCTTTAAGGGGTTAGCCGGGAGTGTTAAGGTTTGTATGAAATAACCTATTTTTTACCAGATTTACTTGAAACTTCGCAATTTAATTTTATATATAACACTATACCATGTTTTCCTCGCTGTTCGGTGCGTGTAGACAGTCAAGTAGTACTTTTAACTCTTCAACAGTGTATGCCGCACATATGTGAGCATTAGAAAAAAAAAACATCCAAACAAATCCAGTCTTTAAAACCCCTGTTTCACCTCCTTAAAGGTCGAATTTCAATTTTTACCACTCTTGAAAAGAGTCTTACTTCGGGTCAAATATGAAGGCTGCGTGGTCAGAATTAGGGACCACAGATATCGTAATATCCCCAAAACAAATACCTTTGTATCCATATTAAATGATTCTTTTCGAGCATATTTACTCACTATAACTGCTCTGTCCCTCTATAGATCCCCGACTCCTCCTCCGAAGAACATTATGACATTCGTCCTACGTCTTCGGTCGGGGGAGCAGTCGGGGTTGTACAGACCTGTATAGATAAAGGACTCCCAAAGTCATCGAGTGCATACTAGGTTCATTCACCCCCAAAACATGAGGAAATGCCGGAAAGGCAAGATTGGAACCGCCGGCTGAACATAGCGGGAATTTTTAATTTAACTTTGTCCGGTCTCTAGAAGTGTACCCTCGATATATATGGCGTAAGTATTCCTTTGATGGGCTCATTCGCCACGTTATTCGTATTCAGTGTAGAGGCTGTATGAGATAGCGCTTCAAAGATTAGGTCTATATAGTCGTTTGGCAAAATTGAAGTGGCGAAAGAGCAGGCGAGGCTGAGCGAGAGTGAGAGTTGAATGAAATAAGACCGTGAGACTTGTGAAACGTCTGCCTCGTTGAAAATAGAAGAAAAAAGTCTCGTTTTCAGTATCATGGTGATCAATCATGAATGAGTCGAAGTTGGAAAAGAAAAAAGAAAGGTGCATTTATCTACGGGCGTGTGGAGGGGCAGTAAGAGGCCAACGGCCTCTTTTAGATTGGTCGTGCCAGGAACATGTTCAGTGCTCTTTGATCTGCCGATTATTACAAGTGAACTACCCTTTTCTTCGCGCCAGAATGAACTACCTTTTTCATTCGAAGGAGATCGAGGGTGCGTTGTCAAAAGGGCGAGTGCCGAAGGCGAGAAGGAGAACGAGAAACTCTCCATTCTTCATGCCGTAGAATCAAGAACAAAGGGAGCAACTTTCGGATCGGACTGACCTCTCGTCCCTCGTTTAGGTATTTTTTTCCACGCTGCCAGTATTCCGTACTATATACTGTATGTACTGACTGGTCGCTTCCGCGAGTAGAATGCAATGACCCACACGAACGAGCGAGATCGACGGTTTTTTTGGTGCTTAGATTGGGGCAGTGGCCTTGTTAGTCCAGTAAAAGGGACGAAAACCCAGCACTTTTTAGCGTAGAATATGAATTTTTGACTGAAGGTAGATGGTTGCATATTGAAAGTAACCCTAATAAAATGTTGCCCCTCAACTCGCCCCAACCTCAAGACGTAGGGGTTGGAAACTTAAAAATCGCCGTATCTCGATAATTGATAGCCCGATCGAAAAATGTTTCAAACAAAAGTTGCTTGGAATAATAAAATACGTATAAAGTTATCTGACGTCCACATCGCTCGCACACGCATCAACTCCGAATTTTCGAATCGTTCTTGTGCCGCTATTTCCAAAGATAGGGGGTTGGACTTCAGATGACTTTATACGAATTTTATTATTCGAAACATCTTTTGTTTGAAACCTTTTTGATCGGGCTATTAATTATCGATTTACGGCGATTTTTAAGTTTTCAACGAGGTTGGTGCGACGAGGGTTGGGGCGAGTTGAGGGGCAACATTTTAGTGCGGTTACTTTCAGTATGCGACCATCTACCTTCAGTAAAAAAATCCATATTCTACACTAAAAAGTGCTGGGTTTTCGTCTCTACTGGACTATGGTATCAAACAGTACGAGTCTGATGTCTATGGACAATTGAAAGCAATCAATTCGCATCGAAGCTTTGTATCGAACCGAAACCAAGGAAAATTTCAATTCGTTTTGTACCTTTGTGCATTGATCTTTCGATCCAATGAGAGTGAACAAAGCCGCAATGATCTCCAGCGAATGAATGGAGAATTTCTGTCTTCAGATCTCAAGATACCGCGAGCTATCGAACCCTGCGCAATTCGTTCCTGTGCAGCTGTCAAGGAAATATGAAAAGGGAACGAAAACCAAAATTCGGCTCTTTGTCTCGGGCGGGAGAGCGTACTGCGATTCCGTACAGCTTCGAAAAAGTTGCAGGCGAGGTCACATATAGTGTCATGAGAACATGTGATCGAAGGAGAGTGTTTGCGGCGACCCAAAGAGAACACGTACGGGATATGGAGCGATCCGGAGAAAACTGGTATCCTGACACGGGACTGGATCTTCTCTTTCTCTCTCTCTCTCTCTCTCTGCCTCACAAACACACACACACACACACACACACACACACACACACACACACACACACACACACACACACAAGCGCGCGCGCGCGCACGCACTTTTTCTTTCTCTACCTCCCGTACGTCCAAAGTTCATCGTTACGGGTCACAAAGACCGTGGTCCGAGGTCAATATGTATTTTTCGTGCGAACTCACCTTAGCAGGTGAGGGTCCTCGCACGAGAGGAGGTGGTGCACGATTTTTGGGGCTCGCACGGGGCTCTTCTTCCTGAGGAGCCGGTCCCGCTTGCTTTGCAAGATTCCTTAGCGCAGCGGCGAAACTTCGGCTGTTCTGTTGGCCACCTGGTCCCGGCCCCGGTGTGTGACCCGGTGGTAACACACCGGAACTAGGTCTGTGAGACTTGCCGATGGTTGTCGGTTGGGCTTTGGTGCTCGCTGGCTGAAGACCTGAAACATGAAAAATCGGTTCGTGGACCGTTAGCGGATCGATAAACGCAGACACCAGTTTACTATAAAGCACGCTTGAAAACTCGCATTCAGTGAAATATCGGTAACGATTACATTGTAGTTTATCATCGTTGGCATGCAATGACAATTAATTTATTTGACTTTCTCAAATTTCGTTCAACTGATTTTAGCTACGAAAAACCCTCGACCATTTTTTACGACGCTCATTTGGCGATCTGCAGAGAAACAGTGGGTATTATAACTAAAATGAGGAAATGCAAATATTAAATGAATTTCCGTTGCATTCCAACGATGCTAATTTCAACACCATCTCTTTAAGCATTTTTATCGTCGGGGTCTTGAACCATCGACAATTATAATTTATCGTGAGAACATTCGCGAAGTTAACCCTCGCATTCTTTAATACAGAATATTCCGAGGTGGTTCATGGCACCAACACTAAATTCTATAACGTTTAGAACGAACATGTATATATATATATATATATATGTGTGTGTGTGTGTGTGTGTGTGTGTGTGTGTGTGTGTGTATGTGTGTGTGTGTGTGTGTATATATTCCTTTATATTTTTCGGTATCGACCACCGATTAGTCGAGTCGTCGATTCGATTCGGGCCACCGTCGTTACACTCGAGATCCCTTGGGGTCAGAGACGATTGCTTCCAGGTCATGTATCAGCCTCGAGAGTCGGAGCCGGATAAGTTACTGGATCGAAGGAGGTCGAGCAAAGTTCGATATGTACCCACACACACACATGTTTAATGGATGGGTATATCTCCCGATAGTGCTTTGCCCTAACGGTCTCGTTTCCCGAAGGCTCGAGGGAAAATGATAAACCACCAAAGAGCCATTTGCTCTCTGTGAGCATCGCAAATACGTTATCGGAGAACGGAAACATGCCGGAGAAATACATAAGCCCATTTGTGCGGCTTCCTTTGTCTCGTAGTGTTTCTCAAGATACGGAGACTCGAATAAATAAATCCGTTCAAAGATTCCTCCCCGTGTCTTAAAGTATGTTCAACCAATCTTCGCAACCGGCGAAAAGGATTCTGTTCAGGAAAATTCGAATGCCTTATCTTCGTCCCATATGGTATTTCCGGCAAGTATATAATGAGTAACTTCCGGAAATAAAAATAAAAACTGACTGCGTGCAATCATACGATATACACTAGTGTTCAGAAGTTTGGATTCGCCTTTTTTTTTGGATATATTGTTTTTTGTCAAGATGGCGCATTTCTAAAACAGAAAGTATAAAATCCCATGAGAAAATCGTCAGAAAATTGTTTGTAAAAAAGGAACTATGCAAAATTATTTTAAAAAATCATACGTAGTGCCTTGGGAAATGTTATTCTAAACATACAGTTTAAATTTCAAGTGAATTGGTTGAAATTTGTTTAAGTTATGAGTCCGGCCGACTAGAAAAATGTAGTTTTGAGATAAGGGCGTTTAAAGTTAGTAGAAAGTCACGACATTAATAATGTTTCAATACCTTTTATCTTCAACAATCTGCGAAAATCGAGGGCTTAGAGATTTTTCACGCCCATAATCTTATGGAATATAATTTTATAGGTACTGAGGTACCTTTGTAACAAAAATTTTTTTTGGAAAATTCTAGGTTGGCCTAAGGCCTTCAAAATTGTATTCCTTCGATTACTTGACTATCCTGTTTCTCGATATGACAAAGGAACGAAGAAAATGTCAGGGTTTCCAAGTTACATTAGTTTCCTCATCACGAAGAGTGCACGAACACTTTTTCCTTGCTACAAGCAAGTTCGGTTTTATTGACATTTTTCCCAACATTTCCCGACGTTCGCTAGCGATAGCGTTCGGCGAACACCGCAATTTTTTCCCTAAATTTCTGTGTCGGATATGTGAGATTTCATGCTGATCGTTGCGTGCCATTTCCCGTCGTATATCTCCTTGAGGATTAGTTTAATACCTCTGTACTGAATTTAAAAAAGACTGCTCTGTGAGATGATGAACTCAAAATCAACCTTTCCCTATTCAGTCAGGTACACAGCTCTGTCATCTTGATTATCTCACATCGCAATTGATCGCTATCCTTTGGCAGCTAAATTTTCAAAGGTTAAATATTTATTGTAGTGCTGTTCAATCTTCGATGGGCATATCGGTCAACATTAACCGTGTCCGATTATATTTTTTAAACTCCATAGCTGCATTCGATATTTGAGAACGATAATAATTGCAATAAAAACACGTAAATAAAAAATAAAATTCTTGGTGCCGGCAAAATTCATATGATGTTTGTCAAGTTATTACTGGTGGAACCTATACCAACCTCTATTTCAAGTTACTACTTACACAGGGATTTCAAATGATTTTTCATTTTATAGTCAGAGTCGTCAGCAGTTCAGTTAAGAACTTTATTTTTATTTTTTTTATTTGCTGTCATAAATTAATTCAGTGATATAAAAAACGTAGATTGGCTTATGATAAGCCAATCTACGTTTTTTTCCTCAAATTCAGAAAATTTGAGGGGCAGACAGCTGTTCGTCTATCTATTTGACGTCGTTTGGCAAAGTTTCGACGTGATCTGAAGAGCCGTTTCAGAGATTTTTGGGTATCTATAATTGTTCTACCATACCGACCGCGATGGGGTGTCCGTCTTAATTCGCCTGACCCGGCTAGCTTCGGGCGATGTCAAGCAACTGGACTTACGGCTTACTTCAGTTCGCCTGATCCAGCTAACTTCAAGCAATCATCATGTAACTGGACTTCTACAGTTTGGCGCTAAAAACGTGCCTACCATCATCTTGTCAAATGATACACAGACACGAGAGAAGCACAGGACATATTATTAATAAGTTTATACATTTTTACATATAACGTGTACGTTGTAAATAAGATGGACAAACACAATCGGAAGAAAATTGCGCAACGACTGCGTTTGCGTGAATAAATAAGGGAAAAAACGAAGAAATAATACAGCAGCAGGTTAGTATAACAAGTCATTTTTTTTAAACACTTACAATTCTTAAATCTATAAATATAAATGGGATTGAATCTGACTATAAATTAACCATACGCCAAATTATACATGCATTGGTTAAAATATTTATTATGATACATTTGACTAATCCTCTCAGCGAGAAACGACTAGAAATTCTCAAGGATTTGCATGTGTTGGTGCTACCACTATGTAAGTAGATTTATATTTGTTTTGTGTGTCGTTTTTATGTTCCCTTACTTGGTCCGTCTCCTTTGTCAGAGGAGAAAAAGAGACAGCCTAGTTCAATCTGATAAATGTGATGCCATTGGCGCTGATTAGCCCGTACAGCGAAGGCTAACCAAATAATGGTAAGTTGACAGCGTAGTGCAGTTAAGTGAAAGTAATTCCATCGGTGCAAGTTAGCCCATAAGAAATACACATCGGATGGATATTACATTCACTGAACTGCACTACGCAGTCAACTTACCATTATTTGGTTGGCCTTCGCTGTACGTGCTGCTCTCCTGCACTGATGGTATCACATTCATTGAACTGACCTTCGATTCCAATTTTCATTAAAAAATCGATTTTTTTCGTCCACTTTTCAACAATGAACTGTACGCTTTGTAATTTTTAGATTGAGCTCGCTAAAGCTCTAGGCGGTCAATGGATATTTAGCGGACGCTCAAAAGCTTCAAATTTCCAATTTTCGCCAATTTTTTTTTACTCTCCTTACTCATAAATTTGACGCTTTGTAAAATGTTAAAAAAAAATCAATCGTTTTTCTTCAGAAACAGATTTTTCAAATTTAACTCCCACTACTAACCCAAGAATTATAATCTTTTCTATCATAAAATAATTCTTTAAAGTTCTTGTCTGTAAACAAAATTATAGGTTCTCCGTTTTATAGGATTAAAAGTGTGAGGTAAATTAAAAAAATGTCGTGTCTAAAGAAAAAAAGATTAATTATTCTGAAAATTTTATAAAATGTTACATTTATGAGTGAGAAGAGAAAAAAATTCGCGACAATTGGAAATTTCGAAGCTCTTGAAGCTCCACTCAATATTCTTTGGCCGGCTAGAGCTTTCGCGAACTCAATTTAAAAATTATAAAGTGTAAAATGTATGGGTTAAAAGTGGACGAAGGAAAATCGATTTTTTAATGAAAATTAGAATTTTTGGGAAGCTTGAGCGACATCCAAATATTTATTGACCGCTCGCAGCTTCCGCAACAATTTTTTTCTTCTTTAAAGTAGATAATTGGATGGTGAGAAAAGGGAAAAAAATAGAACTCAAATTTGCGCCACCCTAATAAAATAATGTGCATACCTTATATAGATATATATGTAGACATTGAATTCTAAGTGGGATACACATTTTCGTATTTTTCAGTGGCTGTCATTTCAAAATACAGGGAACACGGAATAGAAGTTCTTTCGAAAGCAAATTGGACAAGCCGTTGGAGCGGTATCAAGGCCTGATTAATTCAGCTAAAGACTGGGACAAGCTTCGAACGTCGCGGACAAAAAACGAACAGAACGCCCAATGTAACATTACATTTATTTAGAGTTTTTGTTCTATTACAAATACAAGACAAAATGATATTTGTTTTCCACATAGATATATGTGAAAAATTTATGTGATAGATTTTATATTAAGATTAAACAATAAACGATCACCGTTATTTATAATGCCGTGCCTTTCTTTATTTTTTAAATGCGTTGTATTTTTTTTTCAGGAAAAAATCGGTCTTCCTGAGTCGTGAAAAATCATATGATTTTTCACTTTGAACAAGCCGTGAAAAATTAAGCTCTTATCAGGCCTTGATTTTTTGCCCTGATCAGGCCTTGATAGTTTACCCTGGTCAGGCCTTGATTTTTTACCCTGATCAGACGGAAGTCAGGGATTCTGTTTCAAAAATGATCAGGGCTTGATAAAAAAATTCTGATCAAGGCTGGAAAAAGAAATCAGGATGCCTGAGCAGGTGTTTATTGTAGCTGGAGCAAGATTTGTACTCGGGTTGCGGCGAATCTGTTCAGAGAGGAAAGCATCAGGAGTAGAATGAAGACGGACAAGCCGAGAAACCTAAACACCAGATTTAGAACACGGCACTGAACACAAAAACAGCAACGCTCTAGGGATGGACATCGCTGGATGCCGCCGAGAAACACGCAAAAACACGCATACTCAGAAAAACTTCCGCATGTTATAAAAATAACAAATAGCAATTTACATGACAGATAATAACAAAAATTATAATCACAATCATAACATATGAACTCATTCTTTTATGATTGCACTATACTACTCATTTTCCTTTAAAGTATTATACATGATTAGTATTATCCATAAAATTGGTCGAGAAAAATAAAGAAAAAAATTCGAGCTGTTTGGTAAAAAATTGTTTTTGGAATTTAGATCGTCACGCCGTATTTTGAAGGTGTGATCATTCGAATTCTCAACTTTTTCGGCTTCCTCATATTCCAAACCGTTAAAAGTGTATTCCCTATTGTTTTGTCTCAATTGGATGCACATCGTCTGTATAACAATAAAAAAAAATCGGTCGCGTTGATTTGATTTACTGCGATTATCCTAATGTATGACCCCGTATCAATCAATGACAGCGTTGCTTTCTTATTCAGACGAAATTCTATAACTCGTGAAACTGTAGTGCCGCGTTAAAAGCTTCGTTGGGCGTTAGCTGAGGTTACTTTGCCCTGGCAGCGAAAGCAAGAGAAGAGCGCCACGGACAAAAGCCGCGTTGTTACAAACATAACCTCACTCGGAGGCGCGAAGAAAGCGCTCGGTCTGTAAACAGACGAGATGAATGAGGCGCTCCGACGCGTCAACCAAAGGCGAGAACAAAAAAGTGAAAACAGGCGCCGGAAAAAGCAACGAGCAAACTAGGATAAAAGATGTTGAAGATGCCCGTACGAAAGGATTGTGAAAGGAAATGAACGAAAAGGGGAGAAAAAAGAGCGCGGTTCGGGTTGTGACTGGAACGGGAGATTGCGCGTCCGCACCTGACAACGACAAAGGACTCCTAGTTTTGTTTTGTCAGTTTGACTATGTGTTTTTGTGGCTCGATTGCATGTCACTTTAATCAGACGCGAGAGTGAACAAATTATGCTTCCTCAAAATGTGTGCATATGACATTTAAGGGCTGTAAAAAATTATATGCCTGTATTTTTCTCTTGTAACATCGGACTTTTTAAATGACTCCTCGTTTTCAGTTCCTTGTATTATGTTTCATTCTAACATTCGAACGAGTTGGTTAACAGAAATTTAATTAAACTCATTGACCAATTGAACCCGTTGTAATAATAAATTGGATTCAAAGGAAAATTGTCAATTATGGAAGAAATACGATAATGTGGAACACAATGTATCCATCGAAATGAAATATCAAGACTTCGAGAGGGACATGGCATCGAAGTTTACATCGTTCCAATGAAATAAAAACTAACTTGTTTGACTCGCTTAAATTTCTTGTAGCAGATTTGAGCTACGAACATCTGTCGACCGCTTTTGAATATGCTTATTCGGGGATTAGCAATCGAAATCTACAAAAAATATTTATGATGATAATGATAATAAGGAAATAAAAAAATAAAAAAGAATTTTCGTTGCATTTTAAGAATGCAAGCTTCACACCATTTTGGGCCCGATTTACGAATAAACCAAGTCATGTTAAGATTTTCTCGTTTAGACTACTTTTTCTTAAAAATTGAAAAAATAAGAGCTACAGCATTCTATTCTTACTCAGTCAATGGAGAAATGGCTCTAGATATTGGAAGAATGGTACTCGGTATGCCTCATAGAAAAAAATCAAGGGTGTTCAATCTCGTGATATTGTTTGGGTCGGAAACAAAGCCAAACCAAGCAAATATCAACACGACTTTTGTATTCATCGATATCTCCCGAAGAGTTGACACTTAATTTCGTGACACCCTGCAAACGCGGACAGAAGTTGGATCTCCATTACCAATATCGTTAAATAGTGATTCAATGCTACAGGTACTTCAAAACTACACTAATTGAGAGTTATAACGATACCGGAGCCCTACTAAGGAGATTAAATTGTCCTCTTCAGAAGATGACTGTTTCCAGCGTGGGCTTGATCAGGAAGACAGCGAAGCAGGTTCGCTAATGCCACTTATTAATATCTTCCTCCCAGAAGCGTACATGATAATAACGATAACATCAAGGCAGGTCGCAGCGATAATGATGACAGCTCTCTCATAGCGAGACCCGAGGGAAACAGAAAAAGTCGCTGAGGCGATAGCACCGGAAGAGGATTAAAACGTTGGTTTCACGGTTTTAGGAAAGTTTTTGACTGCTCCGGTCGGAAGAACCCTGCGAGGGAGATTTTTGCCGCGCTTTGCGGAATTTTATTCCATGGAGCAAGAGATTATAGTATACAAATTATAACAAGGCCCCCGGACGTCGTAGAAGGGCGGAAAAAGTTATGGAGACCGAAGAGTGAAACCGAGGAATTAGAGAACCCGAGAGGTAGAATTAGAAGTAAGGCTGTTGAGAAAAAAAAATGGAAAGCACACATCCCGACTGTAAGCACGTGTACAGCGTAGCTCATCAAAAATGTTAGTTATACACGGTGCAGATGAGAAGTACAATAGGGGCGAAGGAGAAAAGTAACGTACAGTTTAATATTCGACGAGAGAAAAGAGAAGAAGAGCGGGCGACGGAGTTGACTCCCCTTGACGCGTGTTCGAGAATATACGAGGGGTGGAGATGCCCCTAGGTCGTATCGGGCCTTCAAAGGGTGACGAGGTGGCTGGGGGTGGGTTTTAAGCAGCTTACAGTCTGTTACCATGGTAACACCACAGAGCTAAGAGACATGAGCTCAGTATCCACATTTTGCGTGTGTGAAAATGCGTGTGGCTTCTCCCCATGTGCTTCGAATGTGTATGTGTTTGCGTGTCTGCCTTTCGTCCAGCCCTTCCGTACCTTCGCAACCTCGTTTATTCCGAACCTCTTCGGGGATTACGTCACAAACTCGGTTTTTATACCAAATTGTTTTATCTGCAAGGTAAGAGTATTCGATATGTAATCTCGTAAAGCAGGGATCTTTTTAACGACTTGTCTATTGTCATTGTCACTTGCTAGATTATGACAACTTTATATCAAAGTGGTCGACACTATCGGACGTTGAGAGGGTTATGTTTACAATATTTGCGAACCCAATGGTCGTAACTCACGTAAATTAAGGCGTTACGCAATGAGAAGTTCTGCCTGTTCGGTCGACAAACGATAAGAGGCTGTGTAGGGAGAAGCGGAAATAAAATTCTCCCCTTGCCAGGATTGTCCCTTATAGTCCAGTAAAAGAGACGAAAACCCAGAACTTTTTGGCGTGGAATATGAATTTTTGACTGAATGTCGATAGTTGCATACTAAAAGTAACCCCAATAAAATGCTGACTCTCAACTAGCCCCAACCCTAAGACATAGGGGTTGAAAACTTAAGAATCGCCGTGTCTCGATAATAAATAGCCCGATCAAAAAATGTTTCGAACAAAAGTTGTTTGAAATAATAAAACACGCATAAAGTTATCTGACGTCCAATCCCCTATCTTTGAAAATAGCGGCACAAAACACGAGAGTACCACTGACCCAGACAAGGACGCAGCGATATGCCTACTCCGATGGCACACGCATCAACCCCGATTTTTTTTTAAATCGTTTTTGTGCCGCTATTTTCAAAGATAGAGGGTTGGACATCGGGTAACTTTATACAAATTTTATTATGCCAAACAACTTTTATTTGAACCCTTTTTTGATTGGGCTATTAATTATCGAGATACGGCTATTTTTAAGTTTTCAACCCCTATTTCTTAGGGTTGGGGCGAGTTGAGGGACAACATTTTATTGGGGTTACTTCAGTATGCAACCATCTACCTTGAGTCGAAGATTCATATTCTACGCTAAAAAATGCTGGGTTTTCGACTCTTTTACTCGACTATTATGCGAGCCCACAAGATCGCGCTCGCTCGGTTTTATCGGCGCCAGCACAGAGCCCGAATTTTGTTCGAACGTATTTGCTCGTCTTCGCCGCGGGAATAAACATGGTCGCAGATGAGAGGAAAAATAAACAGAAGGATTTGGTACGTGCCCCACGAACGGGGCATACACGTTGGGAAAAAAGATGAATGGCGTATGCACCAAACGCGTTCAATAGATTTTCTATGTGCGAACCCCTGCCTATGAATGCGAGGAAAAATCATCTGCAACATGGGTTTCAAGTCATTTTCGTTCTGTTTTGTCACAGAGTTTTTCAATTGTTATTCTCGCACCGTTACGTGGAATGACATAAAGAAAGAAACAAGGCCTCAAATGCGCAATCAATCCACATCCTGATCGAAAATCATTTGAAAACTTATTTTTTTCGAGATCCACAAAATTAGTCAGCGGAAAACAATAACGGACAACGTTTAGTAAAAATACATTTTATACGATTGATTGATTGATATTATGATCGAAGATTGGATGGACAGTAAACAAGCACGCTCTGTTTGAACAAATATTCTGAGATTACCGCAATAACAAACAATGTGTACGGCTCAATAAAAAAATATAAAGCCCAAACCCGCGCAAAAAGCTAATCTAAAAATAATGTAAATATTGTAAAGGAACGAAGACTGTATTCTCGGGATATAATAATACTTTGAAGTATTTTTTACCTCTTCATTTTTAGTATTATTCAGTCACTTTATGCAGATTTATTGGCTGTAAGGCTCCAATAAGGATCCGGAAGAACTTTTAAATATTTTCTTTTTTTCCAATTTTTCAGTCCAAACTTGTCCAACTGAGAAGAAAAAACTTTGTGGTCCGAATATGCAGCCTTCAGCGTCATAAAATTCATCACATCCTGATTCATTCAAACGTCTCCGCTCGAAGATTTTGTCCGCAGAACGGGCAAAATATTTTTGTTTCGCGCGGTCCGTTTTCCGAAAATAAAAAGATTTTCGCTCGTCCGGATTCCAACTTTGTGCTCCCCGAAGCAACGGAAAAATATGAAACTTTTCGTCGGCAAGAGATTTCTACCGGAGTACAATACAAGGGTTGAAGAGCGGAGGGAAGGAGATAATCGACGAAAACTGCTGATACGTATTCTACAAAACAAAAGAACATCCGCGAGGAGATAGACAATGGATGTGTGTGTGTGTCTGTGTGTAAGTGGGACTGGATGTGTGAATCGGTGAGATAACAATCCCAAGGGAAAGAAAAATACGACTTTACACCCTCGAAGGATTCGAGGCGTCATAAATTTCCGGCAATATGCAAGCATTACATGAGCGAACCCCCAAGGCGTTTTATGCTTCAACGACTGATGCTGCCTGTGGACTTTTATTGTATTGATATACATACATACATCTATATATATATTTTTGGGCAAGTATGTGTGCAAATAAATAGCCACCCCTATACGCATCCGTATATGCTGTATATATATGTATGTATATAAGAGCTCTTGTGAGGGATGATATCCGTTGAGCTTGGCAAATGGCTTTGACTCTTCCGTAAGGGTGGAGAAAGAGTTGGAAAGAACAGAAATCCGCTACGGGAGAGACGCTTCGGATCTCGTATATCCGATACAGTCACATTTTCACGTGTACCGATACATGTATATCTGTGTGTACGTGAGCAAATTTTTTGTAACTGAAAAGAGAGAAGAAACGCAAGGAGAGAGTTGTCGTCGCTGAAGCAAACTATTCGAGGGAGCGTTGGAAGCCCCGCGGGTGTTATAGGAAAGTAATAAAAACAGCGTGTGTGTGTGTGTGCATATATGTCTCGTGACGCGTCAGACATTCTGTGCACGCAGAAGGATATTAATTCTTTGCTAACGACCTTACCCTCCAAGATTTTCTACATACATTGAGCGATTTTGCAATGCCTCAGGGAGAAAACCAGCAAGGGGCGTATTATGTCCTTGTTGGCCCGGAAAATACTCGCAAGAGCACAGAGCACCGAGAGAACATGAATATGAAAATGTGTATGACGCGGATATTGTATTGCGATGTATACAAATATTGCACCGACCGTTCTATGTGTAAAGGCGAGTATCCTCGCAAAAGTAGAAAAGTGTGTTTTATTATTTTGTTTTTATAGAATCACATCCTACCATTCTCTACAACAATCGGGCTTCGACATTGGGAAACAACACTGCTAAACGGGCATTTTGTTGACCAAAACTGCTACATGTTTACATATAAGCGTGCTGGATCATAACATCATTATAAACTGAATTACTTCAATAATACAAAGAAATAGAAACTATCAAGCAACAAAATACATCAAAGAATATGAAAAAACGAACCGAAGAAACGCGTCAAAAACAAACTGGTGTTGAATACATTTGTAAGAACATTTTTTTTAAAACCTCTTCGGAGGGTTGGCGAAACAGAAAGCGTGCCACGAGACATCTGAGTGCGAGAGAGATAGCTAAACCTTGCAAATAGAGATTTCTGAAAGACGAATAATATTTAGGGTAAAAGAAAATCGTCAAGCTATGCATCAGGGAAATCTCCAGAGCCTGATGCTTTTTCATTTTTTGAAACTTAACTATCAATAAGATAACGCGGTTGGAAAACTTGTGTGGTTATGTTGACCTTGGACATGCCGTTTAGTTTACAAACAGACCCTAACAGGCCTCGCGCCTCGATACAACCCACACAAAGCCGCAGCCAGGCCAACCTGCCACCATATTTATACGCGCTGATCGCTTTCATAATTAGTATTTTTCTAATTTTGAGATTTTTTTACCTATCCGCGAATTTACGTAAGCCGGATATTAGGCAACTCGGGGTGTGACTGTATTAAAAAAAAGGGTTGCAAGGGGTTTTGCAAGATAAAATGATTAAAGATACGGCTTTGACATTTGAACAGGATATTCTTGGAAGTATAAAATGTCGAAAAAGGCAACAAAAAAAATCGATTTTTAAAAAGTGTAACTTTCTGAATTTTCGATATTTTCAAGTAAAATTGAAACAGAATACTCGTCAGACATGGTAGTTCTGGGGAAAAAATAGTGGCATAGTGGCACTTCAAACCCTCGCCTCCTGGAGGGCCGCCCTTTAATTGAAACTAGGGCCCATACATATTAAGACCCAAAGTTAGGTCTGGGTAAAATTTACCCACGGTGACCAAGGAGGGTTAAATGCATGAGCTTAGAATAATTTTTATGTCGACCCGTAACATCATTTAGTTAATTTGTTACTATGCCCATTTAGATAACGATGATCTTCTTAGAGTAAAATTAAGATACAGCTTTGTTTCGATGATGGTTTCGTTTCCACAGACGTGATACAGTATGTGGTTCGAGAAGCTGAGGGGGGCTGAAACGAACATTCGATATGAATCGACAAATCAGTGATTCCGTTGACTGGATGGAAATATGAGCACAAGAAGGTTCAAATGAAAATTGCGTATCGCTTACATTTTTTGACATTCGCTGAATTCCCTCTAATTAGCGGAAACATATAAACATCGCACAAAAGAGTTACTCGTGCGAGTGTATTTTTTTTTCAGTAACATTTTTTCCAAACATCTGAATATTTCCAGGCATGTAATGTTCAAGGCTCTTCTTTTTTCTCCATGCAAACAAAACTCTCGCTATGGGATAATAAGCGAATACGAAGAGAGAAAAGTGGAGAAAGGGGAATCCGATACTGCACGTACTCTTCGAGATTGAGTCCTGAGGCAGCGCGAAAAATATGAAAACAGCAGCGTTGAGTTTCCCGGATTTAATCAGGGTCTTTGTATGCATCAGGCTTTATTACGAGAATCTTTCTTTTTTTTCCACGATCTTTCATCGGTTACGTAGAATTTCCAAGCCTTGAAGGAAATTTGTTCCGACGAATTTACCAAATTTTGTCGTGATCATAGGTATGTGATACGAGCAAAATGATTGTGAATTAAAATTGAAGGAAACTCATTGGGAATGTTTTATTTCGGCCTGAAGAAATTGGTGCCCTGAGCGTATAATAATTTTTTCACAAACGAGGAATTAAACCAAGAAATCTACAGATATTACAAAGTGCAACTATTTCTTAGCATTGAAAATGTAATCAGACTTTTCAGGTAACAAAAAACAGGTACATGTTGTTTTTTGTTTAGTTGATTTTTTTCACTTTTCAAAAAAATATTGATATATTAAGGTATATAATTGGGTTTGTTTGGTTTTGTTTGTATAATAATTGTTATATCATTTATTGAATATATTTGTTATATAAGTTCTAATAGTTAATAGTTAAGTCAATAACAAGATCAGAATTGGGTGAGAAAAAGGCATTTTTCAACCGATCACAGCATTTCGCAACTCTCCCCACTCTACTGCAACACAGTGCCAGTGGAGTGGGGGGTAGCGTTGGTTTTGTGTGACATCCAGCTAACTCAGACCCCTATACCCAGCCTACCTCAATAAACATATACAGTTTCAAAAGATTTTTAAATGCTAATATTACTTATGTCAATAAGTTATACTACAGCAATAAACATTGGTTAGCACAAAAATGGAAAAATCTTTTTAAACTACTCCTACCAAATTCGATCGCGGTTTCTGCTCTTCATTACCATTCTGGATATGCTCGGTCCTATGCGAATGGAAGAGGTGCGAACATTCATTGATTCCTATTATTTGTGTATGGGTGCATATATTCAGTATGAAGTCGAATAAAAGGGAGCGATATCAGAGAGAATTTTATTCATCCACGCAACGATGATAGAGCTCTGTGATGTAGCACATAGCTCGATTTCCTCTCCGGGCCTCACTATTATGCATATGTTACCCGTATGTCCCAACCCCCGCAGGTCCGATTCAGCGTCAAATAGTAATTTCATAGTTCTTTGTACGTCGCCCCACGCATGACGGATTCTCGTTCAACATTGGTCTATAGTGATACAAGCTATTCCCATGGAACATACCTTTATATACAGGGTGTCCCTCTTATCTCTGTCACCCGAAATAACTCGATAATTATTGACGTCACAAAAAAAATGTTCCAAACAAGAGTTGTACGGTGTGAAGGGGGCCATCAAATGCGACCAATTTTTTTCATTTCGGTGGAGGCGCTGACGCACAGTGAAGGCCACCTCCACTTTTTTTTAATGGCATGGTACTTTTTGTCTTTAACCATCTCGTGGAGCACCTCAAGCCGCATAAAAAACTATAGGGGGTCAAAGTCGTTCAATGTCATTCAAGGTCACCTATTAAAATGAAATACAGATCTAAATATCTCGGATCACTATCATCTACTCGGATCACGATCTCTAGATCATATCTAATTGGTCGCTTTTGATGGCCCCCTTCACACCGCACAACTTTTGTCTGGAACATTTTTTTGTGACGTCGATAATTACCGAGTTATTTCGGGTGGTAGAGATAAAAGGGACATCCTGAATAATGAACACATCTTCTATATGTATACATGTGTATGGTGATCACCGTCGTGCGCTTTTGACTCGCCTAGGACTTTCGTCGTCTAAAATGCGCATTTTGCCACGTTTGAGCTCAGTAGCCCAACTTTTCATAGTTGTAAAAGGAGAAGCAGAATCTCTGTGTTCAAAATCTAATTCGGCTTTGATTTCCATCGTAGTTGTTCCCTTTAAATGAAATAATTTTATCACGACGCGATATACTGCAACTCATGCATTGTTGGCAAAGTGTCGCTTTCGAAGGTTGTCGGAGACAAACTAATCGCGCAATCGATATTCGCCTTACATTAGCTCTTTTTCTTCCTTGTTAGTCAGGTCTGAAACTATTTAGTCCACCCACGCAGGTCAAAGTTCGTCTGTATTTTTCAACACTGAATAGGCCGGAAAATCACCACCTGTTCAATTGAAATAAAATCTCGATGTACACGATGACATGGACTACTTCGAGGGCTATACGAGAGGACATACCAACAATACCCATTTATCCTTTTTAGAGCGTATATGGATTTGCGCGTGACTAACGGCCAGGGAATATCGGAAGGAGAAAGAAAAAAGTGCAACTCTTTTTACCAGAACAATCCCAGCTGTAAACGTTCTAGCGGCAGGCTATTATCGTATTGAGCGGCCAGGCTTCCCAGCAAAAAACGGGTTGATAGCCCTGACCATGCCTTCAACGAATATCTATACAGGTCTACATCGCTTTCGGGAAATGTTTGCATCACCGGCCAGGAAACGAGAAGCCAAATAATACAAAACTACGTATTACTACTACATATATATAAGCTTATATACAGGATAGAGTAAAGTACGAGAAATGTAGGAAGGAAACTGGTCGTGAAATTCACCAACGAATAAGCGTCACGTAAGCACGGGCTACGGGGTGAGTTTTGGGGTTTCGGGTTATACCAGTACCATGTATTATATGGACGCAAGTTAGGGGTAGCCAAAACGCGGAAGTGCAGCCGATGAGAGAGAGAGAGAGAGAGAGAGAGAGAGAGAGAGAGAGAGAGAGAGAGAGAGAGAGAGAGAGAGAGAGAGAGAGAGAGAGAGAGAGAGAGAGAGAGAGAAGGAGGGGGCGTGAGAGCCACCCTTACGAGTCCCTTGACATTTTGCCAAGCACCCCCATTGAATCACCATATAAACGACTCGTGGCTCCGGCGAACTCTCTCGCGAGAGAGGCCGTCGCCAGGGTCCTGGCCAACCCTTGATTCGTCGTAACCTCAAATATACGTTTCATTTTAGTGTATACCCACACGTATGTAGATACATACGAAAGCCGTCAAGAGCCTTCGCGTTGTGGTACTGGTCAAATAGCATTCGCAATGCTGTGTGCGTAATATAGGTGAAAAAGAAGTCTTCTCTCTTTGCATACATAGACACTTTTATCATGCGGCCGCGACCCCTAACTCTCACCCCCGTTTTACTACTTTGTCCGTTGATGCTGAAGGCATACGAGTGCATGTTTGTTTGGCTCTGTGTGTGTGTGTGTGCGTTTGCCGACCCAATACCCGAAGTATTCAACGCAGAACCAATTTTCTCCCCGCGACTTCCGGTTTTGTGTGAGTGTATCTGTGACCAATGCATCTTTCGAAATAAACTCTCATAGCCAGGAGAGCTCATACACATCGAGCTCAATCTCCAATACTCTTACGGAAAGCGCAATCAACGTTGGTGTCGATGATACGGTGAGTTGCATGATTGAACGGATTGCGGGGGAAGGGTGTAAGACACGCGTAAATTACTATTCGAGGGCAACCGACCTGACGGATTATTGGAAGACGCTACTATTTCTCTCGATTTATTGTGGATGGCCTGAAATTGTAATTGTGTGGAATCATTCTTTACGAAGACGCATTGCAACCTATAGTGTTGAAATTTGCATCGTTGGAATGCAACGAAAATTGTTTTTCATATTTTTATAATCCCTTATTTTTATTATAATACAAAATACTGTTTGGGTTGTAAATATCGATTGCGGATCTCCAAATAAGCGTCTTAAAAAATGGTTGTCAGATTTTTGTTGTTAAACCCAGTTAAAGAAAATCGAACACATAAAAAATTGATTTCCATTGCATTCCAACGGTGTAAACTTGAATCTCATAGAAACTGCGCGAATTTACGTCAGTATGTAGACGACCAATCATAAATTTGATAGTATTTATAAAACGGGAAGAGCATCTACTTGAGGTTTAGAAAAAAAAACGAATCAATGAGTTGATAACAAAAAAAATCGAAACAATCGTGAAACAATCAACAATATTGAAGTTGTAACAACCAATGTGCATTCTTATTTCGCCTTCTCTCTTATTAAAAATGGATTCTTTCGAATCTTTAAAACTCTACTTATTTCTTGCGTGAAACTTCCATTACTTGTTGAATGTATGGTGATTGTAAAATAAACGATGATTTGTTCAACTCAAACGAACCAGTCTACCATAAAAATCGTAATGAAAAACTTACCGAAACAAAAAAATTCCGGGGCACAAATCATCGGTGCCAGATATACCGAACCTCAAGTCTACCACTTGACAACTCTACTCATATACGACGTCTCACAACTCTACCAAAAAATAAGCCGCTGGGTTTGTTTCCGGGCGGCTTATTTTTCGATAGTGATGGCTATGGTGCATGTGTGGTAGACTTGTAATCCAATAGTACTGGCACTGGATACTTGTAACCTGGTGAAGTTTTTATTCGGTAGACTTATTGTTTAGCACCGCTATTTTCTGGTCAATTTGTCATTCAGAGAGTTCCAAGTGTGCTGGATCCACTGCACGCGTGTTGCGATCTCACTATAGTAAAACAGTAAGTACATTGGGTATTAGGGTGGCACAAATTTGAGCTCTATTTTTTCCCTTTTTCTCACCATCCAATTATGTTCTTTCAAGAATAGAACAAAATTCGCGAAAGCTGCGAGCGGTCAAGAAATATTTTCAGGTCGCTCAAGCCTCCCAAAAATTCAAATTTTCATCGAAAATTCGATTTCTATTTTTTTTCCGTCCATGTCTCGCCTTTGACTTTTACGCTTTATAATTTTTATATTAACCTCGCGTAAACGTTGGCCGGCCAATCAGTATTTAGTGGTCGCTCAAAAGCTTCGAAATTTCCAATTTTCGGCAATTTTTTTTACTATTCTCAATCATGAATTTGACGCTTTGTAAAATTTTCAAAACAATTAATTCTTTTTTCTTTAGAAACAGATTTTTCAAATTTATCTCATACTTCTAACCCAAAAATTATAATCTTTGTTCTCATAAAATAATTCATTAAAGCTCTTGTCCGTAAAGATAATTATAGGTCGTTTTATACGTAAAACCGAAATGGCACCTGTTTTTCGCGCATCATGATGCGTCCCACAGTTGGTCTCGTTAGTCAAACAGCGGACCGATCGTAGCTGTACTCTGTCACGAGCGACCCCATAAAACAATAATACATAACAATACATAATAACACATAACGTCAAGTTGGTGTTTGTTATAAATTATTATAATAAATCATTCAGAAAATGTAACACTTTGCTGTTATGCTACAAAGAACTATAGTGCATGCGAGATTTATTTTTTGGCGGAAATTGTAAATTTCGAAAACCATGAGCGACCACTAAATATTCAATGGCCGCCTAGAACTTTCGCGAGGTTAATTTGAAAATGATATAGCGTAAAATTCATAGGTGAGAAGTGGAAGAAAAAAAGTCGATTTTTCAATGAAAACTTGAATTTCTGTGCGATTTTTAAGCGCTCTCTAAATATTTTTCGACCACTCGCACCTTTGGCGACATTTTTTTTCTTCAAAGAAGATAATTGGATGGTGAGAAAAAGGGGAAAAAATAGAGCTCAAATTTGTGCCACCCTATTGGGTATGCTTTTTCGAGCGCCATAGAATCGACCCGTCTCTGTGCAATATGACTATGAGATGTCAGGTGCCGTAAAAAGAAGGAGACAACATTTTGAACAACTTGCATTTCGCGGTATCGCGATCTTGGGCATGTTTTCTACGAATGTTTTAAATGAGAGCAATGCGCGAACAAAAAAACGGAGAGAAAGAGAAGGAAAGAACGAGGGACTGAATCGTCGATGTACCCTTGGTTGTAAGGGTCTTCAGCAACCCCTCGGAAGTGCTCGAGAATCAGGTATCGATTCATCGTTACTGTATGCCAGTAGGAGCCGGTTATTCATTTCCTGAGAGCCTCTGCGTGTTAGGCGATTCGATATACAGTTATCGGTCGTATAAGTAGACCTTTCAAAACGTTGCATTATAACCATACGCAACGAAATTTATTCCGGAAACACCAGGCATAGGCCAGGACTTGGCCGGAAGTGAGCATACGTATGTCCAGCAGGCTCACGTGGCAAAAGATGGCTGAGTCACTTTAACGAGTCATACGAATATAGCACGATATAATAGAGAAAGAGAGAGAGAGGGGGGGGGGGTTAGGGGCTTGATACAGTTTATCATGCCCTAGTATAACTTTTGGGTAAATTTTACAAAAATTGCAAAATATGCAAAATCACAATTTGAAAAATCGCAAAAAAATAACTATCGGCCGTGAAAGAAGGTTGTGACGCATACATCGAATCGCTGAGAAATAAGCCACGGTTTGCACGCTAAACAGCAATCCAAAATTAAACTTTCGCAGCACATGTTGCAAAAAACATTTAGTTACCTACTTGGGGCGAATTAAAATTATTTCCCATAATAAAATATGGGTATTTACTTTTTGCATAGAAATTGCTAAAGAATATAATACAAATGTTTTAAAGTATCTCTATTGAGAATTATCGTTTTTAAGAAAAGTAACCTACCAAAATAGAACGCTTTTTTCTGAAAGTACTTTACAAAATTAAAACAAAATCGCAAATATAATGTTATCTACTTTATCGGTCACCTCCAAATAATTGCAACTTAAAGTAATGGAGGTCGAGGAAACCTAAATAAAACTCAACTAGCTGTTAAAACTCAATAGTCGAGTCAACCGAAAAATGCAAATATACGTGTCGACTCTTTCTGCATACCATAGCATAAAAAAATCGCACTTATAGAATATGGTTGGGGTTTCGGACTGCAACTTGCATGAGAAATGCTTCGCACATCTACACGTACGCATGCACGCACACATATTGATGCCGCCATTTTCTTATGCAGATACATCACACCTCTCATTTCTTTCGTCATACAACAATATGCTGACGGACGCTCTCGAAAAAAGAGCCGAAGTGGCTTTTGTCACACACACACACACACACACACACACACACGCGCGCGCGCACACGCGCACACACACCCACACACACACACACACACACACACACACACACACACACACACACACACACACACACACACACACACACACACACACACACACACACACACACACACACACACACACACACACACACACACACACACACACACACACACACACACACACACACACACACACACACACACACACACACACACACACACACACACACACACACACACACACACACACACACACACACACACACACACACACACAAAGCAAAGCAAGCCACCCACCAAACAGTGCCCTGCGATATTAAAGATCCAACCTTTTTTGTACACACAGTTCCCGACTCCAGTCTTTTTCTCGCTCTCACACCACATGCCCGTGCGATCAAAGCGTTCGTATATTGTTTGTAAAGAAAGAAAAAACAACGTAATACCTTCGTACCACGATGATAAATCGAAAAAAAATAACATCTATGATACTATTGGAAAAGGAAAGAATAATTGTTCATCAACTTCATTAAGGTAGTACGAGCGCGCCCTATTGATTTCTATAGATTTTGTTCAAATTTCAACCAGACATTGTTCATACCATTATGCATGTTTCAGTGAAATTTCAGAACAGTCAACTATTTAGATTGGGAGATAATCGGTTTTAAAATTGCTACTTTTAACACTGCAGGGTCTGCATTGAAATTTAGACAGAATCATTTTCCGTAAAAAATATTTCTCCCCTATAATAAGAAAACATATGGCAACACCGCATCATTCCACGTGTCCGATGACGCGAGTTAGCCCGGCATATTTAAAATAATACTGCAACACAAAGTTTTATTTGGAAGTAATTTTTAATCGAACAAAGTTTTTAATTAGTTATGAATGAACCAACACTTTTTTTGTTAATGAAGATGATATAATCAATATAAAATATTAATATTTATAATGCAAATATTTTTTTATGATAAACGTTTTTAACTTTAGGACGATAATTTTTTTTTTTCTCGAAATATTGAACAATACTGCTCTGCGGTGTTGCCATATGTCTTCTTATTATAGGGAATAAATATATTTTACGAATAATTATTCTGTCTTTACTGAACGTTCTCAGCAAAACTGAATAGTAAAGTCAATTCAAACTTTTTTCACTCCTTTCCTAACTAGTTTGCTATCTAAACATAATTTTTTTTAAATTGATGAACACAATAGAATTGTACGACGGATTATGTGATCTGACTTTCGGTCAATGCAGACCCTGCAGTGTTAAACGTTATAATTTAAAAACCCATTATCTCCTAATCTAAATAGTCGACTGTTCTTAATTTTCACTCAACCATGCATAATGATATGAACAATGTCTGGTTAAAATTTGAAAAAAATGTATATAAATCAAGCGCGCGCGCTCGTTCTACCTTCAAATCAGTAACATCTATCAAACGGACATTTATAAAATAAGTTTTTCATTCTATATTTCGTAAACGCTAACAAACATTTGCTTAACTTTCTTTTATTTCTCGATGAAGATTACGATTTCTCCGGTCAAGCTCGAAAAATTTGCATGGAATATATTTTTTTGTAGGGAATTTATCGTTTTTCGCCTTTTAAAATTATTTTTGACAAAAATATGCTTTGTAATGTTATTTAAAAAAAGTGCTTCGTGTAAATGTGGCACTTTTCTGGAGTGATGTTTTTATTCACTAAATGTTGCACACCATTCGTCAGAAAATTTTACCTAACCATTTGAATTGTAGAAGTTCTGGCTCTTGTGGAGGCCCCTATAGCCCACCCCTAAATCCCGGCCTGCCGACGAAGATATTTTTTTGGAATCGAAGTGGTTTATGCACAGAAAAATATTGTTTCGCGCGAAAAACCATCATTATGGGTTTGAAACTGTACAAGCAGCGGAACGATTATTGCGGAATAGGTCGAACATCTTTTAACTTTATTCGTAATTTTTTTTTCTTGTTTGTGAAATGAGTCAAAACTGATGATATTCCGAGTTGGCGCGAAGGCCCGCTGCGTGAAGAAAATCATTTCTCTTCAAAAGTCAAGAATAATATATATATATATATATATATATATATATATATATATATATATATATATATATATATATATATGTGTGTGTGCGCGTGTAAAATATATGATACCAACAGCATTTCACACAGACATCGTTCGTTCGGTGTGTAAGGGACCCTGGAATTTCCATATTAATTCGTTAGATCGCAGAACGTGACGGGAATCCGCGATTTAATAACGTTTTGTTCGAGCTTCCGAGCGCGTTTGCCTCCTCGCCCACTACCTTTCTCCATTTTCCGCACCCACCCGGTCGAACTTCGCTATATACATTGCTGCCCCACGTTTTTCCCCTGCTCATGTGTCGCCAACGATATGAAAAGCTCGTACCCGGATCAGGCGAAAAAGGAAGGCACATCCTCGAGGGCGAACGAAAACGAGCGACACACCGAAGGAGACATGAGAATATATTCTTTGTGTTATATATTCGCGTTCGTCGCGTCATAAAAGTACATCAAGATTTGTTTTTAATTGGAATGATGAAATATTTCCCTCGAGTATCAACGGAGCAAGCGAAAACAAAGAACATAAATAACGATCGTGTTATTTAACATTAGAAGAAATAGAATCTGAGACAAAACTAATGGGAAAGGGACGTTCTTTCTCAAGGGCTTACATACACCTGAGACAGCTAAAAGTAAGGTTATGTGTAAGATTTTTTTGTGTCCGAAACTGATTTATATTGAATATCCATGATATACATTTTAAAGTATGACATTTCATCTACATTGTGTGACAATTGGGTTAAAAAATTTCAAACGGTAAAAAAGCTACAGTCGTTTTCCTAGAACGTGTTTTTGTTGGCAGCGTTTGCGGTACCAAACGTGCATTTGTCATTTTTAATCTCAAAAAAATATTTGTTTCTTAAAGTAGATAGATAAAACTAGTACTTATCAAGCCGGAATTAAAACATTTATTTTTCTCGGGTCATGACAGTCACTGGAATGAAACAGGCGATTTTTCGCTTCAAAATTGTTCAGTACTTATGACGAAAAAAAAATTATGCCAGAAATCGAAAAAACGGCTCGATAAGTACTAGATTATTGTATGAAGCATAACTGAACAAAACTTGATCCCGATCGGTCCAGTAGCTGCGGACATATTTCTGGTACCTATTTTGACAACACTGTTTCGGGTAAAACACGTTCAAAGTTTTGAGTACACTTTACACTGAAATAACTGGTTTATTTTAAACTTACATGAAATCGTCGATACCTGGGGCATAGGACCCCACCCACTTTTCAAAACATGAGCTTGCTATACAAAAGGTAACAAAAACCCGGAATTCAACAGGAGCGAGAACACCCGGCTTATAGTCGAGCAAATGACGAAGGCCGCGTCGACGTGCGCCCCAACCGTTAGTCGTTGCTCACCCAGTCAGTTACAAAACGCTATAACTTCGTCATTACTGCGAATTTCATTCTGAAATTTTCCGGGTAGACACTCAAAGGATAGTACTTTCGAATGAGCACCTTTTTGAAAAATCGACCTTTCTGCCGGACCCAGGTGTATGTAAATCCTTAATATGAAAGGCATACAAGTTTATATCACTTGTGCAAGCTTTCGTCTAACTTGCCGAAAATATCGTATATTGATATGATCCCAACAGGAAAAACCGTTAGAAATGCTTCAAAATTATTTGGTATCAAAAGCATTCCATTAATCGCATTTTATTCGATTTCTCAAATGTATTTATCGTAGATTTTATTTTTGACAACAGTGATTTATTGACCGGTCGCGGCTTCCATGACGCGCACTTATAAAAAAGATATATTGAAATGAACCGATGAAGTTTTATTGTTTTTTGTTTGACTTAACGAACATTTTTGTAAAATCAATGTTTATTCATTTATTCGATTCTACTATTCCAGATACTTATTTCGAATATATTTATATATTTAAATCCAAATCTCTCAAACACGGTTGAGTAATACAACATTTTTATGCATCTATTACCCGTGCAGATATGTGACCAGGCATTCCATATTTTGTGTCGGGTCCTGACCAGACTTGCCTTGTCTGATTTACCTGACCGGGCCCTCTTATGGAACAAACCGGGAAGATCGCAAAATCGTTTTTTACGGCTTACCCTCTATACTTGGAAATTACAATCTTCTGGCGATACATGGCGAGCAAGTACATCTGCACATAAGGTCTACTCGGCCAGAACATTGACATGTCCTGAAAAGTGGAGCCTGTCTGCAAGCCAAAACGAGCACGTGCTCTTGATTGCTATAGATTTTGTTAAAAATTTAAGCAGACATTGTTCATATCATTATGCATGTTTTCAGAAGTCGATTATTTGGGTCGATTGAGATAATGGGTTTTTAAATTGCAACTTTTAACACTGCACGGTCTGTATTGAAATTTAGACAGAATAATTTTTCGTAAAAAATATTTGTCCTCCATTATAAGAAGACATTATTATGGCAACACCGCATGTTCTACGAGCCCAATGACGTAGGTTTGCGCGGCATATTTAAAATAATACTGCAACACAAATTTTCATTTGGAATTTGTAATCGAATAAAGTTTATTATTTAATTTTTAATCGAAATTATTTGAATTTTTATACGAAAATTTAATTTTTCATCAAATATAGTTTTTAACCAGTTATGAATTAACCAGCACTTTTATTTTTTAATGAAGATGTCGTATTCAATATAAAATATGTATATTTATAACGCAAATATTTTCTCCTGATAAAATTTTTCAACTTTAGGAACACGATACTTTTTTTCTCGACATATTGAACAATACTGTTCTGCGGTGTTACCATATGTCCTTTTATTATAGGGGACAAATATTTTTTACGGATAATTATTCTGTCGTCACTGAACGTTTTTAGGAAAACTGAATAGTAAAGGCGATCCAAACTTTTTTCACTCTTTCCTTAACTAGTTTGCTATCTAAACATAATTTGTTTCAAAAATTATAATCACAATAGAATGGTACGACGAATTATGTGACCTGACTTTCGATCAATGTAGACCCTATTGTGTTAAAAGTTGCAATTAAAAAACCTATTATCTCCCAGTCTCAATAGACGACTGTTATGAAATTTCACTCAAACATGCATGCATATGCACAATGTCTGGTTAAAATTTGAACAAAATCTCTAGAAATCAAGAGCGCGCGCTCGTTCTACCTTAAGAACTATGTAAAGCTGCTTTGCTTTTTACACTATTAAAGACACTTATAATTGATTATGGTGAAACTTCTACATCTGTTGTAATTCTATTCACCATTAAAAGCATTCAATTCATTAATGATAATCTACGAGGATAAGAATGCACATAATAAATAACGGGATGGCAATACCTAATGATTTGAGCATAACAAATAACCAAATGATTAAATGCGGCAAAAAAGTAAAGCAGGTCATTCGTGATTTTTGAACGCCTTGTTGCCTTGTCAGGAAATATCAATGTTCTGGCCGGGAAGACATTACCCGAATGTATTCCACCAACAATCCGCCAGGTGGCTCCAAGCGAAGCGCTTCGCGTAAGCAACGTACCATCGTACGCGGATAAAAGTTCGACCTGTTGTTGTATCACGTACAGAAGTGCTATGCTTACAGCCTGCACTTGCGCTTATGGTTTTGTGATACTTATGCAATAACGCTTTGCACTTCAGGCCTCTTTCGTTTGGATAGTACGTAGTGAGCGAGAGTCACCTCTCGAGTGCGAAGGGATAATAAGGATTAGTAATACTATCTGTTTGACTCGGGTAGATCGCCAAAAGCACTTCCACTATTTGGTCATACCCTGCCCAGTTCCTAATTAGTTCCCAAAAAAGGGAATGGCGGATCGGGGCTGGCCTAAGACCTGTTACATGGCGAATCTGGTCCACGCTGGAAGGCCTGACCACGACCTGATATTATCTGGGGAGGGCAGTTGTAGGGCAGTACTTTTTCCCGACCCGAATTTTTATACGGGCAACCGAGTTCGCGAAGCATTTGAAAGGATGGCGAATTCGCGACTTGTCACTTGTGGTCGGCTAAGTGTATTCCAAAAGACAGAAAAATTACACATTCTGTGATGCCCACGCAAGAGGAACATCCTCTCGTATATACCGAAACGGTGGTAATACAAATTATTTTTTATACCTTTTTGCCACTGAAAATCGTCAACATGGATCAATATATACCGTATATGAGAAAATATGGTAAATTGTCTCGTTGCCAACTGAAACACCAGTAATTCAAATACAATTTTTATTTGTTCGAAATAACAATATATTTTAAGTAAAGTCGCATTTAGTGCATGCAAATAAAGTCATTTTTAAATTTAAATGTATCTCTTACACGTGTAAATCAACAGTGGGTCGTGATCATTTACTGAATTGTCTACATCACGGAACCCTTGAAACACACAAAAAAATATACTTCAAATAAACCGAATCGCAGGAGGCCGACAGGTAACGAACATATGATTTGACTCAAATAGATGCTAGCTAAACCAAATAAACTCTTAAACAGTGCGGATTTTGTAAAAAGATGCAAGATTCTCGAAAGTCCAGGAAATTATGGAAAAAGATCGCTTTTCATCACTCAAATATTTTGATTGGGCTGCGTTCTAGCAAATCACTCAATCGATGCTTGGAAAAAAGGGTAATCAACATTTGTACGTAATAACACGGGATTAACATTTGCGTCGCTGAACTTGACCAATTATTTTTCAAAGATTTAGCTACGAAAATCCTTCAAGGAATTGCTTAGATCCTTATTTGGAGATCTATAAGTCTATTTGAAGGTAAGGAAATGAAACAAAATATATATGTATTCGTTGTATTCCAACTTTGCAAATTTCAACACCGTGTATGAACAAAACCTACTAGTCGAAATATTCCCTTTTATCGCATCCTATCTTACCATACCAGGCTGATTAGCCGGAATAAAAAGTTCAGGGATCTTCTCACTTAGACGCTAAAAAAGGCTGTTTTCATACATTTTTTTGATAGGTTTATATTATAGATGTTGATGTAAAAGTTGTTACACTTAACACGGTCCTCTAGTTTCTCGGCTGTTTTTTTACGGCTTTTTCAATAATTTTTTACGGGCAAAGCATCGAAATAATCAATCTCATTGTTTTTGCATAATCTTTATTAACATTTAAATGAGCTTGACAATTTTTTTGAAGTCAAAATATATAATAGAATAAACGTTATAGTGGCCGACAGAAAGACATCAAGTAAAAGAGGTGACCAAGATTGCGGCTGTTCTGCTTATCTGAAATCAAAAAACCAAACGGCATTTTAATCTTCATATTTAAGACTAGCGATTGAACTAGAGTGAATTATAAATTACAAAAATTGACTTTTTTATACACTTTTGAAAATTACATTCTATTTTTTACTCATTTTATCTTAAGTTTTTCGCTCGTATAAAAAAAACTATCGAAGCAATCATGATAATCCTAGTTCAATCGTTGGCTTATAACATATTAAAGATGCTGTATAAATTTGAACAAGATCGGTGCAGTAGTTTCTGAAATATCGTGGTCACCGTTTCGAAAAATGGTGTTTCGAGAAAAACGCGTTTGAAAGTTCGCGCTCCCGGCGCGCGCTCCGTATACCTGCTCCGTTCCAGGGCCGTAACTTGTGAACCACTTCGAATATCGAAAAATCCTTTGTCATACATTTTCTACACATGTTGTAGATGTGATTCATGAAGAAAAAAAAATCGATTTTTTCGACCCGAGAAACTAGAGGACCGCCTTAATCGATACATTTTCGAAATATATTTGAAAAAAATTGTTATGTATTTATGTAACCCAAACAAACTTTAAACGTGTTATACCCGCTCGTGTTACTGAGCGGGCTTAGATTGATTTTGGAATGACTCTAGAGTTGGAGTCTTCCGATCGATCTCTGAATATATTTTTCGGGTTAGCTATTAAAGCGCTTGGCGCACCTATCTAGTAAGTTAATTTACGGGTCTTGGGCCAATTGAATAAAGAGACAAAGTATGCTCTTTAGAAACATATGTATGTATTTCGTTATCAAGGTTTAAGAAATTGGAAATGGGGGTTACAATTTTGATACAGATATTTATTATTGACAATTTAGTTTATCATCGCAATTTCCTTTCATTGGTTCAATCGGTTTGACAAAGTTGGAAATTATTACATATAAATACGGGTTGATTGAGCTTACGATTCGGTGAGCTTGTAATTTGATACCGTGGTGACGCTGGGCGTTCGGGTCTCCTCGAAGACAGTGCAATAGTATGACACTCACGTACGCAAATTACGAGTTGGGTTTTGTTCATGAGAGATTTGTTGAACGACGAATTATTTCTACACACTAATAATGAGTTCTTTGTAGCCTGCGAAGCGTGATGAGACGCTGTACCTCAGTGCCTCACTTGACCCTCGGGTAGTGATGCTTGAGCACTAAGAATCGAAGACGCGCACTGTAAAAACAAATGCGTTGTTTCAAGACGTTTCACGTGTGTAATCGTGTCGCCGTTTTCAACACGGCAACTCATGAGTTGATGTCGAACGACACATTTTACGCGTGTTCTGTCAATACGCTTCAAGCGTGTTTTAGCAATTTCAAAGCGTGTTGTTTCGATACGCGTTAGGCGTGTAAACGCTTGTCGCCAATTTCAACATGTTTAAAATGTGTTGATAGCTAAATCAACACACTTTTTGATGTGTACTTGTGGACGCTTGGGCATAACGTACAAGACGTCACGTAGGCATATGTTTAAAAATAAATAAAAAAGGTTTCTCCGTTACTGGTGGTTTATTCCGATGGTTTACTACCATACTTGATGAGTTCCAGTCGTCCTGAAATCAATTCCTGCGAATAAATTTTATTGCCCATACCCGGTTTCGAACCTACCTAACCTAGTTACATCTGTACCTAATACGTACGCTAACCATTGTGCTATCGGCTATACTTGCGGTTTTTCATCAAGAAACGGAATACATGGTTACATCGAACGAGAAGAGTAATGAAGACATTTCACATTTTATGTGTGTGTGTGTCTACACCCATCACACATAAAATGTAAAATGTGAACAGAAATTTCCTTCACTCTGAACAGGCAATTTTCTTTGCACTGGACAGAAAAATTCGTCCGCAAAGAATAAAGAATTTTCTTTGCCCCGAACAAGAAAGGGGGTAGCCGGTTAAGGGGGGTCTGACGGCCCCCACCGAGTTTGATCGAATCGACCCAAAAACCTGAAAGAGGGCTGAAAAACAAAATTTTAGAGATATTTTTTAACCCCCTAAACCCTTATGAAAACACCATAATCGCAAAAAATGCGTTTTTTTATGTTTAATTTTTTTTCGAGCTTTCAAATGCATTTTAAAGCGGTTTTAACACAACCAAAATTTTGTTTCAGATGTGTAGACATGCCCTGAATTTTTCCAGATTTTTTCGTAAAGTTAAATCATGTGCAACATAATTTTAATGGCATAAAAACCGTAAAAAATCGTCATTTTTTGTATTTAATGCTATGGTTTTTATTGACGTATTAATGGTAAAAAATCGTGCACCATAGCATAGAAAGCTACTATCTTCCTCTACAAAATGACGCTAATTGGGCTCAATTCGGTCGTCTCTAGCGTCCGAAAATCAAACTTGAATAAATTCCGTTTTTATAATTTGAGCATTTTCAGTTACGAAAATGACACAAAATCATATTTTTCAATTATTTTACTTAATAAAAGTACATTTTGGGGTTTCTGAGGTCGCCGATTACAAATTTGATGTCAAAAATTAGTTTTGTCACATGACAGCTGTCAAAACGAAGAAAAAATATTTTAATTTTTGAAATTTTTTAAAAAAGCTATGGGAACGATATTAATAAGGATTTTTTAGGTCGCTGATTATAAATTCATTCTTATACACGAATTTTTAATCGTAACAGCTGTCAATAGTTATATTAACAAACAAAAAATTACGTATTATTCAGAAAAAAAAATTGGAATTCCCCGACTAAACTGTCACCTGGCGGAGAAAATCCCAACTTGTACCTTATTAAGCCACGTACCCGAGTGCCTAAGGCCACCGTACCCACGTGGGCCTTAGGCTCGTATGCCCCTCCGCACGGTACTGCGCATGCCCACTACGCACTGACGCATCGAGAACCCCGCTCCACGCGGTCTCTCTTTCTCTCTGTGTTCAGCCGCCGTCCAGTACACACGTCATGCGACGCGCTCTGCTCCGTTAAACAAATCTATTTGTTTTGTTAACAGCGTTTTTTTAATTTATCGTTTAACCTGCCTATCTCAACACGAAGTGATTGAAGCAGTATTCTAAGGTGAGTTTGAATATCAATTTAAATATCAATCAACATAAAAATTGATTTATAATCATAACCTCAATCTACAATCGTTTGCCTCATAGTCGACTTGAAATCGTACAGAAGGTGGCCGTCAACTTCAAGTTGTTGTTTAGTTCACTCACATGAAAAGAATTAAAAAAAAGCAAAAAAAAACAAAACTAAGACGAAACGATATTTCAATAAAAAAATGATTTGGAATACAATAATTTATTTCTGTTTTGTTTACCGATGTTTTCAACATTTTTTTTGTTTTGATTTACAATTTTTAATGTACTTTCGATTTTCGTTACTTTTGTTCTATTTGTTTTTTTAATTATGGTTTTTTTTTATTCCGGGTTTCAGTTACTTTTTTCATTTTTTTCAAAAAAAAAAATAATTTGTTAATCATAATAAAAAAAATAACAATGTTCTTTTTTTTTCTTTAGGAAAAACTGTGCGATGCCACCGAAAAAACGAAAATGTACGGCTGGTGAAAGGTGCATAAGATGCAACAGATTGTTGCGTTATGATACCGGAAAACAGAAGTCCATTTCTTCAGATGATGACGTACACTTATATACTAAACTACTAGGTAAACGAGTAGAGAAAGGTGACGTTTTATGTCATCTGTGTCGTTCCGCAATCGCTAAATCCCGAACGGTTTCACCATCGACGAGCAGTGCCAAATCCTCTGCCAAACGTCAATCCCGAGGAAAATCCTCTGCCAGATGTTGATCGCGAACAAAATTCTGTCGATCCTGTAGAGAGACATTCATCAACACTCTCCAATTTGACAGTATCAGATGACACAGAACAATCTTCGGAACAGTCTTCGCAACAATTGTCACGGTCGGAGTCTGGATCTTCCACAGGACAGTCATCACAATCTTCTAAGGACCCTCCTTACGTTCTTCGTCCAAGAGAACCGGACTATGAAATGATCGAGATGCCTTTCAACAGAGTTACCGCGACTCACAAATGTTGTTGCGTATGTCTTACTCCAATTACGACATCTCCGGTTGTTCCGTTTAAAGCGAGGTTACAGGTATTTATAAGTTCACGAATTTTCATTCCAAAAGGCAATCGCTGTTGTCCTGTACATCTTATCAGTGAACGTATGTACGTTGACGAAATTTCAAACTTGAAAATATTTTCGAATACTTGTACTATCAGTTCTCAAGAGTTGGCATTATTTTTGGATGCACTGTCCAAAAAATGCGACAACAGTATTTTAGACAGAGTAGATGATTACAATTTATCGGCAGAGCGCATAAAATCGCTAACTGGATACACAGTTGCAGAAATCAAGACTCTAAAAAACATGTTGGTCACTTTGCGAAATTCTCAAAATCGCAGTATTAATCAAGCTCTTTTAATATTCCTTTTTAAATTAAGAACTGGAAATTCCAACACAATCACTGCGTCAATTTTCGATATCAAATCTGAACAACTAGTATCTGCTTATTGCAAATCGGTTTTGGATTCATTCGCGAAAGACGTCTTTCCACTTCGTTTCGGAGCTCGGGCATGTTCTCGCGAAGATTTAATTGCTAATCACACGTCGCCTTACGTAAAAAAATTACACGGATTTGAAGATCGCCTGCTCTTGATTGCTGATGGTTCATACCTTCGACACCAAAAAAGTAGTAATAATTGTTACCAAAAAAAATCTTTCTCTGGTCAGAAAAAGTGTCCACTCTGTAAACCCTTCACAGTTTGTGCCACAGATGGATATGTAATAGATGTTTACGGACCGTACGAAGCAATTGTGAATGATGCGAAAATCTTACAACATGTACTAAGTGATCCGAACGGCTTGAGATCAATCCTCAAAAAAGGGGATGTTTTTATACTTGACAGGGGGTTCAGAGACGTCAAAGATTGGTTAGAATCTCAAGGGTTCGTTGTGTTGATGCCAGCGTTGAAAGGCAAAAGAAAGCAACTTCCAACAAATGAAGCAAACGAAAGTCGATTTGTTACGAAATTGAGGTGGGTGGTAGAGGCTGTCCACGGTATAATCGGTAGTAAATTCAAACTCTTGCATAATCAGTTTAACAACAACATGTTGGATTCAGCGATGCTTTATTGCAAAGTAGCGAATTTTTTGGTTAATGAGTTTGGAAAAAGACTGAATTGCGATACCGATTTACAAGATCAAATTGCCGAGCAAATGTTGAAAAGAAAAGACGTTGACAATTCTTTAGCGAAAGTTGTGGAAGAACAAAACTGGAATAGGAAGAAAAGGATCTTCAAACCGTTAACATCAAATGACGTATTAGACTTTCCGGAAATGACAGAGCAAGATTTGAAGATCCTTTTCACTGGCTCGTACCAGTTATCGCAAACTGTTTCATACTTAGCTGAAATGTATACCGAAGAAGGACTTTTGAATATGCAATACTTGTTGGAGGACGATACCATTTTGAAATGTGAAGTTAAATCAAGACATATAAACAAGAAAGTATACAGATGTTACGTTCAGTACGACCCTAACAGTATTGGATATAACGGTATAAAAAACTACGTATGTGATTGTGCAAATGGGCTAAGAACTGTTGGTTGCTGTGCCCACGTTGCAACAATCATTTACTTTTTAAGTCATGCACGGTATTTGTCCAAAATCATCCGCCCAGCTCAAATTCTAACGAATCTATTTCACGTTGATAATGTCGAACCTGTTATTGAAGAACACAGTGACGAAGATTAACAACATAACAATCATGTTGCAATGTATGTATTACTTGTGTCTGTTTAATGTATATATTAGATGAATGTATGTAATATTATTATAAATAAATAGATTTTTTAAAATACAATGACTTTTAATTATTGTAAAAACCGAAATAGCAAATACCATTTTCATTTGATGACATGTGTAATTTTTTTTTTTTGTTAGCTGTTTGACATCAAATTTGTAATCGGCGACCTCAGAAACCCCAAAATGTACTTTTATTAAGTAAAATAATTGAAAAATATGATTTTGTGTCATTTTCGTAACTGAAAATGCTCAAATTATAAAAACGGAATTTATTCAAGTTTGATTTTCGGACGCTAGAGACGACCGAATTGAGCCCAATTAGCGTCATTTTGTAGAGGAAGATAGTAGCTTTCTATGCTATGGTGCACGATTTTTTACCATTAATACGTCAATAAAAACCATAGCATTAAATACAAAAAATGACGATTTTTTACGGTTTTTATGCCATTAAAATTATGTTGCACATGATTTAACTTTACGAAAAAATCTGGAAAAATTCAGGGCATGTCTACACATCTGAAACAAAATTTTGGTTGTGTTAAAACCGCTTTAAAATGCATTTGAAAGCTCGAAAAAAAATTAAACATAAAAAAAACGCATTTTTTGCGATTATGGTGTTTTCATAAGGGTTTAGGGGGTTAAAAAATATCTCTAAAATTTTGTTTTTCAGCCCTCTTTCAGGTTTTTGGGTCGATTCGATCAAACTCGGTGGGGGCCGTCAGACCCCCCTTAACCGGCTACCCCCTTTCTCTCACTTTGAACATACAATTTTCTTAGCCCTCGACAAAAACATTTGTCCGCACAGAAAAAAAAATTCCTTTGCCCCATACAAGCACTATTCTTCACTCCGAACAGAAAACTTTCTTCGCACTGGACAGAAAACTTGGTCTGCACAGAATAAAGAATTTGCTTTGCCCTGTACAAGCAATTTCTTTCACTCCGAACAAACAATTTTCTTCGCACTGGACAGAAAAATTAGTCCGTACAGAATAAAGAATTTTCTGTGCCTCGAACAACAAATTTCTCTCACGCCGAACTGACAATTGCCTTTGCCCCGAACAAGAAATTTCTTTCACTCCGAACAGACAAATTTCTTTGCCCGTAACAGAAAAATTTGTCCGCACGGAAAAAAAAATTCCTTTGCCCCGTACGAGCAATTTCCTCCATTCCGGACAGAAAACTTTCCTCGCACTGGATAGAAAAATTGGTCCACACAGAATAAAAAATTTTGGTTGCCCCGTACAAGCAATTTCCTCCACTCCGGACAGAAAACTTTCTTTGCACTAGATAGAAAAAGTGGTCCGCACAGAATAAAAAATTTCGTTTGCCACGAACAAGGAATTTTTTTCACTCCGGACAGAGAATTTTCTTTGCCCTGGACAGAAAAATTGATTTGCACAAAATAAAGAATTTCCTTTGCCCCGAACAAGAAATTTACTCGACTCCGGACAGAAAAGTTGGTCCGCACAGAATACAAAATTTCCTTTGCCCCGAACAACGAATTTCCTCCACTCCGCACAGAAAATTTCTTCCGACTGAATAGAAAACTTGGTACGCATAGAATTAAATTTGCCCCCTAGAAGCATCTTTCTTCACTCTGGACAGAAATTTTTCTTAACAACGAACAAAATATTGATCCGCGCAAAATAAAAAAATTTCTTCGCAGTGACACTTTACCAAAAAATGATTTTATATATACGTCAATAAACTGAGTGTTGCAATTACCATAGTTTCACAGAGCACATCATTTTCTTTATTCATGTAGGTGTGCACGACGAGCAAAAGCTTATGTGTTTCGCTTTCAAAATAACACAATTCGCAATAGAAAAATTCTTTCGCAAGTTCGTGCATAACGTAGCGAGGTTATAAGGCCGCCATATTGTCATATCAACTCACTAGACGCGTGTTGTTTGTGGTACACGCGTGCAAGTGAGTTGTTTCACGACGCTTTGTGTCGTTCGAGTCGCGTGTACCTACCCTAAGTGTGTTGTTTGAAAGAAAATGGCTTGATTCGACACGCTTCATGTGTGTTACATTAAGCGTGTTCTACAGCAACATATTTAAAACGTGTTGTTGCCAAGAATGGTGTAGAGCGTATTGTTTCAACACGGTAAAATAAGTAAAACACGTTGTTTCAACGCGTTAATCAGGTCCTACACACGCTGTAGGCGTGTTATGTGTTGCTTCAACACACTGACAACACGCTTATTTTTTACAGTGCGTACTCGGATCTAACTTCTAAGGGCACGGAAAAAGACTCAGGGTACAAAGAGCCTCGGCCCCTGTTGAGCTCCGCTTAGTCCTGAGATTCGCGAGAGACTATCGAATTTGGTTGCAGCTCGATGGTGGGTTGCAGCTCGATGGTGGGTTGCACCTCGATTTTTGGGTGAATCAGCACTTTTATTTGTCGCTAATCGATCAATTTCGAAACACGTATAGGCTGAGCCGCTGTTGCTTTTTCTGAGTCCTCATTGAAGTTCATTCGCTTCGCACGTTGCTGATCAAGACGTCAACATTGTGAAGAAATCGGGGTTGAAACTGAACGGATAAATTTTGGTTTCTCAATGCGAGGTATCGGAGCATGCATGGCTTTGCAATACAAAGTTCAAATGAGTTCAATTTTGAAAGACTTAAATCGCTATAACGTATGTTAAAAATTATTAGGGGGAATGTTAAGGAAAATTATTAGAAAATAAGATACGGATGTAACAAACGCGTTTTTCTCGACACAACGTTTCAACGGCTTGTTGACAAAATCTTCGAAACTGCTGAACCGATCCCTATGAAATTTTAACCACATATTCTTTACAACTATAGCTATAGCACATATCAAACATTTTTTAAAATCTTGATATTTACTATTTTTTCTGCCAAAAAACGGTAAAAAAAACGTTTTTTTTTTGTTTTTTTTTTCAAATAAAGTCCGCCACTTTGTTATTTTTGTATATATCGAAAATCGTATGATATGCACTATAGCCATTAACATACTTAATCTCACACCGTTTGATTTTTTGGGTCGGATGATCCACTTCCGAGATTTCATCAACAGCGCAGACCTACAATTTTTTAAGAAATTTTTTTCAACTACCATTTTTGTCTATAAATAGTAACTTAAACAAATAAAAAAAAGTTAAAAAAAAATGTATTTCGAAAGGCTGTTTATTAAGTGTAACAACTTTTATATCAATATCTATAATATAAACCTATCAAAAAATTCATGAAAATAGCCTTTTTTGCGTCTAAAGTGAGGAGACCCCTTAAACTAATCCTATTTTCAATCTTTACGAACAACCAGTAAACTTTGATCTTCGAATAATCATTCTTGGCAAGAACTTCGGATAGACTAGTTACGCAAGGTGAGAAATGATTCACCAATGTCATCGGCAATGCCATCGGCATTCTAGATGGTAAGTTGTAACAGCTACCTAGGGAGCTAAACGCTTCGATTTTTTAACTTACCGTCGATACCAAGCCCACAACAATCAGTTGATACAACTCACGAGGTGACCTATGGAAAGGTAGCTGGAAAGCACCGTTTTGTGGTCTCTGGACAATCCAATTCTCCGACCTGCCACGCCATTTCCGCAGTGCTTATTTGCGAAAAAAGAATTCCCCAATAAACCCAAACAAATTACTCTTGCTATTCTGACCGTACGAAGCACTAAAAAAAAAATGAGTCAGTCAATGCTGAGGTGAGAAAAACAGTCGCTGTGGAAACACCAATAACTCTCTATCCATCATGAGCAGGCATCGGGATGTCAATTCGCTTGCGCGCGTTGGTAGGGTAGATATGTGTATATACACAGAAACATATATCTCTATCGATATGCATATAAATATGATCGGTGGTTGTGCTGCACGGAGCACATTCGAAACCGAAGAGTACGCGCCCCCTGCGAGCCCCCGCATTTCAGTCGCGTGTGGGTACCCACCGTCAGAGGGTTCTCTTCTCGGACGCGCGTGCATCAGCCAATTCACCCTCCGCGGTCCGCTCTCCCGCGCAACCCACCGCTGCCAACTCGATCCCGTCCCATTATAATCGAACGAATAAATTTCGAGGTAAATAGTAAAAATGAAATCTCCACAGTACTCCCGTGTACCGTGTGGTTCATAAAAGGGGGTTGGACGACAACGGAGGGGGATGAAGCGGGACGATGGAAGTTTTCGAGTTGAAAAGGGAGAGCGAGAGAGGAAAAAACGGGAGGGAGTTCCATCGACGCCGTGAAAACACGTTCGCTCATTAATTCCGAGAGGAATACGCTATAAAATCCGCTTTTGCTGAAACAGCCACGAAAACACGATTCCGCCAATTGCCCTTCCTATATATATATATATATATATATATATATATATATATGTGTGTGTGTGTGTGTGTGTGTGTGTGTGTGTGTCCCTCCTCTATATACAAACCCTCTTTTTTCAGTCTGTTATGTTGCCAGCATGTCGCAAAAAACATAGTGGCGTTCAATGTTTCTATCACGCACTTTTGGCACATTTAAAAAATCTCATCCGCTGCTGGAATTGTATTGACCCGACGAGATAAAAGTGCCGTAAAGTCGAATAAAATAAGCCAACTGCACGATATACGCATCCGTGGACGACTTTGCAAACGTCCACACATGTAGATATGTTTTTACACACATCCATGGAATCTGTGTATGCATGCGTGCAGGCACATGTCAACGGAACTGACAGTTCGTACATGAGAATGTTTAGAAATAACGTGCGGGACCGCGAGTAACGCAAAGTAAAACCATCCAGAGCGTTAAAATCCGACTGTGAATTTGTCAAACCGCGAAAAACAAATGGTAGCGCCAAATACGCGACAAGCGTAAAATACGATACCAAAAACAGCAATTATCTCGGTCGCTGTACACTGAGATAAGAAATAAGTTTGGTTTAATTTAATAGAATTGTGGCCTATACGTTTATCGATTTTTTAATGATTTTCACTCGACCTAAATTTATTGGAATTTTGGCCTATACTTTTATTGAATTTTGATGAACTACGGACTTCGTTCGAACCAAATACGTAGGAGCATCGAGGGAATGTAGTAAAAATTCCTTTTTACACGTTGCCTAAACTTATTTTGCCGGATTAATGGAAATCACTCAAGCCCTTTTTACGATCCCCATAACCCTTCCTCGACACACTTTTATTTGGTCACGGCTTTGACACACTGGGTCAATTTGACCCGGGATAGTACTCCATCCACCTTCTTTTAACAACCGTTCGGTCAGTTTTTACAGAAAAAAAATTCGGGATACACTTTAAACATTTCTTGATATGTCTGCATAATTACAATCCGGAAAATATAACATGGAATTGTTATAAATAGGTATTTAAAATTTTCAATTTTGGAATAGTGAGCATTTTATTTCAAATTCGTCCGGGTCAAAATGATCCAGTGTGTCAAGGAAGAGTTAAAGACGTGCAAAGCTCAAATGTGCGTTATGAATGGTTTTATTGAAAAAAAAAAAGAAAATAATTTTTAAAAAATAATGCCAATACATTTTTTTTAATAATGTAGGGATGAGAAACATTTTGAAGAATTGTAGGGATAACAAAAAAAAAAGATCCGAAGGAGGAATCGAACCCGAGACCTCCGGCTCAAAAGACCGAGCTCTAACCGTCTAGACTAGACGGCGGCTCGACAAGTGCCTGACATTTTAAACTCATAAGGCGCTTAAGAAACTTTGAATCCGTTTTTCTTGGAATTTTCTAAGTAGTGCGTCCTACTACTTTAACCACGTGAGGTGCTAGGGATGGCTCTTTCACCACAAAAAAATTTGGCCAAATCCCCGACCCCACGGTCGTGCCGCCTCCTTGTAAATCTTTTCGTTGATTGTAATTGGATCTAAGAACATCGTTGTACATAACGCTGAAAAAGTAGTATGGATGCGATCAAAATTAACTATTCACCCGAACGAAGTGCACCAAAGGTTGCTCAACAGTCCACGTGGAAAGCCAGGATACACGAATACTGGGCTGGCCTGGGAATTTTTCGTCTCAAACAATATTTATGTTGCGCAAATCAAGGAATAATTTTTGTATATGCCAATATATAATAAATATCGTATTGAGAATAATGACAAATATTTTTTACTTTCAAGTCACTAAGTTGCGTATTGTTTGTACAAAACGTGTGTTGAGCTTGAAGAAACGATTATATTTTATTCAAGTTTTGCTCCTTGGAATGTTTTTTTTTTCAAATTTATTGTAGCTCTGATGGAACGGATTGTTTGCTTCGAAGACGGTTGCCCTCCGATATTTATTATATATTGGCATATACAAAAATAATTCCTTGATTTGATACCAATTCTTGATACAAATCTAAACATCTCGAATCACTACCAAATATTTGGTAGTGATCCGAGATATTAAAATTTGTATTTCATTTAAATAGGTGACCTTGAATGACCTTGAACGATTTTGACCCCGCAATGTTTTTTATGCGGTTTGAGGTGCTCCACAAGATTGTCAGAAAAATGTTCTATTTCACTAAAATAAAAGAAAATTAGTCCCATTTGATGGCCGTCTTCACCCCGTAAAACTTTTGTCTATAAAATTTTTCTGTGACGTCGATAATTACCGAGTTATTTCGTGTGGCAGAGATAAGAGGGACATCCTATATTTCCCAACTATGGGTATAAGCCTCGTTGAGACGAAATCGGTAAGGTGGATTCGTTCGGATTCGTCTCCCAATAAGCGGTGTTGAAAATATCTACCCTCTCACAAGTATACGTGAATATATACACTTTATAAAAATTTCATGTAAAAGTGTACATATTATTGAAAAATTCGCAGGAGGCCGACCGGAAGTTCAGGAAAACAATCTATATGGGTGTGTGTGTACGGACATATACTAGTTTTAGCCTGCGGCTTCAGCCACATGTTGGAACTTTGGTTTATTTGTGTTTCGGGAATGGATTTTAGAGAGTTCTCTCGTAATCAGCGTTGCATCCCGGGGTTATCTTATATTTTATTTTTTTTATTAAGTTTTATTTCTATAAAGTTTGATACGTAGTCATAATCACATCGCCAGAAAAAAAGCATAAAACCAATTGAGTCAGATAATGATTAAGACTAATGAAACTGTTTTATATCGAGTATTCGCTGAAGATCTTTCTTATAAATGCTGAAGGGTATGGCACACCACCATACCTTTGGAAGAAAAATCTTTTCTTCCGGGTTGTAAAATCAAAGATTCAGCAATGAAGATTGAGCTGTTTGCACGCCAACTTCGCTCAACGGGCAAACATAGAAAACTTCAAAGAATGGTAGAACTAATCTTAAAGATGCCTGGATTCTTCAGTCTGAATTGACAATTCAGTCCTCACGAAAATCTGTCACTTTATATATCCTTCAAAATAGCTATTTCATTGAACGACAATAATTCGTCAATGGAAAACTGAAAAAGACCGATAATTAAGGCCGGTGCCTGAATTAGAAGGTCCGAAAAATCGTTTTTTTTAAATTGCCTACATCGATAGATAAACTATCCACGAACATATATACAAAGTTACAGAGGTCAATTGTGAATATTTTCGAAGGTGCCTGAATTAGAAGGTCCGAAAAATCGTTTTTTTTTAAATTGCTTACATCGATAGATAAACTGTCCACGAACATATATACAAAGTTACAGAGGTCAATTGTGAATATTTTCGAAGATCGGAAGGCCAAAAGCAGGGAAGCGATTGATATTTCCTTCTATTGACAACTTTGAAGCGCATTTTCTCTAGTTTTCTTTTTCATGATTTTTCCAAATTGGCAGGCGTGATAGCAAAAAAAAAACTAAACGACCTATTGAATCAAACCAAAATTTATTTTCTTCAGTATGAACATCTCTTCTAAGTGAATTTATAAAAATGGTTGAAAAAGTCTTTTCAAATAATTTTTATAGCACTTTAAAGTGTTTTTTACACACATTTTTTTCAAACCTGAGATTAGAGAAGTTATAATTTCACGATTCTTTCAGCTTTTTCTTAATTCACCCAGAAGAAAAATATGACAATTGAAAATTTCATTGTTTTTTTTTGTTTCAGTCAAGAATTAAAAGGTGCATCTTTCCCGCCGATTGGGAAAGTTGCAACTGTAGTTGCAAGACGCACATGGAATAGGCTGATAAATCTGCAGCCATTTATTGTTTCATGTTGAATTTTTTTATCATACATTTCAAATATACATGAAAAGATACCTCAATGTTTACTGGGCGCACTTGTTTTTTTCGTTTCTAAAAAAATTCCCGAAAAAACGCTTTTTTGGACGTTCTAATTCAGACTTCTAATTCGCCTTAATCTTCATTTCTTACGCCGGGTGGGCCGTATAGCTCATGTTAATTGTTAATGGAATAACACAATAGAAGGTAGTAAATGATGGAAAAAAGATAATCGACTGACCCAAGTGCGATTAATTTGCGGCTTCAGCGATCTCCCATTTTATGCAGCGTCGAGCTGGGCTAATAATTTGATTGGGTGATCACTTGACCGCGTACTGGTTCACGCACCGACTACTGAGTGCGAGGCAATTTTATTGAGGTTCTGATGGTAATACAACTGAAACTTATTAGACTATAGCAACCTGTGTGGGCACAGGTTTTCCTCAGTTTTCTCGTCACCTCGTGCAATGTAGTCTATGCGGTCTTTCAAGAACGCGAAATATTACAGCGATAAGCGAGGGCTGGAAGCAGAATGAATGGCATCCTAAAAGACCAGGCGGCATACGAAGGAATATTTAAAATCAAGTGAGAGAACATAAACCGAATAAAATCAGAGAATCGTTGCAAGGCTCTTGTCACGTAATTCATTTCACTGGAACTGACATTTCAAAAGCTTTCCCCGCTTACGGAATAATTGGGGAGTACATACAGGCCTTCGTGAGGCAATCACGAGGAGCGACTGACGTCATATGGAAAACATTCCGGTGCTGGATGTGGGAGAGCGCTTTATCGATTTAATCAACATTTTTGCACGTCGGGTTGCGAGTTAACGGCGCATTATAGGCAATTGGTAACGAGACGCGTGCGCGTTCACTCTCAGCCCCCCTCTGTAGCCTTCTACCCCTCCATTCCCTATCGCTGTTCATGTCGACGGCTATAAAAATGTTTCGATCCTTATAAAAGCAACAAACATCGCACGCTACGACGAGGCTTTATTTTTCTTGCCCAAAACCCGAAACGGTTTAATTTCAATTACAGTCGTAAAAGCTGGCTCTCGCCAACCGTCAAAAAAATGGTCTCTGTTCGGCTCGTAGCGGAGAGCTCAATCCCGGTGGCTCGTCGAGTGTACTATAGAACGCAGGGGCTCCGGAACAAATATGGACGAGCGGACCGGCTATGCAACTGAAAAGCCGTACAATTTTATTTACGCCGTCAATTTTTTTTCTCCTCTTTTCATCATTTGTACGCACATGGTTCGTTCGAATGGAGCACATAAAAAACAGACGGCGCGTTTACTTTGGGCACGTCGGATTTAAGGGGTCTTCTCACTTTAGACGCTAAAAAGGCTGTTCCCGAGTCGAAATTTTTAGCCTCCTCTGAACCCTCGCAGGACCCATTTCTTTTGTAATACATAAGCCGCCAGCCTCCGTTGAACCGATGAAACCTCATTTGTCGAGCTCAGTGCCATGAAGAGACCTCCTCTTGGTCCAGGGTAGCCTCTGCTAGACCTCCCAAACCTTCTCTCGACCCCCAGTTTTAGTGAAACGGGCAGAGCACAGGCCTCCTTAACCTGCTTTCAATCTCAAACTGTTGCCTCGACCCCACCTAACCTGCTTTCGGCCCAAATTCGATATCTCCTCCATCATCATTCCATTGTGGCCTGATCGGTAACCCGTTCGATGACGAAAATAATACGAAATTAATAAAAATACATCGTCCCGTTATAAAATTATTAGTGCAATATTAATATGCGAAAACAATCAAATTTGCTCAATATCGATTTATTATTATTTTATAGGCAATTCATAAAAGAATGCTTGTATATACAGTCTTACTCCAATTCTATCGGATTAATGGGCGTTTTCCTGTGAGAAAAAATCTCACAGGAAAATTCTTAAAAAATGCCAGTCTATCCAGTATAAGCTTACGCGACGTTTTTTGTCCTTGACATTTCTTCTTAAACCCTCTAGTTCTTGAGTTACATGGCATTATCTAAAATTAGTCTTTAGCAAAAAATGAAATAACATTGCGAAAAAAATCGTACAAAACCTTATAAAAAACGCAAATGGAGTTCTTGCTACCCCGTTCAAGTTTATCATGGATAAACGCAACAAACTTTTTTTTCCTAAGTCATGCGCCCAATTCTCGATGGTCGAAAAAAAGCCGTAAATCAGTCACATATAAAAGTGCGTACCGGGTCGAAAAGAAAATTATAAAAAAAAAAATTCAGAAAAGCAATATAAAGCTGAATTTATTCCCGTCAAAACGCCGTTCAGTAAATTTGGTTATCTTTTTTTTTTACGAAGCTGTGTAACTTTTAGTGCAGCAAGAAATATCGACTGGTGTATTAAAACTTTTAAGCGACGGTATTTATTATATAATACTATATATATATATATATATATATATATATATATATATATATATATATATATATATATATATATTATATTCGAAATATGTGGTTGCATTAATATATTCAAATATACACTACCAGTCAAAAGTATTCGGACACTTCAGATAACTGCAAAACTTAATATCACTTTGGATCGTTGCAAACTTATGGTAGAATAATAATTATTTTACGAAGATACTATAAAACTCTGTATAATTACTTAATTATATAGATCTTTATAGTATCTTCGTGAAATAATAAATGAAATGAATTGTATTACTCTAACATTATTTGGCAATTATCCAGCGCTCAAAAGTTTTGCGATCATGTGGAGTGTCCGAAAACTTTTGGCTGGCAGTGTAGATCTAAATAACATATAATGTTGATATCTATATGGAACGTTAGGGTGTTAATTATAGTCTATTTCATGTTCTAAAGGATTGAAATTGTCGGTTTAGAATTCAACCTCATTCGATTTTTTCTTCATTTTTTCTTTTTGTTTTTTTTTGTTAATTCAATAATGAGTTGATAAATGGCGACGGCCGATTACCGTCGATTTTAAATGAAATGTTTGATTTTTCTTTGTTTTCATTTTTAGCACGTCGAATATTTAAAAAATATTTCCACGTGTATGTGTGAAGCATTTTTTTATTTTTTTCCGCTAAATATGATATTAACTAATCGCGTCTATTTGATTCTTTTTTATTTGAATTAACTAGATTTTTCATAGAACCAAATTTTTCCTATTGCATTCCATTATTAAAAATATTGATTTCAAAAATATTTATTTATAGAAAATCAATCTATTTAATCTCGTCCCACTACATATTTTATTTGATCCTAATAAATGTGTGATTCGGTTTCATCAATTTAACATTTTCATCTGTTCAAAAAAACAATTTAGTTAAGTTCACTGAATGGATCGAGTTATTTTTTTTTAATTTACCTTAAATAGAATTTTCGTAGAGTTAACCATTTTTCTATTTGATTGAACTAACGGTCCATCTTTATTGCAACACTCATATCAAAGGGGCGGGGCGTAGAGAAGGTGGAGAGAGAGGAATTTTATATATATATATATATATATGTGTGTGTGTGTGTGTGTGTGTGTGTGTGTGTGTGTGTGTGTGTGTGTGTGTGCGTGCGTGCGTGTGTGTGTGTGTGTTTGTTTGAAAAATCTATAGCATGTTATTCGATGAAACTCTCTAATTATCACAATCATATTAACTAATTCATATAGATTATGTGATACAACAAATAGTTAGAGGTATTCATTTGGTCTCTTATGCCATATTAGCGACCAAAATGTTATAAGCACTCGGTAGCATAGGGGCAGCGGAGCGTAGTTATGAGTAGGTAGGACTAGGTTCAAGTCGCATATAGGCCAGGGAATGACGAATTGCGATAAAAATCCTTGTGGTAAAGCTCTCAATTAAGGAGTTCATTTTATTTTCGATTTATGAAATATTTTATGCATATAGTACACTTAGCTTTACAGTGTACATTGTAAGCAAATAAAGATTAATTTGAATGTCATCTTTATTAATATATATAAATATCTTTGAAAGAAATATGATCGTAGTAGGCTGTGAGACAAGGAAAAGACCTATTTTATTTAAATAGATTCTATATAAATTAATGTTTTTGTTTAGCAGTGTACAGTAGGCCGAAAGGGGGGGGGCAGTAGGTTCTGCAGGAGCGCTCGAAGTAGGCCGATCTGAGGTTCCGTAGGTTCAATTGTGAGCCTTACTGACCTCCTTTGAGTCAAAAAGTCTACTTTCTGCCATGCCGGAGGTTCATCGGAGGCTCTAACGCATGATACTTTCAAACATTGCACCCTTCTTTAGATACCCAATAATCCGCTCACGCCGATTTCTGCTCGCCTTCATTTTGTGGGTTGAACGCGGCTCGAAAATTTCGACTCGGGTTTTCATGAATTTTTTTGATAGGTTTATATTATAGATATTGATACCAAAGTTGTTACAGTTAATAAATACACTTTCGAAATACATTTAACACTTTTATTTATTTATTTAAGTCACTATTTATAGTCGAAAATGGTAGTTAAAAAAATGTCCCAAAAAAATGGTAGGTCTGCGCTGTTGATAAAATTTCGGAGATGGATCAGCCGAAACAACATAATCAAACGGTTTTAGATTCAGTATATTAATGGCTATAGCGCATATCATACGATTTTTGATATACGCAAAAATAACAAAATGGCGGACATTTTACGAAAAAACAACAAAAAAACGAGTCTTTTAACTGTTTTTGGCAAAAAAGTAAATATCAAAATTTAAAAAAAATCCTTGATATTTTTGTTGCTATAGTTGTAGTTATATGGTTGCTATAGTTGTAAAGTTCCTATAGTTGTATAGTGGTTGAAATTTCATAAGGATCGGATCAGTAGTTTCGAAGATGTTATCAACAAGCCATCGAAAAACGTTGCTTCGAGAAAAACGCGTTCAAAGTTTGTTTGGGTTAAATAAATACATAACATTTTGCAAAAATGTATTTCAAAAGTATATTTATTAAGTGTAACAACTTTTACATCAATATCTATAATATAAACGTATCAAAAAAAATCATGAAAATAGCCTTTTTTAGGGCCTAAATTGAGAAGACCCCTCAATATTACAAGGATCTGGATGAAATTGACGAAAATCTGTTTCCCAAAGCGGACGTTTTCATTCTCAAAAATTGTCGAGAGTCCTTACATTCAAAATTATGTTTTTGCAATCAGTTATGGTAACATTGACACCATAATAGCAGAAGCAAAAGAACATAAATTAACCTGCGTCTTTTATATGACGTTAAAGTGTTCATCGGTGTTACAGAAGAATGTTTAATGTTGCCTCCGAATTACAAACATTTTTCAAGATAATTTTTGGAGACCTAGAATCTTAATTGGCAAAAAAAGTTTTCCGATAATCATAAAAATAAAATTAATTTTTTTCTCTGACGATTTTCGCAAGATTAAAAAAAAGCGTCAAACTTTTTGAACTTCCGCAAAGTTTGCCCTATCCCCAATCAATTTCTTACTATGGATTAATATGTAATCACCGCTTGCCGGAAAAAAGTTCGCCTTTGATACAAGCCTTTCTGTCTTAAAAATGTTTCACTCGCGAGACCCCTGTGATTCCACCCGGATAATAAAGGGGTATGCATAACCTTGAACTTAAAAAAAAAAACAGATTCATTTTCAATTTTTTTTTTCGTCTCAGGTATTGGGATGATCAGGTCGATATTTCGCACAGAGATAGTACATAATCTTGTCAAGTCACCTTTTTTATTGTAAAATATATGCAAAGAACGTAATCGTTGTCATTTGATCTCAGGACTGTAGCCTCCGCACGGCTCGGTCGCGTACATGATTCCGGTAACTAGATTCATTTAAAGTAAGAAATGGAAAAATATAGTTTTAGTACAATGCTGAAGCTACAAGCCCGCGGCATACTTTTTCGAAATTTGATATTTGCCCAAATTGCACTGTTTTGAAAAAAATGTCGGTTTCCGACAAAAATAACGATTTTGAAAGTTTGTTATTCACCAACGGAGGAACATATAAAAAAATCATCCGGTCTGTCGATTGAAAATGTTATAAAATAGGTTCAGTCCAAATTTGAAGTAAATCAGACGATTCGATTTTGAGATATAACGTATGCCAAATTGCGAAGTATACTTTCGAGACAAACGCCGGAGAAGAAAACGTCCACTTTTTCTACTAAACTAAATCCACTTTTTCCGTTTACGATTTTCGTATAAATGTTTTGGTCTGCTCAATATCTTCGGTGGTTCTTGATGGTTTCGGGTACGGGCAATACGAGTAGGGCATTAATTTTGTTCTCGAATCGTTTTTTTCTCTATAAACAATTTAATTGTTATAATGCCGATTGTGACGAAAAAGTGGATTTTGTAGACAAAAGATTGAAATAAAAGATGTTTCTTTTTGAATTGACAATAAAAAATCTCTTTTATTTTTGTTGCGATTTTTTTTAATTCCAAGGTTATGCATACCCCTTAATGTAGAAAATTACACTAAAACCGCCACTGACTCCGTATAAAGTATTGAAATGCGAAATCCGAAATTACGGTGAAGCTCTCAGGGCTGGAATATTTAGATAATGTGCATTGTTCTGAGGGCTTGAGGGATTTCAGCACCGCGCGGAGGGAAAGCTATTTTCGTCGGGAAACCACTTTCGGGTGGTTCGCTTCGCTCCAATGAACGGTTTACAGCGATTGGTGCGATAAACATTCGAGTGCACCGCACGATGAAGAGTAAACGCGTATGAGGAAGAGAGGAAAATGGAGAGACAGCGATAGTGAGTAGGCAGCAATGTGTAACGTGCACGTGAGCGTAATAATGACGTATCATAGCCTATGCATAAGTAAACGGTTCTCTTTCGCGCACATAAAGTTTTCTCAATTTTGCTCGCGTTCACGACTCTGCCCTCGACCAAACGCACGTGCTCCAAATGGCAAGACGAAAAAATAGACCAAAAAATAAAATAATAAAAATATCGGAATACGTGAGGTAACAGAAAAAAATATATGCCTTTCTACGCAGATACTCGTAATCGTCTAAACGAGCCGTCAAAATCCCAATGAGAAAATTTAATAGTTCCTTACCGTCTGATCTTAAGATGATAAACAAATTTTCCCTCTCCCGAGTCGAAATGTTCGAGCCGCGTTCAACCCACAAAATGAAGGCGAGCAGAAATCGGCGTGAGCGGATTATTGGGGATCTAAAGGAGGGTACAATGTTTGAAAGTATCATGCGTTAGAGCCTCCGATGAACCTCCGGCATGGCAGAAAGTAGACTTTTTGACTCAAAGGAGGTCAGTAAGGCTCACAATTGAACCTACGGAACCTCAGGTCGGCCTACTTCGAGCGCTCCCGCAGAACCTACTGCCCCCCCTTTCGGCCTACTGTACACTGCTAAATAAAAAAATTAATTTATATAGAATCTATTTAAATAAAATAGGTTTTTTCCTTGTCTCACAGCCTACTACGATCATATTTCTTTCAAAGATATTTATATATATTAATAAAGATGAGATTCATATTAATCTTTATTTGCTTACAATGTACACTGTAAAGCTAAGTGTACTATATGCATAAAATATTTCATAAATCGAAAATAAAATGAACTCCTTAATTGAGAGCTTTACCAGAAGGATTTTTATCGTAATTCGTCATTCCCTGGCCTTTAGCATTGATTTTTTTCGAAGAAAATATCTGCCCTATATGCGACTTGAACCTAGTCCTACCTACTCATAACTACGCTCCGCTGTCCCTATGCTACCGAGTGCTTATAACATTTTGGTCGCTAATATGGCATAAGAGACCAAATGAATACCTCTAACTATTTGTTGTATCACATAAGCTATATGAATTAGTTAATATGATTGTGATAATTAGAGAGTTTCATCGAATAACATGCTATAGATTTTTCAAACAAACAAACACACACACACACACACACACACACACACACACACACACACACACACACACACACACGCACACGCACACGCACACGCACACGCACACGCACACGCACACGCACACGCACACGCACACGCACACGCACACGCACACGCACACGCACACGCACACGCACACGCACACGCACACGCACACGCACACGCACACGCACACGCACACGCACACGCACACGCACACGCACACGCACACGCACACGCACACGCACACACACACACACACACACACACACACACACACACACACACGCACACGCACACGCACACACACACACACACACACACATATATATATAAAATTCCTCTCTCTCCACCTTCTTTACGCCCCGCCCCTTTGATATGAGTGTTGCAATAAAGATGGACCGTTAGTTCAATCAAATAGAAAAATGGTTAACTCTACGAAAATTCTATTTAAGGTAAATTAAAAAAAAATAACTAGATCCATTCAGTGAACTTAACTAAATTGTTTTTTGAACAAATGAAAATGTTGAATTGATGAAACCGAATCACAGATTTATTAGGATCAAATAAAATATGTAGTTGGACGATATTAAATAGATTGATTTTCTATAAATAAACATTTTTAAAATCAATAATTTTAATAATGGAATGCAATAGGAAAAATTTGGTTCTATGAAAAATCTAGTTAATTCAAATAAAAAAGAATCAAATAGACGCGGTTAGTTAATGTCATATTTAGCGGAAAAAAATAAAAATATGCTTCATACATACACGTGGAAATATTTTTTTAATTTTCGACGTGCTAAAAATGAAAACAAAGAAAAATCAAACATTTTATTTAAAATCGACGGTGATCGGCCGTCGCCATTTATCAACTCATTATTGAATTAACAAGAAAAACAAAACGAACAAAAACAAAAAGAAAAAATAAAGAAAAAATCGAATGAGGTTGAATTCTAAACCGACAATTTCAATCCTTTACAACATGAAATAGACTATAATTAACACCCTAACGTTCCATATAGATATCAACATTATACGTTATTTAGATCTACACTGCCAGCCAAAAGTTTTCGGACATTCCACATGATCGCAAAACTTTTGAGCGCTGGATAATTGCCAAATAATGTTAGAGTAATATAATTCATTTCATTTATTATTTCGCGAAGATCCTACAAAGATCTATATAATGAAGTAATTATACAGAGCTTTATAGTATCTTCGTAAAATAATTATTATTCTACCATAAGTTTTCAGTGATCCAAAGTGATATTAAGTTTTGCAGTTATCTGAAGTGTCCGAATACTTTTGACTGGTAGTGTATATTCGAATATATTAATGGAACCACATATTTCGAGAATAATATATATATATATATAGTATTATATAATATATACCGTCGCTTAAAAGTTTGGATACACCAGTCGATATTTCTTGCTGCACTAAAAGTTACATAGCTTCGTAAAAAAAAAGATAACCAAATTTACCAAACGGCGTTTTGACGGGAATAAATTCAGCTTTATATTACTTTTCTAAAATAGTTTTTTATAATTTGTTTTTCGACCCGGTACGCACTTTTATACGTGACGGATTTTCGGTTTTTTTTCGACCATCGAGAATTGGGCGCATGACTTATGCAAAAAAAATTTGTTGCGTTTATCGATGATAAACTTGAACGGGGTAGCAGGAACTCCATTTGCGTTTTTATAAAGTTTTGTACGATTTTTTTCGCAATGTTATTTCATTTTTTGCTAAAAAAGACTAATTCTAGATAATGCAATGTAACTGAAGGACTAGAGGGTTTAAGAAGAAATGTCAAGGACGAAAAACGTCGCGTAAGCTTATACTGGATAGACTGGCATTTTTTAAGAATTTTCCTGTGAGATTTTTTCTCACAGGAAAACGCCCATTAATCCGATAGAATTGGAGTAAGACTATATACAAGCATTCTTTTATGAATTGCCTATAAAATAATAATAAATCGATATTGAGCAAATTTGATTGTTTTCGCATATTAATATTGCACTAATAATTTCATAAGGGGACGATGTATTTTTATTAATTTCGTATTATTTTCGTCATCGAACGGGTTACCGATCAGGCCACAATGGAATGATGATGGAGGAGATATCGAATTTGGGCCGAAAGCAGGTTAGGTGGGGTCGAGACAACAGTTTGAGATTGAAAGCAGGTTAAGGAGGCCTGTGCTCTGCACGTTTCACTAAAATTGGGGGTCGAGAGAAGGTTTGGGAGGTCTAGCAGAGGCTACCCTGGACCAAGAGGAGGTCTCTTCATGGCACTGAACTCGACAAATGAGGTTTCGTCGGTTCAACGGAGGCTGGCGGCTTATGTATTACAAAAGAAATGGGTCCTGCGAGGTTCAGAGGAGGCTAAAAATTTTGACTCGGGCTGTCTCTCTCGCTCTGCTGTTGGCGCCACTATTACTGTCTTTCTTGCATCTGTTTTACGTCACCTCCAGGTGACGAGGTTGAAGTGTGTATCGTTTGAATGCAATGGAAATAACTTTTTTTTTATTTGTCTCAATTTTTATTACACAAAATAAAGCTTGGAAATCATTTAAACATTCAGATTCCTTCACATCAAACTTTCAGAATCCATATGTAGAAATCTGAAATCTAAATCTGTAAAACATGATTTTGGGTAATAATAAAACCGGTGAAATGAAAATATGAGAAAAAATGTTCAATGCGTTTCAACGATCAAACACTAACCCCATTCAAGGGGGAACAAAGCTCTCGTTTCGACTAAGACCCCCCCCCCCCAAATCTTAGACGATTTATATTCGCATTCATATTATTTTATATTATCTTCCCAGGGTCATTGATTGATCGCAAAGCACCATTTATACCGTATGAAAAATTAAAGCATTTTTTTTACCTTTAATGCTATTGCTCTACAGACCTTTCTGAATACTTATGTGAAAAACGTTTACTGTTACTTACCAAATTAAGGGGAGGTACCTAAGTAAACGGTGAGAAACACAAGTAAGCTTCGGGAATTTTTATCTCTCAATCTAATGTTTCGATTGGATCCGGGTTTTTTTTTATTGGAAAATATGTACATTGAGGTATGTTAAGAATCTTTTTAAAATAAATTCGTTGACTGGAAGCGCCGTTGTTGTGGTCAGCGTCAGACGTGTTGTTCGTTGACATGACTTGTGGTGCCAAGGATTCCGGGCAGTCGGTTGATATGTAACATGAAAATGCAACGGATTCTTGAAATATAATATACAACGGAGTTCGCCTTGTAGGATTTTTTTGAAATTTTCATTTTTTACGGAATTGCGACCGTTTTAATTTAACATTCGTTTGTCGTTCGCAATTTTTGACGATTTTGGTTGCATAAAAAAGCAATGGTTCAATCAAATGAAAAACCCCTACGTGGCGAACAAGAAAAACTATAGAAGGATATTGTCTTCAAATTTGGACAAAATCGGACAAGCCGTTTTCGAGATACATCTAACACCGACTTTGAAAACTATGTTTCAAGATAATCGCGTTTGAAAAGTGGATAAAGAAATAACGCGCTCGGCCGTTGGGCCGCTGCATGATCTTTCGGTAAATTCTCCGTATAATTTTGACGATTGCGGAATTTCAACATAAAATGTTCACACAATATTCTTCATACTTGAAACATTCGAAAAAAAAGAAGTTAAAATCGATTTTTCAAAAAGTGTACTGCAATGCTGTTTCGAAGTTTGTCAGAAAAATTTCGCGCAGGATAAAGATTTTTTTAAACTTACCGTTAATCAGCAATCCCAGGGCCATACATTGGTCCTCCGAAGTACTCGCAGCTTCGTCAGCTGCAATTCTCGATTGTCTGGGCTGAATTGTCCCTTCACGGGTCGCGTTTCGAGTTTGAATTTCAGCCTTCGCAATGCGGTTCGCATCCTCGATCTCGCATTGCCTGTCAGCATTTCTCCCGACTTGAATTTCCAAGGCATCCATCACTTCGAGATAGGATTTTGCCCGATAGTTAAAAACGCATGTGGCAATATTGGCAGCAATGTTGACAATGATTGAATCGTTGTGGGATATTTTGGGAGCTATTCTCCAAATGACGTTGTTGAAGCTTTCATTTTCGTTCTGCGTAAATCTGCCGACGCAGCGTTGTGGTAAATCATCAGAAGTTAGGTCCCAAAATATTGGTTCGATGGGTTTAGTAACATCCGAATGTAGAGCGGGCTCATGGTGATGGTCCTCCAATGTTTTGGTAGCCGTCACTTGCTGCTAAGAACACCAGGCGTCACTTCCTGGTGGACATCGGTCATGCTGTAGCTATCATCCGTTGAAATCATGTGGAAAAACGTGGCCACGATAGCTTTTTTCATGTTTTCGGCAGAATCACTATTGCGTCTGATGGCGCGACCATAATAAATCGTTAGCTTATCAATTTGCCCGGTAATGTTCCGTTTCCTCCCAATACTTTCGTATTCTTTTTACAGTTCCTGAGCCTGCTACCCATTCGTTTTTGAACATATCCTACGCACTCTTTTTATTATTATTCTCGTATCCCCGTAAGGTGCACTATCGACTATGTTCTTATAAGTTTTCGAGTCTCCGTCGCCTATGTAGTTTGTGTACTTCACTCCGTATTTTTCCTCGGATCTTGCAAATATTTTGCACATTGCATCTATCTCCATTTTCCCCGAATAACCCTCATGGTTTACTTTACATTGGTCAGCATGATCCTGTTCTCACTCTTAAAACTGACCAGTATTTCTCTTCTTTTGCCAATTCGCACATGCCTGACAAAATGTGCATCTGACGTTTCTATCAAGTACTTTGCCAGTGTAATGACCGATGACACTTGATACACCCACCAACGAATTGAAACCCCGTTTCCGCTATGTCCCATCGCCAGACACGGTCAACCCTTCATTGGGCCGTTCTGTTGCTTCAGTCGTCCTTTCTTTCTCTTCTTACACACTTGATATACAAATCATCTCACGTACTGATTCTGACGCAGTAAGAATCTTCTTCACAATTACATCATACGTGCATTGTACAACCGGTTGTGCTAAATCCATCAGCCCACAAAATATTTGCATACATATCAGACCAATTCCAATCATCCGCATAGCGAAAATAAATGTCTATTATTTATTCTGTACGTGTTTAAAATATATGGGCTGGAGGATACACTTCGGGGCTCACAGGATGGACATTCTATTTTTATTTTGAAACCAAGGCCGCGAGTGGAGGTTTTCGTGATGGTAATTGTCTGTCCGCAGTCTTTACATTTCACGTGGGCACTGATGAACGAAAAAACAGTTACGAAATTCAGCAAAACTTATTCGATATCCTGTTTTACACTCGGTTCTAAATCATTTGATTTCCGAATTTTTTGGCAGAAGCACTCACTTTACTGTCATCTTTTTTACATTCATGGCGATTGAATGGATGTTTTTTTCGGAGGATTGTCTTTACGGATCTTGAACGTCGCTCTATCCGTTCTTGAGATTTTATTTCTGCCCCTCAACTGGCTTCCCTAGATAATATCAGGCCATGGCCAGCCCTTCTAGCATGGATCGGGTTCGCCATGTAACAGGTCTTATGCAGGCCCTAGACCTACAATAACATTGTACAATACTTTCTCTGCGCAATAATATTGAATAACACCTTGAACCCAAAAGATCAATTATTATCACGCAATAACTTTGACGGCCCATAAGCGTCAATGTTGTCGCGTGAGCAAGACCTCCGTACTGTATGGCGCAATACTATCTACATGGTGCAATGAAAAAATATGGTGCAATAATATTTAAACTCACTCAAACTCTTGTTCCATCATTGCGCAATCTTCAATACTTGCCCTTAACGGTCGGAAACATTGCGCAATCCGTAATATTGTGCAATAATTGCAATAATTGATCGTTTAGGGCCCGCTTTGGGCCAGGCCCCGATCCGCCGTTCCCTTTTTCGGCAACTGATCAGTGCCTGACTGGGAAACGAGTACGAAGTTGCGAGGAGAGTCATAGGAAATAGATCAGAAAATAATCGGGACTGGACAGAGAAAGAATGAAGTACTGGAAGGGCTTTTGGCGATATGTCCGAGTAAGATACATAGTATTAGGTAGTACTCCATGGCGTTGAAGAGGGCAACGTTGAAATGCAACGAAAGTGCGTTTTCAAAAATCCATTACCGTTTCAGTGATTTTCGAGACCTAAAAAAATGTAAGCAAGGTACTTATTGTTTCACAAAATCATAAGCGTAAGTACACGCTGTCAGCATACCACTTCTGTACGTGGTACAACGGGTCGAAGTCTTATCGTTGTACTATGGTATCTTGGTTACGCGAAACGTTGCGCTTGAAGCCAACTCGCGGATTGTTGGCGAAATACATTCAGGTAATGTCATCCCGGCCAGACCATTGATATTTCCTGACAAGGCGACAAGGCGTTAAAAAACCACGAATAACCTGCTTTACTTGTTTACCATTAAATCATTTGCTTATTCGTTAAGCTCAACCCCTCAGTCATTGTCATCCCGTTATTTATGATAATCATTCTTTTCCTTGTCGATTATCATTGATAACATGAGTGGTTTTAATGGTGAATAGAATTGAAACAGATGATGATGATTAGTTTCATCCTAACCAATGATAAATATCTTTGATGCGGTAAAAAGCAAAGCAGCTTTACACAGTTATTAAAGACCGGCGTCAGTTTTTAAGACATGCCAATGTTCTGGCCGGGTAGATATTACGTGAAGATGTACCTGCTCGCAATGTGTTCCGGCCAGAAGATTGTAATTTTCAAACATACACGGTAAGCCGTAAAAAAACGGTTTTGCGATCTTCCCGGTTTGTTATATGTGAGGGCCCGGTAAGATAAATCAGGCAAGACAAATCTGAACAGGGTCCGACATAAAGTAGGGACTGCTCGGTCACATTTCTGCACGAATAGCGGAAACCGAGGCATAGTTTGAGGGACAGATTCATAATATGTTTCACGTTGTTTAAATATACCGAACTAGACATAACAAATATGGCTGCTAAATTTACCGAGAAAAATCCGTGTGTTTCCCCAAATCGATGTACAGACGCACAGATTATTATCTATATATTTTTCTGAGTTCCAACGTATAGGATAAACCGACCAGTGAATGGACGGGGTCAAATGAATTGGTAAACGCTGATTTATATTCAAAATCAGTAAAGAATATGAATTGTCGATAAAAACTCGAATTACTATAATTTAGCAAAAGTCACAGCCATTGTTGAAACCGGTTTCTCAGCTTAATATCGAATTTTGACACTACACGGAATTTTTCTAGTTTGTGTTACTTGCACACCGCGCAACTTAGTTACGATACGGCTGTGCACAGTAGTTATTAAAAACGCGAAAACAATAGTTTCTATAAGTTTTGGGCATAAGTATCACTTTTGTTACTTGAGAAAGAATTCATCTTTGATTTTATTGTAAAATTTCGAACACCTATTAAAATGAAATACAAATCTAAATATCTCGGATCGCTACCAAATATCTCGGATACGTGATCCGAGATATTTAGATTTGTATCGACGATACTGACCTTAAATGACTTTGAACGACTTTGACCCCCTAATGTTTTTTATGCGGCTTGAGGTGCTCCACTAGGTACAACTAGAGGTACAGCTTTTGCCTGGAACATTTTTTTGTGACGTCGATAATTACCGAGTTATTTCGGGTGGTAGAGATAAGAGGGACACCCTGTATATACAATAATAATAATACACCAGTAGACACACACACACACACACGCGCGCGCGCGCGCGCGCACACACTCACACACTATCCACTACGGTGATCCTGAAACTGTAGGACGATTAACAGCACCACGTGGAAATTCGGATAAAGAATTCTTCGTCCTCTTTCTTGGTTTATTTTCGGATTGGTATGTTGGTTCAGGGTAAACTGTCGAAATTTCCGATTGTTTCGTATTTCCATCGTGCGGAAGCTTGGCACAAACGTTTCATGGTGTGTGTGCGTGCGTGCGTGCGTGCGTGCGTGCGCGCGCGCGCGCGTGTGTGTGTGTGTGTGTGTGTGTGTGCGCGCGCGCGATGTGTGAACGAAACGTAGAGAATTCACGGGCGGCCTGCTCGAAAACGAGACATGGGATGAGTTGATTGTAAAACCGCGAATGTTCACCGCGGATGCATCGAATGCAATCCTCGGTCCATACGAATTTTACACTGTTTCACATGTGTGCGCGTTGTTACACGCGGGCACTTTTCCTGTGAACTCGCAGGCTCGCAGAAAGCGAATGGCACGTGACGAATCTTGTCCTATAGGGGGCCTGCGGTTGGAAACAGAAACCGCACGAGGTGACCCCTGATGGAACGCAGTGCACATATGCACACTCCCACGCACAAATATACAGGGTGGCAATTGTAGGGTGGCCGTATGTTTTTTAGGGCTCTGACGAGGAGATTTCGCGACTGATAGAAAAATGATGTTTAATGGTCTTTCAGGTCCAGTTCCGGAAAATATATAGCATATTTTTGGCACGGGTATTATTTGCCAGAAAAAAATGCATTATTCCGGAAAAAAATCCAAATTCCATTTTGAGTGCAGTAGCATCAAGATAAATTCCGAATATAAAACACTCTCAAAAAACTTCTTCAAAATGGAATTGAGTTCCTTGTTTTTACTTAGACATGTATTTTCAGTAACTTTTTTCTCGTGACAGTATACACAAAAAAAGTTTTTTAGGAGTGTTTCGTATTCAGAATTGAGTTATCTTCATTCTGCCGTGCTCATATGGAATTTTTATCTCTTTCCGGAATGCTTGATTTTTTCTTGCAAATATTGCTTATCAAAAAAATATACTATTTTTTCTCGGCGGACTTAAAAAACCATTGAAAAACATTTTTCTCCGCCGTAAAATCTTTTTATCAAACACATGGCCACCTTATAATTGTCACCCTGTATGTGTGCGTGCGTGTGCATATATTCACTCCGAAAAAAAGGGTAAGGTAAAATGTTGCTCAAAAGTCGAGTTTTGATGAAATTGCGACAAAACGGCCAATTATTCCATTACCATTAACAAGTTACAAGATACATTTTCGAACGTGTTTGACTCCGATTTTCATCCGAATTACTGGAGCGCGATCCATTTTAATCGAATGGACCGCAACGAATGTACCAACGACACGCGTACACGATAACAAACGAGTAATACAAATTCGATTGAAACTGTCAGATAGGAATAATAATCCGTTGAGAGTTTCGAGGTTTGGTGGGAACCGTAAAAAACGTTGTTCTCCATCGAATGGCCGTGGTGCGTAAACGGTAGACGAATGTATATCAAGCTGCATACATAAGAGGAAGAGAGAGAAAGAGGACTTTTATTTAATCATTCCGTTTAGATCAATAATCCGAACGAAATGAATATAACTGGGGACAATGGCTTTACACAATTGAAATCTAATATCAACGAAAGTCTCGGATGAACGTCACCAACATATTGAATAGTATAATTACGATACAACTGAAATATCCGTATTTAATCAACAGCGTCACTTGATATTAGCGTCGTGATAACAACCGAAGTGCGGGAACAATCGAAAACTGAGGTATCCTGGTCCCTACGCACTGCAGTAATATGCATCACCCTGTACCGAATGCACCTCTGCTAAAGTATTATCGGCAAGTCCGACTGACGACTTCAGATAGGGCAGTAATTGGAGAGTATAATTAATTGACGAGTTCACGTTACTTAGGTGTATGGAGTACCACGGGAGAGCCTCGGCAATGCATTACCCGAAGAGTATGTATATGGTAATGGGTACTTAGCTTCGGAAACCTTGTAACACGCAACGAGGCGCGGTGAGAAGCGTGCAAGTTTCGAAAGCCTCCATTATGATAGTGAACGTGCACGCACCTATTTACCTCGAATGAATAGTCGCACACAGCCTCTCTCTCTCTTTTTGTGTGTGTGTGTGTGTGTGTGTGCGTGTGTGTTTAGTACAGTGTGAGAAATGACAAGGTAGGAAATATATCGGCTTCGCAGTTCACGCGACACGACACACACCGCGAGTCCGAGCACATCATGAGCCGTGGAGCACAACGTCATGTAGGTATGCTTCGATTATCGCTTATTCGAGCTCGTAGCCGCCATTGACTCGAGCATATGAGTAATAAAAGCTATTTTTTATACGTGTGCGACACATGGGTGCTTGTGTTCAAACATGATCTCCAGGTCAATCTATTTTTTTGTGACGTCCTGAAAGGGTGACTACTTTTCGGGCAGTCGGCTAGGTTGGGCATCATTCGTGTATACTTTCATAAGCTTTTCATGTAGGGCATTTGGGTAAAGAATGCATACAAAGAAAATACTGTTGTGCGCAGATACGCAAACAAATACGGGCATGTATATAAGCGAGCGGAAAATAAAATTGATCACTAACTAGCCACAAAATAGTAAAATCATGTTTCGCCTTGCCAGTGGCTAAATTGTAGGTATATTCGAATCAGCTGTAGAACGCGTCCTCTAGTGACTAAGCATAGGTAGCAATAAGGTAGTGACTGGGTGGAAAAATTTATGACTGCTGGATTGAACAATGTGGCTTATTTCGAGCCAGCGTAACGCAGGGATTTCCAAGCCAATAGCTGAACTAAACAGTAGCTGAAAAAAATACGAGTCGATAACAATTCGTAATGTTTTTTTCCTCGCCCGTTTGTATCAAACCCAGTGTATCAATTTCTCGTCATTTGCAGATCACGATGGTGACATATTCGATGTAAATAAATAAATCATTTGCTTTTCACTTGTATCATAGGAATGCTTGCGTCTGTTGAATTTTGTTCTTGGGATGATTGGATGATGAGTCTATGGCGATGTCCACTGCGCCAGCTCCGCTTGGTCAACTTATCAACGTTCGTATTGTCTACATTACAATTCACAAATTTGATTCATTATTAGCATTATTTGCAAACTTGCTTCATTACTTGCAATTAGTGCGGTGAGTCGAAAAAATAAAATATTATCGAAACCAATAATCGCGTGCTCTCGGTAGTTTTGTTATAAACCAAAGACCGGATACATGAAATCACATAATTTTACTTTCTTATCGGTAACTGTCAGATTTTTGCTACAAAAATCCCTCAACGGTTTTCCAAGATACTCATGCCCAGGATTGCAAGATAAATCTGCAAAAAATTGATTGTACAATAATAGAAGTGAGGAACCGACACTAGTGGACGGACGGTCGGGATTCGGCTCCGAAGGTTCTTAGAGTTAAGTAACGTTGTGCATAGCCGCTACTCGAAAGGGTGACCCCTTAGCCGTGCACCAGCTGGTCACGGCAGGGAGCGGAAGGCCAATACTCCTGAAAGTTTGGTATAGATACTTGTGTATAAGTTTGTGCACCAGAGAATCAGAAAAATATGGGGCCGTCTATACTCGTAGGGGTTTTCCACAATTTTCCCGTCTCCACAGCAAATGCAATATAGTGTAGCTGAAGACGGCTAGGGACACAGCGGAAGTTAGGTTAGATCAGCAAAGTGCGGGTACGCGGTGATAGGAATCGGATCAATCGCGAAGGGTTATACGTAAAAACCGCAAGGGTATGCATTGGAACTTAAGTAATATACAATAACGTAGCACAATAATAGAAATACGGAAATGAAAATATAAGATAGAACCTTTGTTCCCTTCCAACTATGTAAACTGCACCACCATTATTTTGGTAAAGCTTCGTCCACGCGGCTAGAAATTCCGGACAATCAGAGTATAAAATAAAATCAATTTTGAAGAATAAGAAAATAATGCGAGGTTATGAAAATAAAATGTTACAAACACTTATCTTATGCTTAATCTACCGACGATTTTACCGAATCGATGCGCGCTTTACACGTGGCCGTAGCAATGAACTTTGCAAGTTCACTGACATATGACCCTCGATCGACTCGTGTGTACAATGTACATTCGCTATATATATATATATATATATATATATATATTTTTTTTTTTCCGTCAAGTTCGCCCACTTTTATTTTTCTATAAATTTGAGAGAATTTTCGTTGATGTCATAACAAACCACAGAAAAATGGGCATGATGGAGAATTCATATCTTCCAATTATTTTTTAAGGTTAATTGATGAAGAATTTTATCGAACCATGGATATTGAATATCGCCCATTGTTTTAGGCACAACAGTGGATCGTGACGAATATTTAGTGTTATCTAGAACCATTTTATCCTCTTCCTTTCAATTCAATTATGGTTTTGTTTGTCTGCCTCGAAATTTTTCATTTTTGAATATTTGTATTGTTAAACAATGAATCATAATATGGTTAGTCTACTAATACTACTACTAATACTAATATATATATATATGTCTACATACATGGATGTTAGTTTATATATTCCTTATACATATGTGTATAAGCGCTGAACGTTTATAATACATTCTCAAAGTTTTCAATACCATCTACTTTGTCGGAAAAATATAATCGCTAAACTGTTTCTGCACTAAGGGGCGAGTTCATTGTGACAAAGCTTTTACCACAATTGTGTAAAATAGACCAATACTAAAATGTGACTATTGTTTTATGCCTATTTCACTTTTTTTTAGTCATATATGCTTGACTGTTTTCCAATAATTTTTTGGATAGGTTTGACGAAAACGTCAAGTGGCGCAAAATGCAAAGCGGGCACGTGCCCGCTATGCCGACTGTGAAATGCAGTTGATACTTTATTTAAATAATTATCCTATTTATTTATCGTCATTGTTTGGGTTTGTTTAAAATGTTAAAAATGTTGAAATATGTCTACTGAATGTTAAAAATGTTAAAACATGTAAAAAATATTGAAACATGTTTACTGAATGTTAAGAAGAAACACAAAGAAAAATGAAGTTTACTGAAGGTTAAGAAGAAACGACCAAAATCCAATGCCAGACAGATAATGTTTCCTGACTGTTTACCCTCTGCGTGCCCGCTTTAGGCCAGCACCCTCGGCAAAGCGAGCATTCGTTGTAGTTTGAAAATTGGTTTCATTCTTTGTATTATGAAGATTTACTGGAATTGTGTGAATGTACTATTAGAGTGCGACAAATTTAGCACCCGACGGCGAAAAAAATTGTTTGTATATGACATATTATAACGGCTTTTTAAAAATTTCCCTTAGAGTGCCCGCTCTGGGCCCCCTTCCCCTATAGGTGCGTATATATGAATATAGGTGTGTATATATAAATTTTCGGAGAAAGTTTCCTCTTTTTTCAGAACGTATTTATTTCTGAAAAATCCTTGAGACAGCGCTTATAGTACTGATTCATTTGAAGGTTAGAAAACTTTTTGAGTATTATCGGTACATCCGTAGGAGAACGATATGACAGATTTGCAAATTTAATTGCAATACTGTAAGTATTTGAAAACAATTTTGTAAACAAAAAATACTTAGATAAATGATATACGAAACAATATTTGATACACCGAAAAACAAATTTTACCCGATGCTTCATTCTATAATTGTCAAGTTGTGCACTTTTTCATATGATTAATTAATGTGCGGATTGCGCATTTTTTAAGCTCTGCTAAATAATTATTAGGCCTTGATACTTTCAAGGCCGAATTTTTTAGAAAACTTCATCACAACTTTGTCACTGTTCTTTAAAAAAATCAATATTCTTAACATCTTCAACAGAGCTGATACTTCTTTCAATTTTCGTCGTTTAGAATAGTATTGGAGTTCTAAACAAAAATAGCTTTTCGTCGAGAGTCTACACTCGGAGCATCCTCAAATCCAGTAATTCCTGTCGTAGCAGGAAAGAGAGTAACGCTTTTGATTTTCTATCAGTCCGTATTTTACGAGGAGGATTTTGAGCTCACGATTTTACGATTTTCCTGCGATTCGATGGAGATTTACGAAAAAGGACAATAGGTGAATCTAAATCCTGTATATTTTTATAAGAATTTCTACGATCGTAAATCTCATTTTTTTTCTTTTCTTACAATTTTATTTACGCCTGTCGATCAAACTTATCAGTAAACATTGAAGCGACAACGAGAAACCACATAGCTTTTCATTTTCCGGAACAATGTTAATGTACGTAAGAATATTTGGGGAAGAAATCGGGTTAGCTATAATTATGCATTATCCCTTCGTGGTCACACTTCGCGCTGGTCAAACTGGGTAAAAATGATCCCAGTCGTTTTCAAGCGGTTGCCGTATGAGCACTGTCGGTCCATGTGGATAAAACATTTGCATCATACATTTTATATTATAGAATATGAAAAATCGGCATTAACGAAAGACTTCGAATAATAAAATGGTTAAAAAAAAGATTGAAAATAAAAATTCCGATAAAATTGACTTTTCCATGCAAAATCATAATTATTGAACTGTCCAATACTTGTTGGTATGCCTGATCGTCCTGAGATATGGTACTTTTTGATAAAAAATAGGCCTGTTGTGGGAGTTCCAAAAAGTACTTATTTTGAGATCCGAGGAGGGTCTATTGCGGAAAAAGTCATACAATTCTGAAAAATGAGTGTTATTCTGTTAACAATTATATTCTGCTACACTGTAAAAAAAACGAAACAGATGATTCCTAATGGTTGGATTAATTGGCAATACGCAGGCAAGGGAATTAATACGTACGCAAGGATTTTTCAGGGAATTTTTGAATTCGAAGTTTAAACCTGTAATATTTGTAAGCTGGTACTCCTTCCGTCTCTTATTCACCGAACATCCCTTAACTTCGTTGCTAAGGCGTTTTATCCGGTCGGACGGTTGGCAAAACTCGCCGGGATTCCGGCCTCTCTGTGGAAAATGTCGGAAACCCACAACGAGACATCGACTATTTGCTATGTAGACGTCCCATGGTCTCCCGTTTTCCCATCGCGGTTTCATCCTCCCTATACGCTCTAGAAAATCCCCCGTTCTTTCTCTCTCTCTCTCTCTCTCTCTCTCTCTCTCTCTCTCTCTCTCCCTCTCTCTCTCTCTCCCTCTCTCGGCAAATCCACCGAGTAAACACTTCAACGACGACGCGTTCATTACGAAAGTTTAGCTTCGCCAGGGGGAAACTTTCGCTTCCGCGCGAGCTTTGAGTCCACCCCGGAACCAATTCGGCTACGAGCTCATCCGGTGGTTTGCTATTCTCGTCTGATCTTTCGTATCGTGCTTCTCATACATATCCATGTGTACATCATAAACACTGTTATAAGTCATTTTTCTCAACAGCCGCATATACATGGACCTACACATTTCCATTTGTTTTTTCATCTGCATCGAATTTTTCTGAAGTAAGAAAACTCAACCGTTGATGTCAAAGTTCAAGCGCGAATTTGTAAGAAAGTAAATGTAAGGGTGAGGCAACAACCGTTAGCAGTAGTAATATTTTCTAACCTGTCAGACTCAGAAGAAAACTTTTTCTATAATAGTTGCATAGTTTAACGGGGGTCATCGAGTGGTGGCTACGAGGTTCATCCAGGTGGAGGCGCTTTGGAGACTTCAAGTTTACTTCCATTTCTTTTCTAGTAGGACCGCTACTGATTTTCAGAATTCGTCAAGAAACTAAAAATAAGCTCACACGCCGATTTTCAAGACGATTGATCAATATTTAATATAAAAAATCGATAGAAAAATGGAATTTAGGCCCAGGATTAATTTTTTTATCGGTGCAAACACTTAGGTTCGTCGGCCCAGTGTCGTCATAATTACACATTAAGTATTTCACGACAAGAATCAGTCGTTTGTGCAGGTCTGTGATATATTAGTATCCAGCAGGTATTTACTATGTTATATTACATGACCACATTCGTAAATATAGATACGCATTCAAGAATAATCAAATCAAACACAATCAGCTACGGCGTCTATTTGCGATTTCGGCCGAATTCTTCATTTCGAGGTTAACCCTTCGACTGCACACTGCTTCGTTTTGACCCCATTTTCTTCTTTGTGCAAGTACGGATTTTTCAACGCATCTCCCACTTTGAACGAATGATAAAAAAAGAAAAAAAAACCGAAATACAACGATTTGAAAAATGGCTGGGGTCCGATCGACCCCACATGCAGTCAAAGGTTCGTGGCAGGAGTGCGCAGTCGAAGGGTTAAAAGTTAATCGTGTCACATCTCGGATGATTTGAGAATGGCTGGGGACCTGCGTGAGGTAATCTCATCTTGAAGTTATATATCAGAATCTTGGTTTTGCGTTCAGCACAAAAAATTAAAGTTTGACGTGAATTTCAACGAGTTTTCATATATGACGATTACCGGTTCAGCAATGTAAACACGTCGATCACTCGCCACGGCTGTCGATAACTAGGACAATGTCGGCAAAAAAAAATCTGATGAATCGAATATTAATATTGTGACGTGGCAAATTTCGCACGTGCCAAAGAGCGCGTCAGGGAGAACCCATTTTCTCTCACCACCGGCTCTACGTCTAGGTCATCGTCGTCTCGAGAAGCGTCATGACGTAGCCTTTTTGATTTTATTACTAATGCGCGTGATCCGATTAATTTCCGGTAGGCAAATTTTCCGCGGAATGAGAGGAAAGCGCGTCGATGGCCGACTTCGAGAGAGACAACGGCACGACACATCGAAGAAAAGGAGAGAGACAGATAGACCAACCACGACCCGCTAATATCGCTCGCAGCCAAGTCCGCGTACGCCGGAGTCCCGACGCGCGACCAGCAGCCCCGCTGGTGGAAGAAGAAACCGAATCACCCAGGGCCGTCGCATGAACAGCGGCCACCGGGATCTGAGCGGAGGGCGCCGTGATGTTTTTCATCACGCCGTAGACTAAGATGCGTTGCGCGTGGGTGCCGTAAAACACTGGTCCGTGAATCGTAGCCCCGCAGTCTCCCGCGAATAAAATGAAGGGGGCGCGGAAGATACGACCTATTTAAGTTACAAATCGAACCCCGCGAATTCGCTAATTTTGCGATCACGGACCTGTCATCGATAGATGGCAGGAGTCAAAGCAAAAATAAGTGGGGATGAGGTCTCAGTCGTGATCGCGATCGAATTTTACGACAGATTTCTGCTGGGCGCCGAGCCGATAAGGTTAGTGGTTGAGAGGTCTAATTGTTGAGGGGAAGGTTCCCATAAGATTTGTAGAATTTGGTTTTGGGTTGCTCTCTCTGCCGTAGCAGTCGACTAATGTAAGACGTGGGTTGTGTGAAACGTAAAACATAGTGTTCCCGCGAAATTCGGGCTGGCCGTCCCGTACTGTTGACCTTGGTCGTTTGGAATTTGGAAATTATCATCCTCGCGGCTGTAACGGAAAATCCTTTCCCTCTTGAATTAAAACCACACCGAGAACGCAGGCGTTTTCGCTCTTTTCTCGAGTTTCGCGTGTGAATGATATTTTTCGGAAAAGTTGCGGGCGGTCGCGATATTCCCCGTGTTCGTCCCGCGTTTCGGGAGACGTTCGAAATACGTCATTAGTTTTCTTGGAGTTTTCCGCGTTCCGGAAAACAATAGGATTAACTCTCGGGAGAGTATTTAGATTTCGACCGTGTGCGGGAATCTCTTAGGCTAGGAAAAATTGTCAAAATCGAAAAGGAGTAAGAAAACGGGACGCGACAAAACCGGAGCGAGTGTACGGAGTGTTCGAGCGGCACCGTCAAGGTTGGGCAAAACATCCGTCCTATCTTCTACAGTCCGGCTAGGCAAGCGATTATCGGGAGGCCTAGTGCGTTTTCCGGGACGAGAGGTAAGGTACCCCCTTGGGGTTATTCTCTCCCGGACTTTGTAACGGGCTCGCGACGTAAATTGTACAGTGTGTAGGAACGGTGCCGAAAGATTCCCGAGGATTGTCTCGGCGCAGAATGTGTGATTCGCGAGTCGCCTCCCGTCCTCTCCCCCAAATTGCGAACGAGTATTAGAAGTTTTTTTTTGTTCTCAAGGCCGAGAGGAGGCAAAATAAATTTACAAGATTCCTTCGTTTTCTTACTTAGATTAAGGCTAGAGTCGCTTGTGTTAATTATTGGCTCCCAAATTTCCCTATCGACGAGGTATCTTCCACCTCCCCGCATGCGGGAATATTTCCGATCCGTGTCTCGCTTGCCTTATCCCGCCCTTCTACCAAAAAGAGCTCAGTTAGCCGGGGTCAACTGTGGCGAAAAGATTTTCGAGCTCTCGAGTCGCTAACGCGACTGGCGCCCATTTAAATAAAAATCGGGAGTTCGAGAGTTGATACCGTTTTTGCGGCTGATTTCCGGTGGCTCGGGATCGGCGTCTCGAGCGTCGCTGGCAAATTACGTCACAATATATAGAAAATCAGAAAAGAAACATTGAGTCCGCTATTACTCTGGCTGTGATGATGTCGATAACTGTGTGCGTCTAAACACCACTCCATCGAAAAAATATTGAACATCATTTTATAATAAAATATTTGTTTATAATCATGGGAAATAAATAAATATGATTATTCTGACGTAATGACCATAATTAGTTATTTTTTCAAAATTAAAAAAGTTGTATGTAAGAGAAATTGATGTCATAAACTTTTGTTTAAGTTTGTCAAATGATTTAATGAAAAGCAAAAACTTTGTGACTGAGTGACCGAAAATTATTTTGCAGTCCTATTGACACAATCAAGTCAACAAAGACCTATCGACGTTTGCGGAATTAGTTAATGCAGTTTGAAAGCATGTGACGATTACTGTGCCATTCACCCCGTGCAGAAATGTAACCAGGTATTCCCTACTTTGTGTCCGGCCCTGGCCAGACTGAAATGTTAATGTTCTGGCCGGGAAGACATTACCTGAATGCATTTCGCCAATAATCCGCCAGGTGGCTACAAGCGAAGCGCTTCGCGTAAGCAAGGCACCACTGTACCTTGCTTACGCGGGGCATAAAAAACTGATTAACAACGACTTCAAAAAACTTCCACTCACTTTCCAAGTTGAGCTACATAAATTTGCAAAGTCGAGCGATCTTCTTAAGGTGGCGATTACTGGGCCAACTACCTTACTTCTATAAAAGGCGGTCAAAGTGATGGCCACCACTTTCAATGCACGCTTGCAATCCGATCCGCATTGATTGTATTGCCCTATTAATCACGTCAGTCTGTATTAACGAACAGGCTGTAATTATTCTTTCTTGCGTATCTCAGCTCAGCCAAGATTTTGTGCACAAATACCAAAAGTCCCATCGTTTGTTGATGGGATAAATAAGGTTATCAGACTTCGATACAATACTATTCAAGTCAAACATACATTTTTCTAATTTGTATACCTCCCCAGGCCGGAGCCTGAATTAGAAAGTCCGAAAAATCGTTTTGTTTAAATTGCTTAAATCGATAGATAAACTACCCAAGAATATATTTACAAAGTTACTAAGGCCAAGTGTAAATATTTTCGAAGATACAATGCCAAAAGAAGAGAAGCGATTGATATTTGATATTGATATTTCCTCCTATTGAAAACTTTGAAGCGCGTTTTCTCCAGTTTTCATTTTCACGATTTTTCCAAATTGGCGCGCGTGATAGCAAAAAACTAAACGACCTATTGAATCAAACATAAGTTTATTTTTTTTCAGTATGAAAATCTCTTTTAAGTGAATTAACCATTTTTTTTTTAATAATTTGTATGCACGTAAAAGTGTTTTTTTAAACACATTTTTTTTAACCTGAGAAAAGTTATAATTTCATGATTTTTTCAGCTTTTTCTTAATTCACCCAGAAGAAAAGTATATGACAATTGAAAATTTTATTGGTGTTTTTGTTTCAGGCAAGAGTTACGAGCTGCATCTTTCTCGCCGATTGGGGACTGCAGTGGCAAAACGCACATGGAATAGACTGATAAATCTGCAGTCATTTATTGTTTCATGTTGAAACAATTTTTTTTATACATTTCAAATATACATGACAATATACCTCAATGTTTACTCGGCTTGCTTGTTTTTTTTCCTTATTAAAAAAATTCCGAACAAACGCTTTTTTGGTCCGTCTATTTCAGATTCCCGCCTTGAACGTCGAAGGTTATTATCGCCTGTACACATAAAGAACGAAAAAATAAAATGAACGTGTAGAAGTTATAAATAAATTTGCAATATTAAAGACATATTTTTCGATATGTGTTGTGAAAAATAATATTTCGTTCGTTCGATCAGGACATCTATTTTTATCGGAAAACATTACACTGCACATAAAAATGCAATTCGCATTTCGTCGCAATTTCCGAGTTTCCTTGAGACCGGAAGAAGGTCAAGGAGCATCGAATACATAGATGTGATAAATAATTCGTCAGTCGAGATCTTGAAAGTTTCAAGTGCAATTTAGGGCGAAATGGGATTCGAGCCTCCCGAGATGCTCGCGAGGCCGTGTCTTAACTTCGACGTCTTAGGGCAAACGCGAGCTTGTGAAATATGCAGCATATGATCCCGTATTGATGTCACACGTCGCTTCCCAGTAATAACGACGACTGGATAAAACCTCTTTAGGCCATTGTTGCGTGCATAAAGAAACGTCTGTGGTAAAGTTACACCAGTCGAGTGATAAGCCGAGAACTCAATGCAAATATATGCTAAACTCGACATATGTGGAATTGAAAAATGAGCAAACTCATTTTCAAGAAAGCAGCAACAGTCTTCGGAAGTTATTTCTTCCGTTACAAAAACGTCAATGGTGCGAATTTCTTTTAGACTCACCGAGTCAATTTTTTTTTTTTTAATATCGTTTTATTAGCTTTTCAGTTGATGATTCTTTTTTTACTCAATTTTGTACTGAAGTTCAATAGACTTTTTTCAAGCACAGCAATAACGCTGTATATTTATCATAAACAAATACATTTATACGCATCGAATTCGCAACGCATGTGAAATTACGATTAAAAATATCAATCAGTAACTTGATAAATGTTTGAAAAATTGCGAAAAATAGATTCTGGGTTTATTGATAACATGGCCAATAAACACCACGATATTTCCGCCCACTGAAACTTGTATTCGCCTTGAATAGATAGAACGCGTAGAATCGCCTAGTAGATAGAAGCAGTCGATGCTTTTCAGACTACCAAATTACGAAGGTTAAGTTTTGAGGTTATACATAAGGCCACTTTGAAACATGATATTTCCGCTCAGAATAAAACGCGACTCTTGTTCCGCCTACTGAACATTTATTCGAATCTTATAAATCAGTTCGTTGATTAACAATTGCTCTCCAAAAACATTCATTTGACTCGAATAAATGGGGTTTTTCGGAATCAACACTCAACGTAACGTGTATTCCCACTAACTTATAAGTGTCTTGTAAATATTCACAACTTCCCCTCCTTGTAAATATTTTGTTTCACGACCAATTAATATTTTGGTAAAGATGAATAAAACTACAGTTGTTCCAATAAAAAATCTGTCGTATCTACAGAATTTGCTTGATTCGCACAAATTACTTATCCCGTAACATGATTTTGCGTGGAAATGATGTGCTTGGAAATAGCAATGTGGATTTTTCTTATTGAAAAGCATATCACTGCACGAATCACTGATATGCACATTCCTCACCACTGCAACTTTTCATACTAAATAGACATTCTTGCCGTCCAGCATGTTACCATCAATCTCACTTTGTTCAAAAGCAGTCGGAAACTATTCAATCATGCAGGATGAACGTAGCGCTTACTTTTGTCAAAAAGAAATGGCAGTATTAATCGAGAGGTGTCGCAGACGATTATCATACGAAATTATTGAAAGGAGAGCAACTGGCTAAGGTTTTTCATTCAAAGTCCGGCCACGCTACAATCCCGAACTAGCGAAAGTTTCTTTCAAGGATAAAGCGGTGCGGACTTGATCGTAAATTGCGGGGGGAAATAGAAAGAGGATTGAAACGAAAGAGAAAGAAAAAAGGACAGACAAAGAGAGAGGAGGAGGAAAACGGAATGAAAAGCCGGCTGGGTAGACAACAAATGAACGAAGTGTATTTAGCGGTCGCTTTAAAGCTGCTCGAAATTATTTTTTTCTTTTCTTTGCATTAAAGCCGGAGCCTAAATTAGAAGGTCCGAAAAATCGTTTTAATTGCTTGAATCGATAGATAAACGATCCAAGAATATATTTACAAAGTTACAGAGGTCAATTGTAAATATTTTCGAAGATACAAGGCCAAAAGCAGAAAAGCGATTTCATGATAGCATATTTGATGCATGAAGCATATTTGATATTTATAGGTATTTCCTTCTATTGAAAACTTTGAAGCGCGTTTTCTCCAGTTTTTATTTTCACGATTATTCCAAGTCGGCGGGCGCGATAGCAAACAAACTAAACGACCTATTGAATCAAACTAAAGTTTGTTTTCTTCAGCATGAAAGTCTCTTCTAAGTGAATTAAAGAAGTCGTTGAAAGAGTCTTCTTAAATAATTGTTATAGCACGTTAAAGTGTTTTTTTCAAACCTGCGAAAAGTTGTAATTTCACGATTTTTTCAGCTTTTTCCTAATTCACCCAGAATAAAAATATATGGCAATTGAAGATTTTATTGATTTTTTTTTGGTCAAGAATTACGAGCTGCATCTCTCCCGCCGATTAGGGACTGCCAGCGGCAAGACACACATGAAATAGGCTGATAAATCTGCAGTCATTTATTGTTTCATGTTGAAACATTTTTTTATACAATTCAAATATACATGAAAAGATACCTCAATGTTTACTGGCTTCACTTGTTTTTTTCCCTTCTAAAACAATTTCCAAAAAACCCTTTTTCGAACCTTCTATTTTAGGCTCCCGCCTTAATGTCGATACTTTTTGCCTGAACGACGCAATCGCAACGTTGTGAAATTCGTCAATCAATATCGCCGACAATTGTCGCAGTAAGTTATTGTCCCGCTGATAATAATTTTCCGCAATTATATTTCTTATTCACCCTCGGGTCATTTGGCACCGTTCGTCTAGCTGTGAAAGTTTGCTCTTGGCCTCTCAGTCGTGCGAACCGAATGAAATCGTCGATCGCGGAAGGAGAGAAGGCAGGAAGGGGAAAGAACTGAGGCGGAGTGCAAACGAATGGAAAAGTCTATTCAGCGGAAGACAATATAACAAAGTCGAATAAGCGTCGTGGTCGAGGACGCCGCGGTGACGCCGACGAACGGACAGTAACCACGGAGTGAGCCAAGTCGAGGGTTAGCGCTCTCGAGGGCCTCGAAGCTGAGGGATCGATAACGCCGACGAGCCGTCTCAACTTTTCCAACTCCGTCGAGAGGCGCGCACGCACGAACCGCCTTTCATTGCTTTTTGCCCTCTCGCGTCCGTACGAGGGAGAGAACTCTGCCTGCTCGCGCTATAGCAGCTCCTTCTCGCAAACCTCGATAGACGATCAGGCAAGTAGAGGAGCGAAATGTAGGTACTGAATTTTCGTGACACTTCGATAAATACGATTCGCTCAAATGTCAAATATTTGTACAAAAAAGAGCCGCTGTTCCAAAACAAATTCTTCCACTTGGACAATCAATTCGATACTGATGTTAAGATTTTCGAGATTTCTCTCCAACGCATCTTTTTGTTTGATTGCCTATTCTCCTTTGTACGCCCTCGCCGCTTTTTTACAATCTCATCTTTTTCACTTTTGCCTCAATCCTGACGTTACCTTATTCCTATTTGCTGAGAGATACCCCGGAAAACGTGATACTCGAGAATACTATGGGAAGCCTTATTCAAACTGCGGAGCGCGATGCTCCGGTTGCGAGAGTGACACGGCACGGCACCCCCTGGCGAAGCTTTTGCGCACTACGGCTGTTCGATCGCAGAGCGTTTCGTCACAACGCGCGTATTGGATTTCAGGCAAGAGTACGATATCCGGGTGCCAAGATTTCACAGTGAATTTGGGGTTATCGAGTCAAAATAAACAAAATATGAAGAGTGGTAAACGTTGATATTTCGCTTATTTTGCGTTCAAATTAGAGTTTTGCGATAGTTATCGAAAATGACAATTTGTTTTCGAATTTGACTATTTCAAGGAACATCGGGCAAGGTAACGTGGGAATTTATAGTTTCAACAGTGTTTAAGAAGCCAAAAATGTATGTTAAATACCACTACCATGTTTTTCTCGCTTATAAGTGCGACTAGACAGAGAGTAAAGTAATACTTTTAATCGCTAGGAGTCCGAAGAGGGATTAAAAGTATACGGTTCATCCCTCTTCGGACTTGTAAGGCTCTAAGTTTATGTACAATATATCGCTTAGTAATAAGTGTAGTAATTATATGGAACAATTCTTATTGTTATGAATAAACGGAGAATATGAATAAATAAAGTATTATAATGTCAGAATTTATGTTGGAAATCATATAAATACTACGTTTAGTGGTATTTATATGATACCACTAAACAAAGCCAAAAAAACCCAAACAAAGAAATACTTCTTGAAGCTCGCCCGGTCAATTTCCTTTATTTGCGATCAAATAAAGATATTGTACCCATGAGCCAATAACAACCGTTGAATTTTGCCGTATTTCCAATTACCGTTAAAAGCGCTCATAATCCCTTAGGGAAGCCGAAACGGCAAATTTTTTATCCTTGAAATTCTCATTATTTTAGTTCAAATGTCAGGAATCAACGGTCAAATCTTGGCGCCCCGGATAACGTGCTATCCTCAAATTTCACGGCTCCAAAATAAATAAACGTGCATCGCAGAAGGGCAATCATATTCTAGCCGTAGAGTATATAATTGTCAAACACTGATAAAAAATGTTATGTACGTGAATGAATATTTGAGAAAAGTTGAGCAATGTGTGTTAATAACAATTAAAATTTCAGCAGTTCCGAATATATTGATTTTTCCACGTTTGGCTCGTGCGGTAAAACTAATTTTCGAACAATAGTTTTCGAACGATCGTTAAAAGCTCGAATGCCTATCGCGTACACCAATTCTTCCGCGTTTTATTCCACGATTTTTAATTAAATCAGCGGAGACTCGGACTCGTCGTTTTCGCAGCTGAGGGAGCAGAAATAATGGAGAATCCACTGTATATACGTGATACGCATACCGTGCACTTTTACAAAAATTCTTGGTGAGATAAAAAGGGCACTAGATGGGTCTGGTCGGGGGAAGGGAGGATTTGCACATGCGAAAGCTGGGTAGAGCGAGAGGAAATTTTTTATAAGAGACGATACGGCGCGACGAAGGGAGGAACGATGACAAACGAACGTGGCCAGTGAACTGTAAGCGGAGAGGTACACTTGGAATAATCGGAGTCGACGGGCCGACGCGACAACCGACGGGTATGGAGCATACCATTCGGCAGCCTCGTTACCGTCAGCTCGTTAATTAACCGCGATTACCAGAGCGATGGTGCGAGCGATAGAGTACCTACACCCTCTTCTTCTCCAGCACCCTTTTCTACGTGTAATCATTCCCCGTCTCTCTCGCAACGGCGAATTACTCGACTCTCTTCTTCCGTCTACGAACTCAAATTACGAAACTTGGATTAACTTGTCACTGAGTGTCTTCAGAAGCGGATAGAACGAAAAATCATTCCTGAAGGAAATCGTGGACTGAGGACGTTTCACTTCGACGAATATAGTCGACGGAAGCAATAGTACAGCGAGAGAAGTGGTTTGTTTGAATCAACTTTAAATGCGGTACATTTAAGCTATTTTTGTTTCAACTAGCTATATTTTTATTCACGATTAAAAAATATATATTGGAGATTGCGATTTTATTCGAAGCTTACCGCTTATTTCAAATGATCTGTTAATTGATTGTCAGTGAAGAGATAACTTATTGAAGATAAATAAATGTTTCAGTATCGATGCATCATTTATTAGATTCATATAAATGTTTAGTGAGTGTAACAAGAGTTCGCGGTGCGTCACATTTTTAGTGGAAATACGTTGAATGGTGACCGTATTATGGATACATTTTAGAATTAAATATTTATCATTCTTTTACAGACGTCCATTTAGTTTTTAATATTTAATTGACATCAGGTACGTGTAATTTTATGGTGACAAAATCCAAGATTTTAAGAGCCAAAGCCAAAATATTTTTTCAAGCAACCAATAAGAATATCAGACTCTAATAGAAACCTATTAGTGTTGAACATACATTTTTCTACTAGAAGCAGTCTTTTTTCGATATTTGTTTAAGTTAAATATATTATTTCATCACGGTAAATAACAAAACGCAATTGAAATATTTTTTAATCAAATTCCAATATATGGTTCTTTCAGGATCAATTGGGATTAATTGAAATATCCAATTGAAGCAGATATATACTTTCATTGAATATCAATCGAAACCCCAGCAGGCCGAGATTCGAACAAAATGTTATTTAATTCAAACAAACAATATCTCTCGGTGTAGCTGAGAAGAAAAAAAACGAGACAAGTTTAAGTTCCGAATGTATATAATATTACATATTTTATAATCGCACAATTTTCATTTTATTTTTCGTAATATTTTCATTTCGTATAACCTTCGCTGAATTATTATATCTTATAAACATAATTGTTGCTAATCGCATATCTTTATTTCTTCGCCAGATTTGTTCAACACGCCTCGTTACAACACGATTACGGACTGTTTTCGTCAATCCTTTCTTTCATTCAAAATTGTACCGATTTTCGACCGCAATTCATCTGTATCCATTGATCTCTTATTAAATCACGAAAAACGCATGAACCATCGCTGTTATGTTATTTCCAAAGTGTGCTCTAGTACTGCAGAAAAAAAGCTTTAACATGCGGAAAAAAAACGATTGTTCAGTTCAATCGACGGATTCGATAAATCGATAATCGACGCAATTTTCCATGGCATACGTGCCTGGACGAGGGTGGCGCAGTTTTGGTCTCCGTCTTCGTCTCCTCGCCGTTGTTTAACGAATATTATTATGCGATCCACGAACGTAGCAGACCCGTCCAGAACCAAAGAATGCATATGGAATATCATTTAACATCGTGATAGCGCATCGGTCATAACATCGTTTTTTAAATGTTTTATTTTCTAATTTAGCTTCGGAAAATGATTTCTCACGCAGTATATATATTTTTGTAGCTTAATTTAGAACAATCGGTGAAAAACAAAACAAAATTCTTAATAACTTACCGGTCTTCTAGGGTTTCGACCGTTTTTTAATTTCGTGCGAGAACATTTTTCTACGTACCTGCAACAGAAAGAACAATGTATACGTTAATCGGTGACTACAAATAACTCATTTCGGATACGTTCATTATATTGTCAGTTTTTGTTTTCGTTACATAAAATGGGGTGGTTTGCTTTTAGAGTCACAAAACGATCGACCGGAAGGTGCATATTTATTCAATGCGCACCCCGATATCGAGTTTCATCCTACAATTGTGTGTTTCATCCCGCAATGTCCCAGAAGTAACCTACGCCCATCTAGCATCTGGTAGGAAAAAAATCTGAGACGAAAAGTCCTCAGTCATTTTTTTATCAGACGCATAGATAATTAATTATGAATTAAAATAAATAGCCAATCAGGTGCGCTACAGCGGAAACGCAGCGTAGAGGGGAGGCATAGGGGAATGCGTTGTAATTGCGTGCGCCTAAAAATGTGTGCGGACCCGAGTCGAAATTTTCGAGCCGCGTTCAACCCACAAAATGAAGGCGAGCAGAAATCGGCGTGAGCGGATTATTGGGTATCTAAAGGAGGGTGCAATGTTTGAAAGTATCATGCGTTAGAGCCTCCGATGAACCTCCGGCATGGCAGAAAGTAGACTTTTTGACTCAAAGGAGGTCAGTAAGGCTCACAATTGAACCTACGGAACCTCAGATCGGCCTACTTCGAGCGCTCCTGCAGAACCTACTGCCCCCCCCCCCTTTCGGCCTACTGTACACTGCTAAACAAAAACATTAATTTATATAGAATCTATTTAAATAAAATAGGTCTTTTCCTTGTCTCACAGCCTACTACGATCATATTTCTTTCAAAGATATTTATATATATTAATAAAGATGACATTCAAATTAATCTTTATTTGCTTACAATGTACACTGTAAAGCTAAGTGTACTATATGCATAAAATATTTCATAAATCGAAAATAAAATGAACTCCTTAATTGAGAGCTTTACCACAAGGATTTTTATCGCAATTCGTCATTCCCTGGCCGTTAGAATTGATTTTTTTCGAAGAAAATATCTGCCCTATATGCGACTTGAACCTAGTCCTACCTACTCATAACTACGCTCCGCTGCCCCTATGCTACCGAGTGCTTATAACATTTTGGTCGCTAATATGGCATAAGAGACCAAATGAATACCTCTAACTATTTGCTGTATCACATAAGCTATATGAATTAGTTAATATGATTGTGATAATTAGAGAGTTTCATCGAATAACATGCTATAGATTTTTCAAACAAACACACACACACACACACACACACACACACACACACACACACACACACACGCACGCACGCACGCACGCACGCACACACACACACACACACACACACACACACACACATATATATATATATAAAATTCCTCTCTCTCCACCTTCTCTACGCCCCACCCCTTTGATATGAGTGTTGCAATAAAGATGGACCGTTAGTTCAATCAAATAGAAAAATGGTTAACTCTACGAAAATTCTATTTAAGGTAAATTAAAAAAAAATAACTCGATCCATTCAGTGAACTTAACTAAATTGTTTTTTTGAACAGATGAAAATGTTAAATTGATGAAACCGAATCACACATTTATTAGGATCAAATAAAATATGTAGTGGGACGAGATTAAATAGATTGATTTTCTATAAATAAATATTTTTGAAATCAATATTTTTAATAATGGAATGCAATAGGAAAAATTTGGTTCTATGAAAAATCTAGTTAATTCAAATAAAAAAGAATCAAATAGACGCGATTAGTTAATATCATATTTAGCGGAAAAAAATAAAAAAATGCTTCACACATACACGTGGAAATATTTTTTAAATATTCGACGTGCTAAAAATGAAAACAAAGAAAAATCAAACATTTCATTTAAAATCGACGGTAATCGGCCGTCGCCATTTATCAACTCATTATTGAATTAACAAAAAAAAACAAAAAGAAAAAATGAAGAAAAAATCGAATGAGGTTGAATTCTAAACCGACAATTTCAATCCTTTAGAACATGAAATAGACTATAATTAACACCCTAACGTTCCATATAGATATCAACATTATATGTTATTTAGATCTACACTGCCAGCCAAAAGTTTTCGGACACTCCACATGATCGCAAAACTTTTGAGCGCTGGATAATTGCCAAATAATGTTAGAGTAATACAATTCATTTCATTTATTATTTCACGAAGATACTATAAAGATCTATATAATTAAGTAATTATACAGAGTTTTATAGTATCTTCGTAAAATAATTATTATTCTACCATAAGTTTGCAACGATCCAAAGTGATATTAAGTTTTGCAGTTATCTGAAGTGTCCGAATACTTTTGACTGGTAGTGTATATTTGAATATATTAATGCAACCACATATTTCGAATATAATATATATATATATATATATATATATATATATATATATATATATATAGTATTATATAATAAATACCGTCGCTTAAAAGTTTTAATACACCAGTCGATATTTCTTGCTGCACTAAAAGTTACACAGCTTCGTAAAAAAAAAAGATAACCAAATTTACTGAACGGCGTTTTGACGGGAATAAATTCAGCTTTATATTGCTTTTCTGAATTTTTTTTTTTATAATTTTCTTTTCGACCCGGTACGCACTTTTATATGTGACTGATTTACGGCTTTTTTTCGACCATCGAGAATTGGGCGCATGACTTAGGAAAAAAAAGTTTGTTGCGTTTATCCATGATAAACTTGAACGGGGTAGCAAGAACTCCATTTGCGTTTTTTATAAGGTTTTGTACGATTTTTTTCGCAATGTTATTTCATTTTTTGCTAAAGACTAATTTTAGATAATGCCATGTAACTCAAGAACTAGAGGGTTTAAGAAGAAATGTCAAGGACAAAAAACGTCGCGTAAGCTTATACTGGATAGACTGGCATTTTTTAAGAATTTTCCTGTGAGATTTTTTCTCACAGGAAAACGCCCATTAATCCGATAGAATTGGAGTAAGACTGTATATACAAGCATTCTTTTATGAATTGCCTATAAAATAATAATAAATCGATATTGAGCAAATTTGATTGTTTTCGCATATTAATATTGCACTAATAATTTTATAACGGGACGATGTATTTTTATTAATTTCGTATTATTTTCGTCATCGAACGGGTTACCGATCAGGCCACAATGGAATGATGATGGAGGAGATATCGAATTTGGGCCGAAAGCAGGTTAGGTGGGGTCGAGGCAACAGTTTGAGATTGAAAGCAGGTTAAGGAGGCCTGTGCTCTGCCCGTTTCACTAAAACTGGGGGTCGAGAGAAGGTTTGGGAGGTCTAGCAGAGGCTACCCTGGACCAAGAGGAGGTCTCTTCATGGCACTGAGCTCGACAAATGAGGTTTCATCGGTTCAACGGAGGCTGGCGGCTTATGTATTACAAAAGAAATGGGTCCTGCGAGGGTTCAGAGGAGGCTAAACATTTCGACTCGGGGAGGGAATATTTCAAAAGCACATGTGCAGATGCGCACACACACACACGCGTGTTCGCACGTACACTCACACCAGGACACACACACACATACGCAAGCACGCACACACGCATACACACACACACACACACACACACCCACCCACACACACGCGCACACACACACACACACGCACGCACGCACGCACGCACGCACGCACGCACACACGCACGCACACACACACACACACACACACACACACACACACACACACACACACACACACACACACACACACACACACACACACACACACACACATGCTTTACGAATTTTCCCTCCGCACACATTTTCAGGCGCACGCAATTACAACTCATTCCCCTATCCCTCCCCTCTACGCTGCCTCTCCGCTGTAGCGCGCACCTGATTGGCTATTTACTTTAATTCATAATTAATTATCTATGCGTCTGATCAAAAAATGACTCAGCACTTTTCGTCTCAGAATTTTTTTTCCTACCAGATGTTAGAAGGGCGTACGTTACTTCTGGGACACCTTGTATATATATCGCGTACATGTCTCCAGATATATAACGCCGCGCACTGGCTCTCGAGTCTCATTGCTAAATATAGAGGGCGAAAGCGGAGCTTGCATATATTTCGTTATCATCGCGCATTGCTGACATCTGTCACAACAGCCGGACAGACAGAAACGCGTGTATCAAACCGCGCGAGCAAAACATCCAGCTCACGTAAATTCGCGAATTAATTGCCGCAAGCGTATAATAAAAAGCAGAAGAACTTAAAAAACAGTTTACTTTAATAGCGTCCGTTTACCGCGGATTCATTTTTAAAAAAATGGAAGGTGCGCATTGCGTTATCGTTTTACAGCGGACAATGTATGAGACAGGATGAAATTTATTTTATAGTCGGCCTTCGTAATGTGATAAAAAGTCGAATTTATTCCGAAATAAATATTATCACTTCAGGTAAAGTACTCATTTAAAAAAGACGGTAATCGTATTGTTTTATTATGCAAATGAACGTTGATAAGTATGCATAACGTGGGTATAACAAATTAGTCAATTATCGCAAACAATAAGCTCGCGTTTTTTTTTAAACAAACGTCTGAATCAAGAGATACATTGCTCAGCGTATTAATGAGTGAATAATTCTTCATCAATGATCCGTGCATAAGGTTCGACATACAATTTGACCCACGTCCGACAGTGTTTGTCAATATTTGTCTTAACCTAGAAGTCGAAAGATGTTTTTCAATCGTTTATCAAGTTTATTGAGCAGAATCGATCATCATATCAGTCCCAACAAAGGAGCTACATGTACGCGCGAGGAGTTTTCTTGATCGAGTACGAAAATTTCAAACACTGAAAATATTTCTCCATTTGGAATACTATGCATTAACAAAGTAAAAATTAAAGGGTAAAATTCGTTTTTCTCGACCTTCACAATTCCTGACACGTCATAAAAGTATTTAAAATGTTCTCTTTTGTTGTAATCCACACTTGTCAATTCACTTTTTCCAGTTCCTGAGAAACACAGCCCCCCCCCACCCCTCGCAAGAAATTTTCACAGGCGTTCTTATACTACGTTCGCACGGGGGAACAGGGAAACTATGTCAAACCTTTGGATATAAAGGTATATTTAGCATAGTTTCAGTTGCGTCATCAACGGAGCCTCAGTAGAACTATCTTCCTCTCGGTAGCCAGTGCGCAATTCGGCGCACGACTAAGCGGTCACCCATCCAACTATCGACCCACGTCAACTAGGCTTGACATGGGAGACCATTGGCAAGCCTCACTTAACCGACCTCGCGTCCGCTACTGTCTCTTAGAACGTAAAAAGTATTAGGATAAATTTGTTTACGAAAAAATGGAGAAAGACTTCGCGCCAGGCCAATTATAGAGGGAAATGACTCTTCTGAGAATATGGGGCGGCCAGCGAAACGTCCACTTGAAACTACATAACGTCACAATTCCACGTAACTCTAGTGATCCTATCGTGAAAATGACGATGTGTATAACGGGTGGGCAACTAGAAATGATCGCTCAAAATATGTCTGCAAGTATTGAAAAATGACAAATAAGTTTACGACCAAATATTCATTGGTTTGACACGTTACGGCGCTGCGTACTATCGGTGGTTCACGCGTTCATGTCACCTCGGACAGCGTCTACCATCAAACGTGCATTTCGTTAAGGGGCTATACCAGTGTTACACTTTCAAATAATCGATTTTTTTGCCTTTTTCGACAGTTTACACTTTTCAGAACATCCTGTAAAAATTTGAAGGCTGTATCTCTGATCATTTGATCTTGCAAAAATCGATAGTTAAATATTTAAACGCGTTTTTCTTGAAATGAGATTTTTACTCTTGAATATATTTACTCTACCATGACGTAGGATATTTTGGATTGGATGAAAATTGACGATTTGGCATTGAAAAAAACGACCATTTATAGGCAAACAGACTTTTTTTCATAACTACGCCATTTTGTTAGATTTTGATATTTTTTGAAAATCCTACGGCATTGCACAGGAAATACCTTCCAGTTTAACGACATTTTTCCTTTTTCGGTTCCAGCTACTCAATCGGCCGGAATCATGTCAGCGGTGGAGGAACTTTTTTTGCGCCTCCGAAGGCAGCTCATAAGTCGCTTGGATCTCAATATTTTTCTATGAAAAAATTAAGGAATATAGGTCAAATAAAGCCAAATATATTCTTAATTTTCCGAAACATTTAATTGAGTACTTTTCTTTGAAAAAGTTCCCGGAGATTACCCAAATTTTCAGCGGTCACACTGGTAAGCCCCTTAAGGCGTTATACGCAGTTGCAAGGCCAAAAAAGTCGTTCTTTTACGATTTTTATCTGGAAAAGGATTTCATTTGGGCAAAGCGAAAAGTATTATGCAGTGTCGTGACCTTTTTTAGCTTTGGATTGGCATTTCTTATTTTCAAAAAATATTCATTAACATTGCTTCTGTAGGAAGTCTCCTGGAGGTCCCCGAAAAAAAAGTGTCCGGCGGTGAGCGAAGTATCTCCGGTTTGGATTATCTAAAATGAAAAAACCAAAAAGATTCTTTTAGGGGATAGATGAATCCAGGTATTGATCGAAGGAATACTCGAAATTTTATTTTTTGACAAAATCCTGGCTCCGGAATGAAACAATTTCGATTTTCGACCAATTTTTTTTGTTAAATCGTTGAAAAAAATAGAAATAATTATCGGAAATCTTATTCCTTCGATCAATACCTGAAGAATATATCTGACAAGGTTGTGTGAAAATTGCAGACCGATCGGTTGAGCCGTTTTTGAGAAATCGTGCTCACCGACTTTGAAAACACCGTTTTGAGAAAAAACGCGTTTGAAGTTCCTCGGACGCTCGGAGACGCGCTCCGAGCGTCCTTACAAATACGTGTGTATTTCAGAGAATATTTGCTGGATCAATAAGAAAATTTCAGGTAATATACTCACATATTTGTACATACCGAAAATGCAATTTAAAAAAAATAGTTTTTCGACTCGAAATTTCTCACTGCGTATAACCCGTTAAATTGGTTTTGTAACCCGTTAAATTTGAAGCCTGAACATTCATCTATTTTTCTACACAATACGATGTATTATGTAGTAATGTATAATACGCCACAGTACGATGTGGCGTTCGTATCTGAGCTCAGTGATACTAATTACTGAGAACTAAATTGCGCGTTTGCCACATTTCAACGTGGTTAATAACGTATTAGCGATGTAAATAAACAAAAAAGATTAATAACATTTCTAAACAGTCAATTATATGCATTTGCATCAATGCATCAAAATTTGATTATTCGGGGTTCGCAGCCGTTACAGGCGCCCGTGTTTAAGGATATGGGTTCCCCGCTTGCCGCCTGCCCTGCAAATACCCTGAGCAGTCTCCTTAAAGGACATTTATTTTGGTCAACTCTGTTTCATTCTCAGATGGAGATATTGAGAAGTTTTTAACGTTACATTTTTCATGAAATATCAATACTTACGAAGATATCTTACGTGTAATTTCTAGCGACTCACCCTGTATATATTTATGTGCGTGTGTGCACTTGTGTCTACGCATACACACCATACATTGAGTCGTCGTTAGCTAGACGTACAGCTGATTGTTACGATGAGGAGGAAAGGGGCGGCAGAGGAAAGGGAAGAACCGAGTGCAAAGTGCACATTCGTCTCAATGATTGTATGCGAAATGTCCAGTTAGGTCAGAGTCTCGCAAACGCTCGACTCGCATGTCACGATATCACTTAACCCCCTGGGGGTAGATCGATAAAACTTTGGCATTGCAAGCACGCACGACATATACTGTACCGTTATCGTAACAATTGCGAGCAGCTGACGCATAGAGAAAATGTACAGCTACATTGTCGTATTTGATAGAACATTTTTCTGGCGGGAAAGGAAATTGATAGACGAAGACAAAATTTCATATTTTTTTGGGGCAAAAAAACCCTGTAATAAAAAATGACCGAAATAAAAGTGTGCCCGAGTAAATAGATACCCAAGTTCAAGTATTGTTCGACTTCTTCGTACAATTAACTTGTCGATCATTGTTATAATAATGATGGCGATAATAATAATAACAATAATGAAGATAATTACAATAATTTTTGCTTTGTAAGAAAGCCAGTATCGGCATTTCCTTAGAACGTACTAAAATTCTAACATGAGTTTATCTCAGGACGGCCTTAAGGCAGTATTGTTGTCTAGAAATTAGAAGTGTTTTTAAAAATTATTTGTCTTCTATTTTTCTACAGACCTTTGTGAATACGTCTGTAAACACCGTCCAATGATACTCATGAAATTAGCCAACTTGTAGACATTATAAGAAATACGCTCGGCGAGCGCGAACGACACGCCGCAACTTTAAATGAGTTTTCTCGAAACCATGATTTTCAAATCAGCAACCACGACATCTCGATAAGCCATTGACCGATTGAGCTCAGATTTGGCATAAACCTTCAGGAGAATGTTTTTGAACGTTGGTAGCAGATTTGAGTGAAAATAATTTTTTCTTTTATATAAGTCGTAGTATGGTCAGAAAATAGGAACAATTGATTCTGAAAGTTTAACATCCCGCCATACTGTACATTTTTTTTGCTGAATTTACTACCAAACATCACAATATTCATACAGATTAAGAATATGTTTGGTTTTTTTTTCGGATTCATGCAACGTCGACAACACTGGTCACCGATTCGTGGCGTTTTCCGCGCAGCGTTGCAAGGAAACGTACAAAAGTAGATGATAATACATTTTTTAGTTACTCCATCCGAAAAATCACTCCCAAAATATCGCTATAGGCAACGATACTGCCTTGGGTTTTCATTGATGAAATAATAGTTTTTTCCGCGGTACTCTGAGAATAAAGGGGCAATAACACAAATTAAAAATAAACCGTTTCCGCCCTGTCGAAGTTGAATTGGAAATCACTAAAAAAATATGATTCATTCGAAAAAAAAGAAGGAAAAATAGGTCCACGATGAGACTAGTCTTAAAAATCATAGAATGGGTCACACCATTTGAGATAATTTTTTGAAAAAAAAATTTAAAAAGGCAATCATCTTTAAAAAAATAGTTTTTACTTTAGAAGCAAAAAACGTTGACATTGATAATTAATAATTTTGTTCATATTTTTTAACGAAAGTATGCTTTAAAATGAAAAAAAAAATTATATCGACGTTTGTCGATATTTCAATTATTTCAGAAGTTATCAGCGTTTAAACGTTTCCAAAACTTCCGTAATTGACATTTTTTGGAAAATTATAACTCCTAAAAGAGAAGAGAGAAGAGATGAAAATCTAAAAATTGGTGTGGATATTCCTTTCATAGGATACAATTTTATTCCTTTCATAAAGATATTCCTTTCATAGGATACAATTTTGCACAAAAAAATCAGAAAAACCACCAAAAATGGTCGGGGTCACGGGCTAGGTGAAATGGTGTGGAATTTCCCATAGGTAACAAAATTTCACAAAAACCATTGAAACGGATGCGAAAGATTTTCTCACCGTAAAATAAATATACAACATCACTCGTTTTATAATCAGATGATAACCTTCATTCGTGCATAATGTTTTCACTCCGGATTACCCAATACCTCGTAAACATGATCGTTTAGAATCGCGCATTTTCATTTCTCCGCTACATTAAATTTTAACGCCCCCTTACAACGCGATTTCAATGTTTGCAAATGCTCTTTACATCTGAAATTGTACTGATTTTTATCCGAAATACATATGCATCTTGCGATGCAATATTGTTTTGCAAATGCAGGCTGTAAATCTCAAAAAAGAATTCTCGAAAAAGTTCGCGTAATCTTCGTGGCCTAAATCTGTAAAAAATCAATAAGGCGATTCGAACAGAATGAATTTTGGCTGTATTCCAAAAAACGCAGACTTGAACATCGTCGGGGGGAGGAGGGGCGGCAAAAGAGAGAGAGAGAGAGAGAGAGAGAGAGAGAGAGAGAGCCTCATCGATGGGGTGTTATCGCGAGGTGTGTTAATGTAAAAGAGAGCGCGCGGGTGCCTTTCGAGTTCGTCAATATATGCCATCGACATATCACGCGCCGTCGATAATCGAGTTTGCGTGTGACACACGGCAGGCTAACGGGGAAACTTCTCCGGCAATTCTCCCCGTATTACACGCTGGAGATGGATAACCATGTGTAGTCAGTTCGCGCTTTGGCGATATGTATTAGCCGCGTACACACACATATATATGTGAGCGCTCTGTACTGAGCAAAAGGGCGCGAATGTCCCCATTCAGCGGGGAAATTGATGGGACTTGGAGCCTCAGCATTTGTTAGGCATCTCCAAATGTGTGTGATGGGTGTCTCTCTGCGTATATGATTCGTGTATATACGAGAGCGAACGCGTTGCAGATATATATATCGACGATAGTTTGCGCGTCAGCGCTTATATATGTATCGGCCTTCCACATCAAGCCACTCGTCCCGGCCACTTTGTCGTCGGTAATTGATTTATACTCGGCCTTTGATGTAGACTCGATGCTTCCACGAAGGTCCATAACCGAGGCTCGGTGAATGGTCTCTCTCGCCCTACAATAATTTCTCTTTATCTCTCTCCCTCACTTTTTCTCCCTTTCTCTTTCGCTTGCCCTATCATCGTTCCATTCTCTCTCTCTCTCTCTCTCTCTATCTGTCGCTCTCTCACACACACACTCTCTCCTCCTCTCTGCCGCTGTTTCGCAGCTCGAGTGTTATGTACGAGGAAACATATCGCAGATTCAAGGAGCGAAGGAGCGTCATATTTGTACTCGCAATGGATATGTTTGGCCATATGTATTTTCATATGCACATATACGTTACCACGTATATGCGCCACGTATATATATATATATATATATATATATATATATATATATATATATATATATTTGTGTGTGCGCGCGCGCGCCTCTGTGTGTGTGTGTGTTAATCCATATATGCAGCAAGGTAAAAGGCGTAAGTGAAAGCTCGTTAATTTCATCCGAAAATGATTATGTTGATAAAGTAATATAAATTAAAAGATATTGGCGTGATCGTACACTTTCTGGAGGGTCGAATCAATTTGTAGCAGTATGTAAACTGAAGAATTATTATAATTATTATTTTTAATAGCGCGTAAATAATTGGACATTTGATTGATCATTAATTAGACATAAGTTGAGCGTTCGTTTGAAAAATGATACATCGCGAGCGCATTGTTTTCGAAAACGTATATCGTAGGCATGGTTTTTTGACAATGTTTATTTTACATGAACGTGGTAAAATATATAAAACGTAGTATGAGAGTTAAATACAATAATGAGCGAATAACGTTTCGGTGGACTATTTTATAATTATGTCCATAAGGTCAACTTTAGAAAAATGCATCCGTCTTCCTCGATATCTAGCAATCCAATGTTTCGCTCTTGCGTCATCTCGTCCGATGATGGCCTGAGGCCACGCAACAGTCGAATTCTCGTTCTCGGCTTTGTTTGGGTCTAGGCTATGACAGACCCCCCAAATTCAGTCCGGAGCTCTCCCATATATAGCGACAAAAGATTTCGTAGACAGGTATTTGCGAACTTTTCTTTAAGTATCCATCGCAGGAAAATCATACACAGGGTATGCCAGAACTGAATGCATTCCCTGAAATGAGGCGTTGGGGGTGAAATTCTGAGTCGATTGATGTAAGCATGTGTGGGTTTCAAATCAACCCCTGAATTATTATTAATCTTCAAAAGGGGGCCAATCAGGTGCGCCCGATGAGCCGGCGTACTTTGGTGAGCGATACGCGCGTGTAGTGATGCCTGGCAGTAACACTGCACCTACAGTCTAGTCGCGGGATAATGACCTCCATATCTGTTTTCTGTTGCGACTAAGTTCGGCGACGGTTTGTGTGTTCTTTTCACGCGTTCATTCATATACATTGCCGCCTCGTTGCGCAACATTTTGGGTCCTTTCGGGTTGCAAACACAAGGACACTGCTTCGTAGCGTGACGCGTTAGCGGCACTCATGGCGGAAAACGTGCTCTCTCTGCGACGCTCAGTCACTGAATTCGTTACGCAAAGAGTCACTGAATTCGTTACAATACTTTTTTTTTTCTTAAATATATTCATTTCGCAACAAAAATGCCGGTTACGTTCTTGTCAAACAGACTGTAGATATTTTATTCGCTTTTTTATTTCCTGAGTTCCAACGTATCCCCTCGCAGATTTTTACGTATTACTTTTTCCAATTAAACACTTTCGTATCATCCCCTTTCCACGCTTCGCTAATCGAACCAAACTTGCGTTGCGTGCACAGTCGTCTCAAGCTATTGTATACCGTATTTGCCGTGGGTACGGGGAAAGTATGGAAAACCGGTATCGGCATAGGCGGCCTCATATTCTTTTGATTCTCTGGTGCGCAGACTTTGACTCAAGTATCTACATTAAGGTCTCAGAAGTATTGACCTTCCCCGCCACTGGTGATGCGCTAGCTGGTGGACGACTAAACGGTCGCCCCTTCGTGTATCGGCCATACACAACGCTGATTAAGGCAGTACTGTTGTCTAGAAATTTTGAAAAATCGTTTTTTTTTCTTTATATTTCATTTGATTATTGGGAGTACAAATAAGTCCCTGCCTTTTGACAAAAGGTGGCCCCACCAGGAGGTTATGGTTGAAATTGTCAGATGCAAACCGTCTTATCATACGGTTGGACATCTGGCAAGACCATAAACTTGAAATATTAGCGATTTTGTATCAGCATCGCATAATTTTTTTCATGCAAACATGTCGAGTTTTGAGCCGAATAAGCGTCATTTGCGGGAACTTTATAACTCTTCTTTACTTCTTTAATTTGAAGAAATCTACAGCTGAGGCACATCGGTTGCTTGCAGAAGCATATGGTGAGGCTGCTTTAAGTGAGAGAAGTTGTCGTGAGTAGTTTAAAAAGTTTAAGGCGTTACCCCCACTTGTAGCGCGAAAAAAGGCCTTTTCCATGAATTTTTTTAAAGAAAACTACAAAACTTTTTTAATCGATCAATATACCATCTTAAAGAACACATCTTGAAGAACTTTCGGTAATTTTTTTATTGAAAAATATTACATTGTTTAGTGGCAAATGGCCGTCAATGAAATAATGTTTCTATATACACGGTTTGCGGTGACCAACGTTGTGGCGAAGTGGATCATCTGAAAAAAAATGCGGATGGATTTAGTCAAATATAAGTATAAACTAGTCTTTAATCGAAGGATTTAAAAAAATATTCATTTTTCACAAAATGGCGGACAGTCAAAGTTAATGGTTCGATTTTAACGAAAAAAAACGGCCGTTTTTTGGCTATAAAACGGCCATTTTTTTCGAAAAAAAAATCGAACGATTAAAGACTACATTTTTATGTATTAAATAAGCCTGCAAAATTTCAAGAAGATCGGTTCATTAGTGTTCGAGTAATCTTGGTCACCGACTTCAGAAATGCCATTTTGAGAAAAACGCGTTGAAAGTTTCAATTTCAGTTTACACGAAGAAAATATTTTTGTTTGTAAACTTACAGAGTCATTTATTCCGGGCCCATACAGAAGTTCTTCCGCCGACGATGCCGCTTGCAAAACGGAAATTTGGTATTGCCTTCGTAACATTCTTCCTTCACGAGTGCTCTCGGCCGCACGTCTCTCTGCCAGTGCAATTCGTGCTTCGTCCATTTTATCAGCGTATTCGTGCGCGTTGTGTCCACAGCTCACTCCGATTGAGTTCAAATAAAATAATAATGATTTTGAACCTTCGTTGAATAGTCCAACGGCAATATAAACTGCTAAATTTACAACGATTGCTCCACTCGAGACGATTTTTGGGCTGATTTTCCAAATAAGTTGGTTGAAGCTTTCGTTGTTATTTTGATTGAAGCCACCGACGCATCTTTCGAGTAAAGTTTCCTTACTCAGATTGTTGTATATAGGTCTGATGGCATCCAATACATTTGATGGAAGTGGTTTGTAATCGTGTTGGAAAGCCTCGTTTCTCGCCTGAGCTCGTGGATACGAACTTCTTCTTCTTCTTCTTCTTCTTCTTCTTCTTGTTTGTCGAGAATCTTTTTTTCGATCCATTTTTGAATGTAAAATGAATAAAAACTGCGCTTATAATATAATGAACGGCGGAATATACGTCTTATATAGTCGAACTTTCGAGCTACACTGACGAGTTTAGACCATAACAGACAACGAAAATACGTTTTATAAATTCCAGTCTATTATATGAACGTTGTTAATGCCAGGTATACGACCCTTTTCATCGAACAATGCATTGAAGGTCGGAGGGAGGGTCGAGCGCGCCAGACGGCAGACTAGCCGGTCGTTTACACAACGGATTCTTCTCTTTCAACGCTCATATCTCAGTCAATTTTGTTCGGATCGACTTGAAATTTTCAGGACATATTCTCAGATACTTATACTTCAAAAAATGCAATAAAAAAATCGATTTTTTTCAAAATCGCAAGTGGGGGTAACCCCTTAAGAATGGTGAGTTTGACGTCGAAGACAAAGAACGTAGCGGAAGGCCGAAACGAAGACACGGAATTGCAAGAGTTCCCGCAAATGATGCTTATTCGGCTCAAAACTCGACATTTTCGCGCGAAAACAATTATGTGATGGTGATACAAAATCGCTAATATTTCAAGGTCTTGCCATACCAAGTCCTTGTCCAACCTTACGATATGACGTTTTACATCTGACGATTTCAGCCATAACCTCCTAGTGGGGCCATCTTTTGTCAAACGGCGGAGACTTATTTGTACTCCCAATATTACACAGACCTTTCCAACTGCGTATGTAAAAACCGTTCAAAGATACGTATAAAATTAGTCGAGTTATAGAAATGATAAGGAGAACGCTCAGGGAGCGCGGTTGAGACGCAGCAACTTTAGGACCAGTATCCACCAAAGCGGAACGAGGCTAGGAATAATCAACCGCTGAGTTCATGTCCACCGAAGCTGAGCACCGCGATTCTATTCGTTGTTTTTTTTTCCTAGCTCCGCTTTCGTAGATACTGGACCTTAAACGCGTTTTTCTCGAAACTATGCTTTCTGAACCGGTGACCACGATACCGGTTCCACGATTAAGCTCAGTTTTGGCGTACACCTTCAGTGGACTGCTTTTAAACGGTGGTAGCAGAATTGAGTCAATTTTTTTTCTTCTATATAACCCGTAAAATGCTCAGAGAAACGGGAAAAAATTGATAATCAAAGTTTAGCATCCCGCCATTTTATAAATTTTTTTTCTTCTCCATCTGGTACCAAACATCACAACACCCATGCAGATTAAGAACGTTTTGTTTTTTTTTAGACTCATTCAACATCGACAACACTGCCCGACTAGAAATTTGTATCCGGCAGCCTGACGACTGATCAGGCCGCCATCAAGCTGAGGTCCGTAATACCGTAGTACGGCACGTTTGATCAGTGCCGGATGTCTCTCGAACCGGTGGAAACTTAGTCCTGGCGCGAGTAGGCACCCTGAACAGGGCCAAGTACGGTAGCCTGTACGCCGCCGTATATGGCGTCCATGGAAGCCGTGTAACGGAACGCCAGCTCTGTGCCGGATGTCGACCGGATTATTCAGGCCTTCGTACGGACGCAAGGAGGCACCCTGAACAGACCGAAGTACGGTAGCCTGTATGCCGCCGGAATATGGCGTCCATGGACGCCAGGTTACGACAGGCCTGATCTGTGCCTTGGGTGGACCGGATCGGTGGCACCTTAGTACGGACGCGAGGGGGCACCCTAAACAGGCTGAAGTACGGTAGCCTGTATGACGCCGTAATATGGCGTCCATAG